>VXAK01015304.1:14569-134228 GCA_013399435.1 Arenaria interpres
TGCTGGAACAGGCTGCCCAGGGAGGTGGTGGAGTCTCCTTCTCTAGAGACATTCAAAACCTGCCTGGACACGTTCCTGTGCAACCTGCTCTGGGTGGACCTGCTCTGGCAGGGAGGTTGGACTAGATGATCTCTAGAGGTGCCTTCCAACCCCATATCATTTTGTGATTCTGTGAAACAGATGAATGTGTGCTGCACTCTGTAGAAAAGAACAAAATCAAATAGCATGATCGTAGTTCCCAATGCTTTCTGAACTGACTGATGCTTTGGCAAATGAAAAATACGTAAGGCAGGAGGAAGATGTGGTGGGTTGCCGCTTACTACATTTATACATTTTTTGTGAGAAGAGTGGTGGAGGTCCTGAGTATGAAGAGCTTTTAACCCATTTTCTGCTTAATGAATGACAGATATGTCTATTAGATTGCACCACACTGTGCTACTGAATCCTAGTGGCCGCCGCTTTTGGTGAAACACTAATGGAGCATCTGCAGCACAGCAGGGAACAGGCTGGGCCCGCAGTGAAATGATTATACTTTGCTGCAGGTTCTAATCCTTATTAGTAAGTATTTTGGAGTCCTAGCTCATTTACCTTTCTCATTTACAACAGTAGGCAGCTTTCCTATTTCTATTACAACTTGTGGCTAAGCCTTACATACGTGATGTCAGTAACTATATCTGTTTTGCATTCCAGGCACTTCAATTAAACTTTTGGTATGAATAATACATATATTTGGAATTTAAATGAAAGAGCACTGGATAGACACTGAGCATTTTTATATCATATTCTAAGTTGGCGATCTGAAACAGGCACTAAATTGTAAAATGTCTGTCATAGTTTAATCCTTTAGTAACCAAAAAAGGTGCGCAGCTCCACATATGAGTTCAACTGAACTCAAATGACAAGACTGGACTCTCATCACAGTTAAGCAAGTATGTGTCTGAAATAACTTTCCTGACAGTGCTATGGTGGATTTACACTAGTGTAATGGAGAAATTAATATGCATTTTGAACTTAAATCATTTCACCTCTCACTTAAATTTAAAATTAATTTACCTGGGCCTTTTGCTGTCCCAATTCTTGAGTCCGGACAGCTCATGGTAAGTGCATGATCCTTCTGAGTGACAGCAGGCATACTGTCTGGAAACCAGGCAAGGATGCCAGGCAAGGTTACAGATGTGGTTAGTACTAACTTAACTCGTGTTGAAGCCTTCTCTGAACACACCTGCAGCACACCTTGGCTCCCTTTGAGTCACCACAATACTCCTTCCTAGTGCAGTGAACTGCCTTCATTTTAAATCATGTCTGTTACCTTCCATAATAAACCACGGGCTGTTGGTGTTAACAGGGTAGATGGTGATGCATTGATTATTGGTTTGACCTAATTAACTCCATGATGTTAAACAACAGTCAGTGGAGGAAATAGCTCACAAGTCTGTCTTTGTTAGAGAAAGTCATTGGATTCTGATTCTGTAAAATCGTATTTTGCTCCTGCTGTGAATTTTCCACTATAGTTCTTAGGAATTCATTCAAATTCATCTTTGAACCTGAGATACCACATTATACCGCTTTTAGGAGGTGGATAGGCATCTCCTGAGGCACAAGTTTTAAAGTCTTCCCTTTGTTCTAAAGGAATTTTGTAACTGCAGAAGTAGTCTCTAGCATACAAGAGGAAAGGCTGTGTGATGCTTTGAGGAGCCGAGCTGTACCCGATCTTACCTTTTCATGGCATGGTGTGACACCTTGATGTGGGCCCATTGCAGAACCTGCAGCTGTGCAGGAGAAAGAAGTCTGAATTTCTTTCAGGAAATTCACCCCTTTCATTGGTTGGATTATTTCACTTCTGAGGAAATGGGTAGATCTCAATGTGGCTGTTGAGCTGCCTTAGCTCAGGTCATCTTGACACAATGATTTTGTAGGCAAAGCTATAAGCCTACATTTGCCCCATCCCTGGAAGTGTTTAAGGCCAGGCTGGATGGGGCTTTGAGCAACCTGCTCTAGTGGAGGTGACCCTGCCCATGGCAGGGGGGGTGGAACTAGATGATCTTTAAGGTCCCTTCCAACTCTAACCATTCTATGATTCTATGATTCTATGTTTGTTAAAGCACTTGGTGTGGACATTGGTAAAGAAGAATGTGGCCCTTCATCAATATTTAATCTTCATTATCCAGCTGCTTCATGCATGTGCACGCTTATATACATGCAGTCCTATGTTAAAGATGCTTGTGTTAATGTTCCTTAACAAATGTTAAGGAACTCAGACGAGGGTCACCCACAGTTTACCCTCAACCTGTCTGAATGATTGTGCTGTTTATTTTCAGACATGTTTTCACTTATCTCCGGTTTCTGCATTCTTCTCCACCTCTGTAAATGTTACCTTTGAATCATCTAGGGAGGTACAATACTATCGCTTTATAAATTAAGCTCAGCTGAAATCCAGTGTACAATACACGGGGACAAACACCTATCAGAGCTGGTCCTTTCAGGTATGCATTACCCCCGTAACAGGCTTAATGAAGTAAGGGTTCATTAGGAAGAGGTAAAGTAATTAGGAAGAGAATTATCTATGACTTGCAAAGGAAGTTTCCAAGCTTTCTCATTTTCTTTTTTTCAGATTCAGAATTGCTAAAGGAACAAAATAATTTCCTGACTGGGAACATTATGCTTCTCTGAAAAATAATAAACATGTAGATTATATTGCTATACAGTCTGTGCTTTATTAAGGGTAAAAATAATACTGTATAAATTCTGTAGTTCATTTTGTAGAATAGAAACCACAAAATTATTTGCAAAAGTGACTGTGTTTTGCGAAATGGAAAACTAAGGACAGAGAGGTTAAAGACATGAATGTTAGAAGTGTGGAGCATTTAGAGTTCCACTTGAAGTCATGGTGAGTTGCAAGTGCCTGGTGGCTCTGAAACTCAAACTTGTCCAAGTCATCAGCCAACCTGAGACCATAATTCAGATCTCTTCAGCCCCTTGTCTATGTTCAGTCCCTTAGACTATGTGTATGTTCCGATATATATTTAATTACTGAAATAATAATTACAAATCCATATGGTAATTGGTTTTAGTTCCCTTTGATTTGGATTACGCAGAATTATGGGAAGGTGCCAAGTGTCTTGGGAGGTCATGGATGGCCTCGTGGGGATGTCACCATGGCAACACTGGTGGATGCAGAATTTCCACATAATGGGTTTACAAAGGAGATGGAAAAAGAGGACTCTTACGCATTATGCCGGCTGTCAATATCTGGTCAAACACGGGGAATACAGATGGAATGCTTCTTAATAAATTTATTATTGTATTGTTTCAGCATAATAATGATGCACTAAAAACTATTGATTAGCAGCTGAAAGCTAGAAGGGAAGTCAAAGCAGTGGGTATGCAACTGTCTGCCATATCCTAATTTTATTTGTAGTTGCTATCTGTCTGTCCTGTGACTGCTGCAGTGTGGCTCTGCAGCTAAAGAAACTAATATTGGAAAAGTGCTAGGTTTGTGGTTTTGTTTGTATTTTGATACTGAGCAAGTGGCCAAGTCTTCAAGCAACCACTTAGTTCCTGCTGTGGACATTAATCATGTTTAGAGATGGGCAGGATCTTTTTGACAAAGTCTTGGTCTTCAAAGGCACTGGCTTTTTGAAGCCCAAATATTTACATGCTTTTACAAACTTTCAGCAAAATACAAGCGTGAGTACCTTCTGAGTTTTCAAATTTTCAAGAAGCTGTGCTAGATGCATTGCCTCCATGTCAGTGATTTCAAGGCTTCCAAGCCTGCTTCCTGCAAGCTGAGAGGGGGGAAACTGGGAGAGCCTGAGCTCCAGAGAGGGATCTTGGAGATCAAGCTGTTGCTTTGGAGCAGGAAGCTCCTAATTTTCCCCCTGACAGGGGTCACAGGGCTCCCAGGTGCAACTCTGAAGCTGGAGGACTTGAGAAGCATCAGTTATCCTGCCTGGGGTGATAGTTCCCAGACCTGCTGGGTTCCTGCTTGTTGGTCCAGGGTGCTGCAAAATCTGGTGGTCTTCCCTGTTAGTTAGATACTGTGGTTTGATTAGAATAAACGGTATTTTTTCTCCTTCCCTGAGGAGTTTGAAAAAGTCTAGTTTCCGTTTTGTGTCAGAATAGATCCTGTCACAGTTCCGCGTGCAGATCTCCCATTTTCCTCTAAGCGAGGCTTCTTTGTTCTGCCTTCCACGCTGTCTGCTCTGAGGGAAAGGGAGAGGGGGGAGGAAGCGAGGAGAGCAAGAGCTTCATCTTTGTAAGTGGGGACCTCCCACATCACAGTGAAATGCAGCTCTAAAAAGCAATAAAACAAGGAAATGGACAAGTAGGGTGGAAGCTCCCTTTTGACACCTTCGGATTTGGAGTTTTCCTGTCCTGAAGAACAAGTACGAGCTCCAGCCATAAAAGATAAGGAAAAACTCTCACTGCAGAACACTGCTGACCTTTCCCTTTCCTGATTTCATTTATTCATCGAAGGCTACACTTGTCAATCTGCAATGCGTAACTTGTGTTACTGTACATCTAAATGGTGGCCATAATGTTTTCCTTGTTGTTTTGCTTCTGCTGCTTCAGATTTCACTCTCTTGTAGTGAACAATCTTTATATCTCTAGACACCAGCCAGGAATTGTTTAGCTGAGATCCCTTATTATAAAGATAATGTGCAGTTTTAAAGTGTGTTGTATTTAGAGGTATTTGGACCAGTGATTACCCACACATTAAAATCATAAAAGAGGAAAATTAAGAGATAAACACCATGGGAGGTATATAAATGGCTACTTAAAGGCTTTAAAATGGTCCTTCTTGTTTTCACATTCATATTTCTTAGCACTTTATAACTTACAGCTGGCAAAATTGTTGTCACAGAGTGTTTTTGTCGAGTTAAATCCATCTAACCCTCTGACCAGGCCTCCTAAACTAGTAAACATTAAGTCCTTAGAAAGCAAATTTGGCAGGGCAGAGAATTTATAGTTTCTCTTTGCTTCTGTGCACAAAACTGTCCCTTCTCTATTTGCTTTTCGTCTGTCGTAGGTTCTCTGAAATTTAACTGATATAAAGCCAATAGTACAGGGTATTTTTTTGACAGTAAAACCTTGGAGTATCAAATATAATTGAATGCTGTAATCCTGGATATAATGTGTCCTCCGGTGAACCTGGATGTGCGTGTGCTGCAGATAATGTCACTGTTTGTCTCACCTACTTTGTGGGAAAGCAAACTGTTGGTCTTTGAAATGGCTGCTAAAGATACCTGGATATGCCTTTGCGGAATCATAAATAAAACAGGAAGGGGTTGCAAGGCTACATCCACTTCATCTCTTGGGTATGATACTGGACCAAATAGGCTTAGTCTGTTCTTATTAAGTATCTTATTAAGTATTTGCCTAGTGTGCTCTGGAAAGGTCCAAGGGTGGTAATTCTACAATGCTTTCATGCATTCTGCCTCGTTGGCTGACTCTCTTTGCTGTTAGAAAGTTGTAGTTTTTCCCTCAAGACTTTTCTGCTTGTCTCCTGCTGCTTTTTAAGCCATTACTTCTCCTTCCATTCTCACAGTGGACAGGGAGATTAAAACATTGCCTTTTTTTTAACAACTTCCCTCCGTATATATTTGAAGATTTACCCTGCCTCCCCTCAGTCTAAACTGAGTCCTGATTTTTCTCAATCTTTTGATCAAGTTTTCTAGATCTGGTCATTCTTGCTGTTTACTTCTTAGTACCTTTTGGTAGGTCCACATCTTTTCCTGAACTATCATGATCAAAACTGTGCAACACTGCAGAGTGGGTTTTACCCCTGCGCAGGTGAGCAGGAGGTTGATTAATTTTGTGTATCTCACAGATGCTATTCCTCTTTTATACGTTCCAGGTAGTGTGAAACTGTTGGCAGCAGGAGAAGGGAAAGAGGAGTTTTAAAAGGGCAAATGTCTTTCACCTTCCTTAAACGAGAGGTCCATCAGACAGCATTGGGCTAATCACATGAGTGAGACACGGAAGATTCTGACTTCAATAAATGCTATCATTTTATGTCATCGCAGCATTTTAAAATACATTTGAAGGAGTTTTAATGCATTTTTCTATCTGATTTTAATTTAATATAGTTTCACATCTGGCTAAGAAGAGATAAGTATGCTGGTTATTTCAAAGTTTACAAAGTTGCTAGGTCAGTATTTTGCAGCCAGGGTTTCATAATAGTCATCATAACACCAGAGCTCTAACAAAGTGGAATATGCAACTGTAATCCATGGAGAATCGTATTAGCATTTCTGCATTGCTAATTCTGACAATGGTAACATACTTCAATTTGATAAGAATTTCATTAATGCAGCATGGGCTTGCGTCCTAGTTTCACATTGCTTTAATATTAATGACAACATGCCTGAGACTAGGTCACATTTAAATGTCAGTAGAATTGTTGGGTGGACCAAGATGAGAATAAATTATTCACATACAAACAAGTGCATTAATGATTTTCTGTAAGACTTTTAACTTTTGGGAATGGCACTTGTATACCTGACAAGAAGCACTAAATATGTCTGGCAGGAGAAAACTGCAATATGGCTGATTTTTTTGCCAGTCTACAAGAGTAACAGATGTCTATTTAGCTTTCTTATGTAAAGGAATAATTTAAATCTAACCTTAGACTGTAAATATCAAAGACATTTTAAAGAAAAACAGCCTTTTTTATCAATTCAGGGAAAGGTCACCTATAAATATTTCATTAGCCAAATTCATTAATTTCAATTACACATAGATTGAATCTAATCCAATCACTCTTCATCTCAGCTACAATTAAAATATAAAATGAGCTGAATCCACTCTGGGATATTCAAAGCTGACAATTAATAAAGTAATATTTCAGATGCATTTTACTATGCAGTGTTGCTGTTTATATGAAATACATTGAAATTAATAGGGACAGGTCAAATTAATTCCTATTCAACCTTGCTAGTCTTGTAAAGATGTGTTTGGCCTGAATATGAAATTTGGCCCCGTTTTTTCCCTCAGCTTCCTTTGATGTAATGATATGCAAAGAGAAAAGCTGAAGAGTGATACAAAGATTTTCTGTGTTAGAAAATCTAACAGAGAAGATGAAATACTGAAGACCTGTGAATGAAAGACATGACAGGCTTCTTTCTTGTACTCCTCCTAGCCTTCTCTAACTGTGTTTTTTTGTCTGAATGAGTTATTAGTTTCTCCGTGAGTTCCCTTCATCTGAGTGACACACTGCATGTATAAGATATCAGGAATGTGAGCAAAATGTAGAATTAGCCTATTGAAACTATGCATCTGTGCTCAGGTTTTTTTTCCATGTTCAGATTTCATGTTTAGATTTTCTCAGCCTGACTCTCGCATGTAGCTGTCACTGAACTGTCACTTATCATTGCCTGGATAAGTGTTTTAATTAACTGTCTGTGCTCAAGAAAGTGGAAATTTCAAATATTTCAGTTTTGAGAGGGCCAGCTCTGGACTGTACATACATCCCCAAAGTGCTCAGCTGAGAACTGGGGAGAGACTGTGCTAGAAGCTACATGAAGTATTTTAAAAAAAAGAAAGAGGTTATTTGTTTTCAAAGATATTAAATATTTTCTTCATGTATTGCTTAAAAATTGTATTGCACAGTTGGTGAGATTATGAAAAGCATGATGGAAAATGCACTGAAGTTGATGGGTGTCTCTCGGCTGGTTTCAGATCAGACCGTTAACAAGAACGCTGTTCTGTCGTGGGAGAAACATTGGCCTCACCCTCTGAAATTCCCATTACAGTTCCTGGTGGGACTGTCGCCCTGGGAGCCAGTCCTCAAGTGGATGGAACTGATGTGCTGCTGTATCACAAACCCAGATTTTGTAAAGTCTCCATGAGTATGTCGTGGCATTGATTTCTGAGAGGAACAAGACGTGTAATTACTTATGCACTGTGCGTGAATAGCATCAGGCTTCCACTTCCCAGGTGACATTAGTGTTGAATTTCATTTAACGGGCAGATGTCCTCCTGAGAGAAGACGCACCTCAGTTTCCCATGCTGACAATGTGTCTGATGAAGCCAGCACCAGCTCTGGGGTGAGGGCGTTCCAGGTCTCTCTGGGAACCATCACAGTGCTCCAGAAAGCACTAATGGTAACTGAAAATGAAGTGGGTGAAGGATGGTCAGGATGGGCTCTGTACTCGGCCGGTTGGATTTGCCTGTTTTAGGTAGGGACGAACTGGACTTTAGAATTCCAGTACAGTTGTTAGGGAGATTCTCTGTTACTCTCATTCCCACATTTATTCTGATATTTCTCTGTTGTTTTTTAAAATGAAGAATTTATTGTCTTTTCAGTGATCTGCTTTCTTAAAAGCATTTAAGTTTGCCAGCAGTATGGTCCGTAAAGACCTCTTGGGTACGACTTCTTTTATTCCTGAGCTCTGAGTTGTGGAATGTCTTCTTCTACTCAATGACTTGTCTTGCTGTGTTCAGAAATATCTCTAGAGAATGAAACCATTTCCAGGGGTCTCTTCTAGCTGAAGTGATTGATTAGTCACACACGCATAACTGTAGCAAGATAGTCTCAAATGTGTGTCCTGATTGTCACAATAATTTCTCATTAGATTGCTGATTTTTCAGTCTTTCTGAATTAGAAAAAAGACCAAGAGTATTGCAAAAGAGAAAAAAAAAATTGTAACAGTCATTTCAGTGACATAAATACCCCAACAACTGTATACTAATGTTGCACAAATCATGATTCAGCCAGCAAAGTGTAAAAAGTAAACATGTAGTATGCTACAGGAAGTAAATTGGATTAAAAAAAATCAGGTTTAATATTTCAGAATGAGATTAGCACAAGGAAGAAGACTTTTAAATATGATTATCAGCTAGCTGCTATGGGTTATTTACTTGATTTGGGATGCTGAGAAGAGGAGAATGCGATATTAATCTTTAATATAATTTAAATGTTAGGGAGGGAGCTCAAATAGTTATGGCACTATTGGTTGTACTGAAGAGTGTGAAAAATAAGGCTTTATGCAATATGTAAGTTTAAAAACATACTTCGCATAGGTTACAACCTCTACAATTATTTTTATGAAACATTTGCATAAGTGGAAGCTGAATTGAAAGACTCTCAAACATTAGTCTAATGCTGCAGTAGCTGATATCCTCATAATAGTCATTTTACCATATCTGAAGATTTTTGATGTGTATTCTTATTGGTTTATAAAAATCTCTTTTTATTTGAATGCTTACTGGTATAGTGAAAAATGTGATAAGGTCTCAATTACATGCCTTAGGTCTAGAAGACTGATATCTACGCATTGTGTTTGTCTACAAACACAAACCAACATCATGTTTGCCTTTGTCTAGAGACATCAACACTTGAGGTAATTGGAACTGTTAACTGTTTCAATTAGAAGCATAGTTTAAGACTAATTACTCTAAGCTGAAAGAGTATTCCACTGATGACTATGATAAGAAAATTATATTTCCTTCACTGTGTATTGATGATTTTGTTTCTTGTGTAGTTGAAGACTACAGCTCCAGAAAAGGAAAAGCTCGACCCTGCCAAAACATAGGTGAATATTTGTTGATAACCTAACTATGACCTGACTCAATCTTACTTCAAGGGCCTGGAATTATGATCAGGTCTGGTCTGTCCCAAATTACAGAACTAGGATATATGCAGTTCATCTGCAGTTGTACATATGAACCTGTTCTGAGTGTAGCTTTTGTCTGCACAGTTTGACAGAACTTTGAGTTGAGTTCTTTATTGGCTGAGGTGCCACATCCAGCTCAGTAGATTTCACAATCTTAAGTCATCATCAAAATCCAACATATTTAGTTTTTAATCTAGGGTGCACCTTCAACTGAAGATAGAAAGTTCTGAGAATTTTATTGATGCTTTGTTTAAGTATCAGCATATTAAATAGATATGCCTCCTCCTTCTCTTTCCCTTCAAAACTCAATCGCTCTTCGTCTGAAAGGTTTCAGCTAAAGGGCCCATGAGAAGCATCAAGGTGAGAACAGTGAATCCAAAAATAAACAGTGATTGTGAGAAGTTGCTGGCACTATTCATTTGAGAGATCCATGCAGTTTTAAGATGCTATTCTTTGTTTTAAGCTCCTTAAGTTTATATAGTGGAAATACTGGTTAGCAGAATAAGTTAGGGATTTCGAAACTATAGTTTAACTACTGTTGCCAAATCAGTGCATAAGAGACAGTATCTAGACTAAAAGCAATAAATTTATCTAGTCAGGGATGCTCCTTTAATTATGTATTGACTTGAGGCGGAGTGTTCAGCTTGTTCTCAATACTGAATATCAGTTTTGCATATGAAGGTTACTGCTGTTTCACTGTGGCACGATTTCTAGCCATCTGATTAGAGTATTCTGGAGGAATCAATCAGTTTGAAGCCCTGTGGGCAGAAGGGGGGGTTGACTATGCTTGTTGTAAATTGAATAGCTTTTCCTGTTCTGGATGCTGTTTTGTGCTAAATCATGGCCACTGGTATGTTTCTGAGAACAGGACCCACTGAAGCATCTCTAGAAGGTGTGGAAAATCAATATGTGCTTTAAGGAGCTGCATTATTTTGAGTGGCACTGCAGTGGGCATATATGTAAGGCGGAATCGTTATGTACAGGGCATGCCAAACTGTTCAACAGTGACAAAAAACAGCAGAACATTTATGCCAAAACAGAACTTTAGCCACCTGAGGAATTTTACTAGCAAACCCTTAGATGATAAGTAGGTGTTCAGAGTGTCTTACACCTGCTTTTCAACACCCGAGTTCTGTAAAAGAACAGAAAAGTTCAATGTACGTTATTCTTTTGTCAGGTTTCTTTTCCTGTTTATGACAAGATGTGCTGGGTGATGTGTCTGAGGTAGAAATAAATGTGAGATAGGGATCCTAGCAGCCTGAGGAGGTTTCAAACACATTTCAGAACCAATATAAGTTCTAGGCTGTCATTTAGACAGAAGATAGCCATTCTGGTGACGGTCTTTTGAAGGGATACAGGAGGAAGTCTGAGGAATGCCCTTCTTCTCTTTAAGCTGCATAACTGTGCAGCAAGTCTTGTGTCACTGGATCTGAAGTGAATCAGTGATGCTTGTTCAGGAGAGAGATTTGGAGTTGTAGACCTGGAGTACATGTGCATTGAGGCTGAAACCAGAAATAGCCTGGAGACATGGATGATGTTTTTGTAGCCTTGATCAGCACAATTTCATTTGGTCTACACTACAAAATTTTGCTGGCCTGAGCAGGTGCAGGGTTGGGTCATTATTTGTAGAGTCCAGTGGCTGATATTCTGGGCTGCTTTTCATGAAAAAGGTTTTGATATTCTAGAGGTAGTAAAAGGCAGTTCCTTATTCAAAGTTCTGGTTAAGCAAGAACATACTTTGTTTCCACTCTTCCACTTTATTTCCAGAATACAGTTAAAATGTTTTGTTCTTTGCTTTCTGAATGGGGAAATTAAGCATTTTTCTTTGAATTCATCGGGGTGGCCAGCACTGTCTGAGTTGATGCTCATCACTAATGCCAGAGCTCCCTCCAGTAGCCAACAAGGTTAGTGTTTATCACATATTTCCTCAGCAGTTTCTTTACCTTCACCCAATGAAGCAAGGGGTCAGCAGTATCTTTCAGTCATTTCACTGTCCACAGTGACTGACACTTGTGAAAGTTTTTTTTTATTTTTAATTAGATTCTTTAAAAGGCACACATTGTGTATGTGCCAGACAAGGTGATGTCAAACAGTATCTGCTGTTCTGGGAAGAGAAAGTAGTAAGACCTGTGACTTTTTGTAACTATTTAGAAAGTTCATGCCCAAATTCCCAGCTTAGATGAGCTTTGTCTCCTCAGCCTTCCATTGTGTCACAGCAGATGCTGTTATTAAATGCAGTTGTCATCATGCAGTGTTAAAAGTTCTTAAACTTGAAGGGGCAAGGTCTTGTACCGGATTTGAAATTTCATGGAAATCAATAGCAGTCAAAAATAAAAAGGCTTCATTAGCTCATAGTAAGGTATTGTGCAGAGCAGATGTGTTGTAGTGATCTTTACTAGTTGGCAATTCCTAAGCACTGAGGGCTGCATGTCCATCTGCTTCCCATTACCCTGGTCCAGGCAAGATGTGATGGAAGTGGGAGCAATAAGAGCTATGTCAAGAGTCATCCCTGTTACGGTGGCAAATCCTGCATGTCTAAGAAAGATGAAAAACATTATTTGCTGCTATAGGGGAAGTTAGTTTCAGTCAAGAAACCAAGAGAGAATAAATGAGGGCTCTGTATCTGAAAGGGTAACAGAAAGAGACTGTTTTGTGTCTTCTCTTTCTCATAATCCTCTCAAATCCTTTATGTTCTCATTATGACCTCAGAGAAGTTCTATATGTTTACTCCTTTTGCAGAGAAACCAGTACTAAAATGAAGAGCAGTGTTCTCCGAGTTATTTTTCATTTCGGAATGTAGTATCTAAAACACTCCACAGGATTTGAGTAGAGCTGCTGTTGTCTGTGTTGAGGTTGTTATAAAAAAAAGCAGAAACTCTCATGATGCTGGTGTTGGACGCCTACTTCTGAAATTATTTTTGTAATTTTTAAGTAACTACGTAAATAATGCTTAAATTTTTATACATGATTGAATACCTGAAAATAAATAGATATATCTGATTTTTAATATAGCTGTAAATACATTGGATGGTGTTTGCTGGAGAATCTCGTATATTATACTTAGTACCATCCTCCACACTTATTAAGAAGAAGCTAAATTCAGGTTCAATGAGATTTAGTGTTTGATCAGTATTAATTTGGGGAAGGGATTCAAACGTTGTGTTCTCAGTTAACAGCACTAAGTCTTTGTCATTTTTTCTATCCTATTTAATAAGTGGAAGATAAGATTAAAAGCAGGTAAGACCACCTGCAGTGTGAGCAGCAGTCCCTTAATTATACTTGTATCAGCCCTGGAATTTGTGTTGGAGTGATAATAAGGAGAGTAAATTCATAGGAATGTGTAAATGATGCAAAATAGGCAGCAGTACAAAAATTAACAAAACAAAACTAAATACGTTTCCATTATTGGGCTGATATTCATTCCGAGTAAGTATAAACTTCTCTACTGGTGACTCAGGTTGATATCAGGTGATGGTACAAACATGTGCTGACCAGTTAGAGAAAATCAGCCGCAGCAGTGTTAGTCTCCATGGTGACAGAAGAGCTAACAACAGACTAGCTTTTTAAAAGGGAGAATAATGCTTTTTGTTGCTTTTAAAAGAAAGGAATGTCTCTATAACAGTTTTGCATCTCTATTTATTCACCTTTGGAGAACTAAGCATGCAGGACAGCAGTACTCTTGCTTCTTTTTACCTTTTGTTTCCTACATCCCCTTTTCCTCCACGTTTGTTCTCAAGACTCTGTCAGTGCCCTGCTTGGTGTACTTGTAGAGCACATTCTTTATTAGGTTTCAGATCATCAATTAAAAGTCTTGAAATGGTTTCTAATTTGGGGAGGAAGTTCTCTAGAAAAAATATTTAGGCTGTAACCACATGATTGTGGAAAAAGTGAGAGATCTTAGCCAGAGCTGTCAAACTTGGGAACCTAAAAATAGCTACTTAAATCCATCCTGAAGCATGTTATATATTTGTAAGTATTTATGTCATGACCTAATACAGCATACTTTCTGCCTTTCCAAGGGTGTTTTGCTAGAAGCAAGGAAGTGAAATGAAAAAAACGTGCACAGCTGTTTATCATGACATTACTAGTTTCACCTACCGGTGTTGTTACTTCCCACTTTCTCTTCTCACTCCAGTTCTGGTGAGGATTAAAGATGTTTTTAGTGGGTATTTCCTAACCTCACCTAGAAAAAACTCCCGGGATCCATTTCCAAACACCTCAAGGACAAGAAGGTGATTGGGAGGATTCATCATGTATTTATGAAAGGGAATCTTGCTTAGCAAACCTAGTACCCTTCTACAAGGAGGTGGCTGGTTTGGTGGACCAGGGGAGAGCAGTGGATGTTGTTTACCTCAACCTGAATAAGGGTTTTGACACTTTCTCCCATAATATTTTCACAGACAAGCTGATGAAATACAAGCTGGAAAAATAAATAATGATCTGCATTGAAAAGGTTAAATGGCTGGGCCCAGAGACTTGTGATCAGTGGCACTAAATCCAGTTGGAGGCAAGTCACTAGTGGTGACTGGACTACTGAAAAGGGTCAATACTGGGGCCAAGCTATTTAACGCCTTCATTAATGGCATGGACGCTGCCTCAGGCAGTTTGCAAATGATGCAAAACTGGAAGGAGAGCCTGGTGCAGGAGAGGGGATGTCCTGCCATTCAAAAGGACCTGGACAGGCTGGAGAAATGGGCAGAGAGGAACCTGATGAAGCTGAACAGGGGAAATACCAAGTCCTGTGTCTGGGGAGGAATAACCCTCAGCACTAATATATGCTGGGGGCTGACTGTTTTTGCTCCATCACAAGTTTTGATGAAGCTTTTAAATCTGTATGAAGTACTTCAGACTCTTGTCAGTAATGAACTGCTCCAGACTTATCCACTAGCATTTCCAATGCGGAAGGTAATACTGGGCTTACAATTTCATTGCAAAGTACATGAATGGATGGTGCCACGTGGTGCTGATAGTACTGCTTAGTGACAGAGTTTCATCCCATTTCCACATATTTGCACAAATTACATTGGAGTAGAGAATCATTTCTGGTTGGTGGATCCACAGCCTCTGCCACGTGACAATGGTGCAGTCCTGGAAATCAGATGATAAAGGAGAGGCCTGGCTCTAAACAGAGGCAAATTAGGGACAGTGCTTATGGTGGAAAAAAGCAGACAGACCACTTTATGTAGTTGGGATCCCTGAAAAGTGAAATTGTCAGCTAGTGCTACCATTACTTTCAAGTAATGGATGAACGAGGTGTTCTCTTCTGTTGAAGTAGGGAGAGGGATCCTCACAGAGGCTGCTTCACTTATCCTTTATATTCCTGTGACTGCCTGCTGCTTCTCCTTCTTCTCCTTCCTTCACGACCCTTTACCTAAAAGGAGCAGTCAGTCCTTGCCCAGGTTGTAAGGCATCTTCTTTCATGGCAAAGCTCATGTTATATATATCTCAGAAGCCTTGAGGTGCATCTTGGTAAAAAGAAAGTAGCACTCTCTTGTATCACAGTCTTACTGCCTGTGACAGTGCCACTATTTGTCATATTAATAGCAAAAGCAAATCATTCTAGCTTCAATATAATTTAATCTTTATAGTTCTAACTTGATTGGAAATATCAGTTGGATTATGAAGACCAGATTTAGAGATGCAGGCCTCAAATACTTCAAGCAAAAATCATTATGCATTCAGTCTTCACAACTTTAGTTACTATCCCTGCTCCTAGGTATAAATTATGATCAAGGCGGGAATTTGTATGGATGCAGAAACATACTGTGGCATAGCTAACTAACATAACCAATTTCTTACTCAAGTTCATGCTCACACTATTTTCATTCAGGATTTTACAGAAGCTTGATGGATTTCCTATTTTTTCCCTACAGATTTTTTTCCCCTCAGATCCACTATTGTGGCAGAAATCTTTTTATCAGTGCACCACTTACCCTAGGTTCCTTATTACCTCAAACTTTGGGTATTACTGTTGCTAAGGTTGTCTCTCCAGAGCTAGTAATAAACAACTTGGATGTTTCTCCCTGTTAACTTGTATGCTGGTATGGGTTCATTCTCAGTATGTAAGAGCTATGTGCTGAGGTCTGAACACTGCCCTGCCAGTCAGCCAGGCAAATGCTTTGTTTATTAGTTGAAGTAAACACTGGTGAAATCATTAGCATGTTCTGTTTATGGTCTAGCCAGGAGGCAGCTCTGCCTAGCCATGCCTAAGGGATATTTTTGTTTCTAGATTGAGGTAGGGGTCAACTGGTAGCCTTGGGAGAGGAATATGAAAGCTAAAGCTTGATATTGTAATTAATTATCACATTCATGAACTATGGGTAGTCTTCAGGAAAGTGTGAATCCAAAATGGAATTCCTAGAGGAGAATGGGTATATGCTTGTAAATCCTTTTGGAGATGGTCCTCACTCAGTGAAAGGGATTCGTGAGAGGAAGATCATGGCTAGAATTGGATCCAACTGCCCAAGCACCTCAACAGCTTTTATAACTGGTTTAACTGGTTTTTAACTTTAAAGGAAAGCTCTGGGAAGTAAACTGAAAAATAGATGGCTTTTAAAAGTACTTTTTTACACCTCTGTAAAAAGAAAGCTTCTTTACATTTCTGTTTCAGATCTGACTCTAATAATTTCTTAATAAATTGTTTCTAAGGTAATTTAAACCTTTATTTGTCAGTTTTTTGGGTTTAAAAAAGTGGTTTAAAGGTGGCAGGTTATGCAGTAGCATTGCATGAATAGTGCAATTTCCTGCAACAGTATCCTGCAGTAAGCAGGAAACTATTCCACTCTCTAATAACTTGTCACATGAGCTCAGAAATACTGAGAAGTAGTAGTGTTCTCTCGGAAGGTGTGTGGGCTGTTTCAGCATCTGGTAAAATCAATTTCTTGTTTGGGAGACAGAAGGACAAGCATTATCCAGGGAGGATCTGTGAAGAATGCAGGAAAATGCCAGAGCCCTTGGGATCTCCTGCATATCACTGTTTAGGTGATGTGTTACAAGTATCCTGTAGATATCCTGCAGTTTATCATCAGCAAAATTCATGAGTCCTATCCAGGCGAGTGTTCAACTATCCTATCTCCTTAGCTGCATGGGCATCAGGTATGGGAAAATCAAGGAAACTGGTCAAACCATAGCACCACAAGTGTCTGCAGCTTAATCATAAAAATACCGTAATTAATACTTGAAAAGGACGGACAAGGACTTTGAGAAGTACCTAGTTGTGATGCTTACATAAGATGAAGTGCATGTGCAAACATTTGTGGTATCGGGATTCTTGTCAGAAACAGAGATGTCAAAAACAGCAAAACCAGAAATGTGTGCAAAAAGAACGGACAATGTCTCTCTTGCCACGTCTCTGAGTGTGAGATAGTGGCAGCACAGTTTACACCAACTTAATGCCTTTTTGTGGAACAGCTGTATCCTTCAGATGCAGCGTCAACTTCTCTCTCAAAGAATGGATATTAAAGGAAATTTAATTTTCTTATTTTGAGCATCCAGTTCTAATTTCTGATGCGCCTACAGTCTTGTTCACATTTTATAGACATCCAGAATTAAAACTCTATGAACGCATCTATAGGCATAGATATTTATTCCGTCAGCTTTCCATTTTAGGGACACTAACTAAAAGGAACAAAGAAAGGATGTAGGGAAGTAAAACAGAATGGCAAAACTGCCATGGCTGATATAAACTGACTCATGTTCTCAGAACACCATCTAGTTAAATAAACATTTTAGTAATATTGATTTTTTTCGGTCATCACTTTATTTTTCTTGATGTGTCAGGCACATTCAGAGCAAATTTCTGTACAAACTCAGGTTAACCTAAGAGTTCTTATTATGACACGACACTGTACTGGAGTCCACGAGTTTGCATTTGCTACCACATAAGGCCAAGAATCTAACAGCTGAATGAGAAAGTGCACATTCTTTTTTCAGATACATTAAAGATTTTGGAAGGTATCTGATGTCCGACTCTGTTCATCCTCTCCATAGTCTTGAAATCATTATTTGCTTGTGTTATATTGATTGGGTTTTTGTGTTTTTTATCAGCCATAATATTTTATTTATTCAGCTAATTTGACACTAAAATCTTCTTTATTTTCTGTTGTTGGTGGTGATTACCATGAAGACTGACAGTAACAGTGGCTTAGAGCTCTAATTATCCTGGTTTTAGAGATTCAAAAAAATATTTGAAACAACTTTAATAAAAAGGAGTGAATTAACTTTTTCTGCAAAATAGAACCTTTCCAATTACAGTTGACAAATAATTTGCTTAGATAATACAAGAAACTCCAATACTTTTGTGTAGCTGTAGTAACAAATAGAAGCAATACTCAAGAAATTACAAATGGTTTTCGAAATGACAAAACACCATGTGATTACAGATTTATTTCAACTCTTTGACTGTTTCAATGCTTGACAGGCTATTCATCAACATTGACACTTGGAATAGAGCACTGTTTTTGGAGGGAAAATTTAATCATTCCTGAAAGACCACAGACATTGTTCTCATGATAAATCAGGGGTACAGTAGGTTCAGAAACCCATTGAAAAATGAGCATTTATTGTCTGTACATGATATGTCAGGAACTTATGCATTCACAAAGAGTGTACTTCGCCTCTCTGAGAACAAAGTCCAGCTGAGAACTTTCATCAAGTTTAATTTTTAAGTTTGACTTTTCTTCCCAGAAGACCTTGTCATTGTACAAGCCTCTGCTCAATCCAGCAGAACTTGAAGAAGTATTTTCAAAGTGTATGTCTGACCAAGATTACTTTCCTATATCTCTACAAATATTTTTAATGAACTGCTTCTGTGTCAAAAGAAGATGATGCCATGCCTTTTAATCTGGTGACCCAGAAAACTCTGTGATGTTGATGTGACCCAAGGGCTTGTGCATTAAAATTAATCTGTGACAGACACTGCATATTAACATGATACTTGATGCTTTGTTTTAGACTTTATATTTTCCATGCTGTCTCTGATCCTTTCTGGAGGGCAGAGTTCTTGGCTGGGAACAGCACCCTTAAAGGAAATGCAAGTGTGCTGCATGCATGTTGCAAACCTAGACAAAATTGTTTTTATTTCTGCAAAAGTGCATGCTTCCCATTGCTGGAATTACAGAATGGCTAATTCTAAAGGTGGGTGAGTGTCAGCTTCAAATGATTGACTTGTTCCTGAAGTTTAAAGTGTTTAATGAGACACAGGTAAGCAAGGTGTTGGTTATTTGCAAGTTTTCTTTTTAGAAGCATTCTCATGTTGACTTTCAAGTGTCATCCATTTAAACTCAATTTACAATTGCTATCTTTGGTTTCCTGCTTCTGCCCACCTCAACATCTGCATTTAGGAATAGGTGACTTTCTTTCCTCTTATGTAGTGCATACCTACAAGATGGATGAGGTAAACAAAGGTGAACAGAATCTACCCATTGCTCATAGGAATTTTACTTCTCATTTGGCAGCCTTTAGCAGTTCTCTCACCCAGCAGTAAGCCAGTTCAGCTCACTGATAAGGCATAAAATTAAAGGCACATAATGAAAACAAAGCCCTTAGTTTGATGCCAGCTCACTGGACTGAATGGACTCACAATATGTGAGATCGTACACAAGAAAAAGACTTAATGTGATGTAGACACTTGTGCACGCACATCCTAAAGGTACTCCTGCATGATAATCCCATCTTCACAGTCACGACAAGTGTGGTGTTAGTTGTGAGTCACCGGCTTTCAGCGGTTGTGTTAGTAATGGCTTAGTTATTGAAGTGGCAAGGAGATTTATGGTGGTATCTACCTTTACATGAAGAAGGTTGAAGTGGTAGTGGAGAAGATCTTCATACTGACCCTTTGGGGTTCCAAATGCTGTAAACCTATGTCCTGGCCTTATTTTTGTACTGATTTTGTCTGCACAAACAAGCAGTAGATTGGTATGCTATGTGCACATAGACCAAAGATGATCAGTTGTAACAGGTCCCTCTCGCAGTGGTCAAGCTCCCATATCCTATGAAGGCAACATGGGCATTGGTTTCTAATCGTTACAAAAGACTTAGGATTTGGGAACTCATGATCTAGTAGGATTTGTGATGGCCATGTTAAAAGACAAAGTTAGGTGAGGCAAGGCTGGAGTGGTTGCAGCTCCTATTGTGCCCACAGCCCAGGGTCCGTGTGCACAGCTGAAGTGGCTGAGAAATTGTCTTTGTCACTGCTACCTTGGAGGTAAACTCAGTGTGCAGCTGGATGGATGCACACTGGGAGAGTGATATGTGGGTATCTCATCATCTACACTTTTAGATTTTGCCTCTTAGTATTCTGTGAACTTGTGAGGGGCTTGGCTCAGGGGCTTCATAGGTGCCCTTCGATTATCATCTTCGCACAGTAATAATCCATATTCTTTTATATGGCACTATCACTTGTTTCCTTTTTATGCAAGTGTAATATATTTTCATAATTTAACCTTTCATGTCATTGTTTCCAGGAACCATTAAAACTGTGAACTGTAAATCCATAATGCATAAAGATGACATTGTTTTTTAAATGAGAAAAACAGCTTATTTTTGGAATTGAGAGCCTAATAAGTTAGAGAATTAAGTGAACAAATCAGGCACTGGAAAGCTGAGATGGCAACATCAAACAATATAATGAACAGAGCAATCATTCTAGGAACAACAGAGGAACAGATAAGAGTGAAGTTTATCTTCGCCCTTAGGGAAGAACTATGAAACAAAATCCAGGATTGCCTGTTTTCATTAGTGAGTTTAAAAAAAACAACAAAACACCTTGCCAGTTATGGGAAAGAAAATTTGTTCTGCTTTTTAGATTAAATTTCCCCAGGCCAGAAAATTATATAATGTATGTTAAAGTCATTACTTAGTGAATTTTTTCTGTGCACAGTCTTTATTTACTTTTGTTAAAATGATGAGATTGTAATACTGAACTTCGATCAGTAGATTCTGCGTCTGTTTGCTGTGTCTCCAGAGTTGTATGTCAGAAGAAACTTTGGGGATGAAAGGTTGTATTACTTGATGAGTTAGTTAGATGGATTGATGGATTTTACTTCCAAATCTCTGAGAATCTGCAGAATCAGATACAGTGTTTTAATGCAGAAAAACTGCGTAAAGATGAATTTTGACAAAATTTCTCCAAAACCTACATTTCAGACTTAAATCACAGGTTTAATTTTCTTGGGTCAAACGAAGGGAACCTCTGCGAAATAAGCCATATTCATTCATGTGTTGGTACATTGCACTTTTGCCTTTCTTACTATTAACATATAAGCTCATCTGAGGTCTCGTGTAGCTACCAAGATACAGCAGGTATCTCAGTAGTAGACCAATTCTAAACATCATAATTAAATCAGCATTAAACAGCCGATCGGGCTCCTGAAAGTGCTCCTCTGGCTATGTTTCAACAATCATAATTCAGGAGAGTGGTCTTCTCTAAGTTGAATTTGATCTAATTTCCTTTTATTAATTATTATACAATTAGTACATGTAGAAATGCTAACTTCTTGCCCAATCAGAAGGCCTGACCAGTTCTTACTCACGTTAATGGAAAGGCTACCACTGGTTTTGATTAAATTTGTTTTGAATTTTAAGATGTTATTTCTGGGATTATTGGAATGAAGAAATGGTAAAATGGAGATCTGGCAGGCTTCTCAGGCTTCTTAAGAGGCAAGAGGATGGGAGTGCCAAGAGCAAACAAATGGTGTGGGTGAGACACGGTTCTTCAGTGCCAAGTTCAGTAAGGCCTGTCATTTTTATCAGTAGGTTTCCTGATAGCGATCCCACTGCTAATGTTGTTTTCTCCCTTGAGTTTTGAAACACAGCCAGACTGATATTAGACAACTTCATCTTGTCTTCATCTTCTTTGTACTAGATAACAACAATCTTCATTATATTCTTGCACATAATTAGTTACAAGAAAAGCACATTTGACTCCCTACGACCATTCTTGTGATTCTCCTGTTTTTATATTTCCCCTTTTGTCTATAGCTATTCCCTCAGGCTATAAACCCCTTGGTGCTGAGATCCTCTTTCGCTTTATACTTGTAAGCGCCATCATTCCAGTAGACTGAAATGGAGCCTGACTTTCATCTGCACCTGCAAATGTTGCAATAAGAACATGCTTTTTCAAATCCTACCTTTACACAGTGAGAGCTGAAGATGATAACTATATCCAGGACATTATCCATGAATATTTTTATAAATAGAAACAGCAAAATCCATTCAATGAGTTTCCAAACCCCTCACTTGGTCAATGTTCATAAATTTTTGAATGGATGAAGAGTCATTTGAATTTATTAAAATATTAATGAGCATTGACTAAGTTAACATGAAAGTATGGAGAACCTTTCATAAATGAAGAGGCACTCATTTATATATGTGAATACTAATTTACCTGTCCGGTAATGTGTCCCTGCTGGAACACGTAAGAAGTGCAATTAGTCAACATGTCAGGAGACACAATAGTATTATTTTTATGTGTTATAAAAGAGCACAAATAGCAAATGTGAAAAACATTGTGAGAAAGAAGATGTAAATGTAATGATATAATATAAGCATCTGTAATATTTTCACATAAAGGGTACACTGAACTAATGATGTTGTTGACTCTAGATGTTATGCTTGCTTATGAATACTGTAAAAAAGAATTTCTTTTTCACTGACACTTATGTTCCTCTGTTTGTATAAACTCCAAGACCTTTTGCAAACTTTATGCTCTTTTTTTTTTTTTTGTGTGCTTTGTCTCTCTTGTACCTTCCTGATTGAATGATGAGTTAGATTTATAGAGTGTAGATAAACAGGGAGTAAGGTGGGAAACTTCTTTTCTAAAAGGTGTATAAGACCTTAAGAATGAGCTTATCTTCATTTGGGAAAACTTAATTTTCCTTTTATTGATTCACTAAAGCATTTTTTGTACCCCGTCTATTGGTCACGAGCAGGGCTCAGAAGGTTAAAAAAAAAATCAAAATTTTATATTTCCATGACTTTTTTTAGCTGATTAAAAGTACTTAATATTCTTCAGGTCATTAGTAAAAAACCAACAAAACCAAACACAACATCCTGCTTCCCCACAAAACCAAGCACCCTGGCAAAGAAAAACTAAGTGTTAAACCTTCTGGCATTTAGAAGAAAACCTAATGCCTAGTGACCTAACCTTCATTCCAAGTTCATGTCTAACATACAGGTGGCAGATGACACTGCTGAATACTTCTGAAAAGTAAGCCATGTGTTAGTAGCAAAATTGGAGTTGAATAAAGAGACACTTTAAATGTGTTAAGTATTCTCTAAGAAATTGGTTTTGTTTGGTTTGTTGGTTTGGGTTTTTTTTTTTTAGTGTTTCTTCACATAGTGGAGAAGAATCTGTACATTCTGCACATAACAGAGATATGGGTCTCAAATAATATCTACCCAGTGAACTAGGAGCAAGTTTGAAGCATCCCCTTCAGTTTCTACCACATAGGGTTCACTATTTCTGTATCAATAATTAAAGATTGAATAAAGCAAGAAACCAGGACTGGGATTTCCAACATCCCCTAGACAGGAGGACCTTGCTTCCTCACTGTCTTTAACTGGAACATTTTCATTTTACTCTTAAGGCATGTGAGACAGGCACCACGATCCAGGAGGTGTCATTGCTTAACAGGCATGTGTGCACACCAGGCTCACATTCCTACCCCAGTGCATAGTTCGTTAGTTATACATGGTGGAACAGGTCATCCCACCACAATGGCCAATAACCTGATGGTAAACACATGCCCTTGGGCCTTGAAAACCAGTTGAACAGTCTGTAGCCTGTGGTAGGGAAAATTTCATGTTCAGGAGGAGTAATTTTAATGGCTGTATGGGGTAACTTGTCTCTAGCTCAGCTGTGGACAAGGCTGGGAAAAACCCTTAGCAAAATTGAATTCATGTTTTTGCAGAGGGTTTTCATCAGCTTGGCTTCTTTCTGGAGAAATGTCTTCCTGAAAATCTTTCTGAAAGCAAGCACTGGGTACCTATTGGTAAGAATCCTGCAGGAATTGAAATGTGTGAAGTAGTCTGGGTTTTGTACCAGTCCCCCCAGGCAGAGGAGAGAGTTACATCTCTTGTGGAGTTTGTGGATAACTTAGTAACAATAGATGGATTTTTGACTGAGGAGCACTCTGCGAAGGTTTAGCAGGTGGTGAGATATGACCCCAGCCAGTGACACTAACTGTAATTGCTTCACGTTCACTTTGTGCTGGTCCCACAGGATTTTTTGGGGCCTCCATCTGTTACTCCCCACATTGCAGGTGGATTGCCATCTCCTTGGGGCAGGGATTACCTTTTCACGATATGTTTTGTTTTACACCGAAGGGCTAAGCGAGCCCCGATGGCAGCTTTTGCATCCACCTGCAAAATAAATAATTCAGCCCCAACAGTAAAAAGTATTTTCTGCCGGGACTGTGTGCTGGTGATACGAGAAGCCTCATTACAGAAATGCCGCGGGAGCTGTTCTGTTTTGCCTCTGCCCGTGCATCTTCCCTCTCTCCCGTTCGTTAGGAGCAGGGCTCTCGTCTCAGACGCACAGAGTGATTCAGTGACTTGCTGATATTTGCGCAATGGACCAGGGAGAAACATAAGAAGTGAAAAGTAGGTTTCTCTGTTCCTAAGGCATTGCCTCTGCAATACGTATCTCTCCTCATCGCTTCTCTCCTTTTCCCTCCATTAGGTACTCTTTCCCTCACGCGGCTTAGCTCAGCTGACCTTTTTCCTCTCCTGTTTCATGGGGATATGGCATCTATTAAAACTGAAAAGGAGGCACAGAAATATCTGAACTCCTTCTGTTTTGACATCATGTTTCTGGTCATGGGATTCTGCAAAGTGAATAGACTGTTCTTTTTCCACACAAAAGGTATAGTGATTTCCTACTTTCAAGCATGACTCATGTTGTAGAGTCTGGATGGTTTACAATTTGGAGTGGTTTCTGATTCTCTGTTTACAATTTTTTTATTTCACTGCTTCTATCTTCCTCTTTTGCTTTAGATTTTTCTTAAAGACCTACCTTTATTTTGTTGTGTGTCCAGGTTTCATTGTCATGTAAAAATAATATCCATCCCTCTGTCCCTTATTTGCTGTTGAGACTTTCATGTGGGTTGGGTGAGGAAATCAGCACAGTCCGTAGTTGTTGAATATATCCATAAATGAACAAAATTATCAAAAAAGACAGGCCTACACTTTACAGGAATGCTCTTCAGCAGTCATGCTTGTAACTAAAACCCAACTCCACTTTAAAATTGACTTTAATTGGGTTAGAGGTCAAAATCTCTTTTGATTTGTTACAGCCTCTCTCCCCCAAAACTCCATCTCAGAACAGGCCCAGGATTTTGCATTGCTCAGGTGCCGAGAGGGAGAGCTCGCGAGGCTGTGTGCAACAGTAGCATGTGGGAATTGTCACCTAAATTATAACTCCAGAATTTTAATTAAAAACATTTTTAGGTTCTCTTACTCGGCTCCTTCTTTTTCAGACTAGCTAAACGTGACTTTGCTGCCCTGCTAACACCTGGCTTCAGCATGCTTTGCTCTCAGAAAATTGTGATGATAAGTCAAATATATTATTGAATATTTGACCTGAAATCTTCTGTGTTGTCAGACTTTGCCTTGCGTTGCTTGCAACGTTTATATCACAGGAGGGTTTTTCAGTATTTAGCCAGCACAATAGACAAGGATAAGGAGTGATATATATATAGGACTGTATCAAAGGAAAATCTATTTCTGGAAGTATTTGGTATTTTAGTTTACTAACCAAGTGAAAAGTCAGATACTGGGGTGACAGGACAGTCAAGACGTCTAACCCTGTACTATTCTGGAACAAGGTTCTTCTTGGCAACAATGTAAAACTTCCCTTTAAATAGCAGGAATTTCCAAATAGTGAGAAAGAGTCTTAGAGAAGAACTTAGAGAAGTGGGAGAGTGCGTTTTAAAGGGTTTTATGCAAGTGATGATTGTGTTTATAATCAAAACTGTGAAGTAGTGCTCATTTGTTATGTGAAGACAGGTTTATTTTTGTTCTGTCATTATGAATGATAGATGTAAATTGGATGCAGCCTGATATCTTGATTTTTCTTTTTACATGTAAAGGAAAATTAAATTTTTAATATAATTTGCACAATGAGTAATAAAGTGACACGAGAAGCAGAGACCAAAGAACTGTCATATGAAAGGAAATTTTATTTAGTCAGGTTATGATCTAATTTTGCATCTAATCAATAAAGACAAAATCCCTGAGGACAGGCAAGAAGCTGAAGTAAAAAAGAAATTTCTTACACGGAAAAATCTCCTTTAGCCAGGAGACAGTTGGAATAATGCCCAATTGTATATCCATATGATCAAAAACCTTCAGTTCTGCATTTGTTCAAGGTATAATGTATGTGTTCACAATCAAAACTGATTTATTTTAACATTGCAAACATTTGGGCATAAATGGATAAACGTCATCAAGGCCATTGGTGCCAGAGACCATACCACACAGGGAGTGACTGGAGGTCACAGCCACCTTGTCTGCCTCCAGGTGACACATAGGAGAGAGGGCATCCATGGGAGGAATGAGGAGATGTGCGTACAGGGCATTACACCTGCTTAGACTGTGGAAAATACTTCTCCTGACTTCAGGGCCCATTCAGTATGTTGTGAAAGTGGGGGAGGTAGAAGGGAAAATGAAAAATTTCAAGTTTCTGTGCTGTTGGACCTCCAAGGCTCTTGTAGCAAGAAGTATTCTCTCTCCCTGGCCCCTATGTCTCTTGCCTTTTTCCCTTCACCGTCATGAGAATGGTTTTTACAGAATCACAGAATGATATGGGGTTGGAAGGGACCTCTGGAGATCATCTAGTCCAACCCCGCTGCCAATGCAGGTCGACCCAGAGCAGGTTGCACAGGAATGTGTCCAGGCGGGTTTTGAATGTCTCCAGAGAAGGAGACTCCACCACCTCTCTGAGCATCCTATTCCAGGGCTCTGGCACCCTCAAAGTAAAGAAGTTCCTTTCATGTTTAGGTGGAACTTCCTATGTTCAAGTTTGTGCCCATTACCTGTTGTCCTGGCACTGGGCACCACTGAAAAACGACTGGCCCCATCCTCTTGACACCCTCCCTTTAAGTATTTATAAGCATTGATCATATCCCCCCTCAGCCTTCTCTAGATTAAAAAGACCCAAGTCCCTCAGCCTCTCCTCATAAGAGAGATGCTCCAGGCCCCTAATAATCTTTGTAGCCCTTTGCTGTACCCTCTCCAGCAGTTCCCTGTCCTTCTTGAACTGGGGAGCCCAGAACTGGACACAGTACTCCAGATGGGCAGAGTAGAGGGGGAGGATAACCTCCTTCGAGCTGTTGGTCACACTGTTCCTGATGCACCCAAGGATGCCATTTGCTTTCTTGGCCACAAGGGCACATTGCTGGCTCATGCTCATCCTATAGTCCACTAGGACTCCCAGGTCTTTCTCCTCAGAGCTGCTCTCCAGCAGGTCAGCCCCCAACCTGTACTGGTGCTTGGGGCTATTCCTCCCCAGGTGCAGCAACCCTACACTTGCCTTTATTCATCAGGTTCCTCTCTGCCCAACTCTCCAGCCTCTCCAGGTCTATTGCAAGCACCCAGCCAAAAGCAGAGGAGAGGAAAATTCCCTGGGTGGTGACCTCGGCAGTGTTCAAGGCTCAGCGCCATGCCCAAGGTGCTTGCTTTGCTGCAGTCGAGCGCCTGCCTTTGCTTTTCACTCCATGAACTCTTTGAGACTGGCCTTGTCTTCTAATGAGTTTATACGTGAATTTGCTGTTTAATCTTAGAGATATTGTGCAATATACAGTGACCTCAGCAACAGCTTCTGGATGCTAACCTAAGGAGCTAATTATCATGATGGCTGACTCTTTCCTAGACGTCACTGTACGTGTTTGCTCTGTACAAGCAGACAAATGAAATCCTTAACCTGAGCTATTCAAACTCTAAATGAAGAGGCAGAGAGGCAGGTTGTACTGCGAAGGCTGAGGAAGTGTTTATCTTGGAATTTAATACGTGCTATTTGTTTGCTTCTTTCGGGCATTGTGAGGGAAAAATTAGTCTTCAGGAGAGACTGGGGTATGAAGAGACCAGTAAATCAGGATGACGTCTAAGGCAGAATGAACAAGAGGAACTGACAAAGGAGAAAACTTGTCGAGGCTTATTTCATTGGCAGGGTTTATTAGTGAAGGGGAGGCAGAGGATGAAATATGATGGGCTCTGATATTCAGCCTGTAATTTAGTGTGTGCATGTGCATTACTGTGTTTTCTTCTTCCCCACATTATGCATAATTCAGATATTCCGTTCCATCCTGATAAGGATTCAGATTTATAACAGTTTTAATTTCTAATCTGCTCCTGCTGCTTATTATGTCTATATATTATGTCCATATATTATGTCTATTATGAAAAGCCCTTTCTCGCGGGGCCTGCATATATGCTGTTCATGTTGTGTATGCAGAACATCTGTTGATATGATTAGGAAATTGGGCTTTCAGCTCCTGACTCAAAACACCTGGAACATTCTGACACTTAATGCTTTAAAGTTCAGCACTCAGACTGATTGCATTGTATGACCCTAAAAGCTTTAAATGACCTAGTAAGTATTTACCTCTACACCATCAGGTAATGGGTGGAAATTGGCTGAATGGCCTGTCTCACCATTTGCTAGTATAACTCTATAGCTCTATTTAACACTGAGAGCAAAACAGTATTCTACTATTGACATTCAGATTATCAAACATTACTGTACAAATTTGATTCCTTCTGTTTCCGCAGTCATATCCTTTAGAGCCATAGGGTCCTTTTTTTCTTATTTCTCTGGGCAGAAGAGAGTCACTCCTATGGCTTTATTGAAGGCACCATCTGAATGACTTCTACATCCATAAACTTAACAGGGAATCTTGGGTGTGTAATGTGAACTAGGGAGGGTAACAGAGGACCTTTGGATGGATGCACATTTTTTTAAGTGCATACATTGCAGCCCTCTCTGAAAGACTAGTTTCAAACATTGATAGAAAAATAATTTTTTTTATAATCTTATGGGATAATGATTAGAATTTGTTCTGTACCTGGTTTAAAAGGAGAAGAAAATAGGCTTTTTAACATAACCATTGTAAATTAAATGAAATATGTATGAAGTTCAAAACCACATATATATCATTACTCTGACAGACTCAGGAATCCTGATGGAATTCAATACAAATATATGCAATTTAAGGAATTTAAAATATTGAATGTAAAGCTACAAAGACATAAAGGAATAATTTGTATAAGCTGTCAGTCAGAGCAGAAACACATGTTGTACAAATTTTTCCATTTGTCATAACTGAAGACAAGGAGAAGAGATGTCAAGGCACACATTTGGAAATGTGGTTTATTTTAAGGGCAAGATAAATGAGTTATGACTCACGCAGATAGTAATGAAAAAGAGAATCTTTCAACTGAAAGTCCTTCGTTTAAATCCCAGTCCAGGTTGCTGTGTTTCTATCACCTGAAGCCTGCTGGGGGTCTTTTTATCCTGGTGATAAAAACCAGCAGGAGGTATTTAAAACTGGAAGATAAGCAAGTGGATAGAGGCAGAGACTTTGTTGCTTTCTGATGTCCTGCACTAAAGCTATAACTCTTTGAGTAGCATGGTGCTACCTCTCTGATACGTATTCTGTTTGTCCAGCCTTTTTTACGTCTAGATTTCTACATCATAATCTTTGTCATGGTCACTGTGAGACCAGATGTCATCCATAAATGTGAATTATTAGTACCATGAGAGAGAGTATATATCCATTACTTATTGCAGGTCATTTAGAGCCAAACACTTTGTTACATAGATTTCTGGCTTCTTTTCCTTTCTCAGGCATGGTGTAAAGAAAATTGTCATGAGCAAAAATCATGTTTCTTTTCTGCTATGTCAGATTTGAATTTGTGGGTTTGAAGCTTCCCAAAAGTCCAGCTGAATGAAGGAAAGCCAAAGCTCTGTTCCTTTAATCCACGACTAAAACTTGCAGTTTCCTAAGAGTGTTTCTGTTCTCAAGATCTGCTGCTTTAGTCAACTTTTATTCTGATTTCTTTCCATGTTAGACTGGAAACATTAACAAATGGGGAAGGCATAAAATATTTAAAGCCTATAAGGCACTGCAAACATCAAAATGATCTATTCCACATGCGTGGCGTTACACTGAGTCTTTTAGGGCAACATTTGCAGCTTGTTAGCTATAGCCAGAATTGCTGGTTTGTTATATTTCACTGAAGTCCATCACGGAAGTGAAAATAAACTTTGTAATGTACTTTACAATCCCAGTCTTCCTCGCTCACTTGCTTTTGGGTAATGCATGTTGGATTCCAAAAGAGAGAGTAAGAAAGACATTTACTGTGTTGCCTAATGAGTGACTGAAAATGATTGAACTGGAAATAAACCTTGGAAGAGCTCTAAATCCCTCCACTCATTTGGCTCTTGCTGTTTCTGTGCCTTGCTGAGCTGTTTGTATGAGGTGAAATATTTTTATTTAGCTGAAGATGAGAGTAAGTCAACCTAAGGTTATAAAACTTCCGTTTGGGCCTGGAGGAAACTCATTAATGTCCACAGTATGTGGTCCTCTCACGCTAGGACTGCCACCTGTCATTGGCTTAGCCTGGAAGCTTTGACTAAAAGAAACATGTGGGAGGGTACATACATAAATTGCAGAATAAAAAGAGTATCACTGTCCCTAGGGAAGGAGTGGATAATATTTGAATCAAAATATCTTTTAAGCTTCCTCCACCCACTGTCCAGTTAAAGCATATTTAGAATTTTGTAGCTTTTTATTTTCCTGTATCTGCAGTCTCTTCCTGTGCTATGTCTTTGGGCAAAGTTGCCTGGAGTTCAGAAAGCAGAAAAAAAACTATTGGCTTAAACTGTATAGGAACCTAATAATGAAAAATGAAGAAGAATTAAACAGGACTGTAATAAGCCCCATCAAGCCAGTGAAGTCCCCTATTAATAAATCAGAAGAGCAAGGGATTCAATAAATGAATCAAAATGTGTGTCCTGTGTCATTACTAATAACACTCGGCTTGAAGGAAGGCTTTTTATAATAGAAACTATTGTTAATAAAGAAGGCTCTTTACGGCCATTGGGATTTTTTTTTTTCTTAATAACAGTGGTGCCAGTTGGCACTGGATTTCCTTGTTAACTTTCTGTTTCTAATGAAGTAATGTATTGAAGGTACTGCAGGGATGAACACACTCAGGCTTTTGTTGCTGTTGTTTTCTCAATTACCCTCTTTGCTGCAAAAGGTCAAAGGATAAATAGTTGACTTGACAGAATCTCCTGTGGGTCCACAATGGAAGTTCCAGCTTGTTTCTTATCAGAAATGAGTCCAGGGAGGCTCTTAGCACGGCTGTAGCTGCTGGATTGTGCATGTGGAAGTGTAGCACACAAGGAGAATGTTGTGGTTGTCTCTTGGCATAGAAGTTGCATGGGTAGGGTTTCTTCCACCCATTTCACAGAGGGTTCAGCTGCTAGATCACGCTCTCGACTGCTGTATATCCATATTGCTCCAGTCATATTGTGTTCATAGAGTCATAGAATGGTTTGGGTTGGAAGGGACCTTAAAGATCATCAAGTTCCAACCCCCCTGCCGGGGGCAGGGACACCTCCCAGTAAACCAGGGTGCTCAAAGCCTCATCCAGCCTGGCCTTGAACCCCTCCAGGGATGGGGCAGCCACAGCTTCCCTGGGCAACCTGTTCCAGTGTCTCACCACCCTCACAGGAAAGAATTTCTTCCTAAGATCTAAACTAAATCTCCCCTCTTTCAGTTGAAAACCATTACCCCTCATCCTATGGCTCCAGTTCCTGGTCAAGAGTCCCTCCCCATCTCTCCTGTAGCCCCCTTTAGGTACTGGAAGGTTTTGCATTCTTAACATCCATATGTGTGTCAGCAGAGGGTGATAGACCTGCAGGCTCCAGCTGACGTGTCCAGTCCGTTATTGCAGGGAGCTTGATGGTATTCCAGAGATTCCCACAGATGTCCCAGAGGTTCAGCCTTAGCATTTCTCCACTTTCCTGAAAGGTATTTTGCCTCCTTTTAGACCCACAAAGAATCTTGCTCTGTCACTGGTACAGGTGTAACCTGATGTGTCCTCCTGTTCCTTTAACAGTGATCCTAACTAGGGGTATCGGAAGCTTCCATGGAAGCTTTTGTGTAGTGGTGATTTGCTGACCTACCAAAACTGAGGATGGACTGTATGTCCTGTCTATGCTGAGTGACACCATTGTCGGCAGACTATTCCACAATCTGTAGTAGAACTTTATGTGAAATTAAATTAAGATTGAAAATCTTTTATTTCTTGTTAAAATTAGTATTTAGTCCTATGTGGTGGTGGACAGGGATGGCTATTCCTAGCACCTTGACCCTTTCTGTTCTTAAAGAATGTCCTGTCTTCTGATTTCTTTGCTACCTGAGGAGATACAGACTGACCAAACATAAGAAATGAAAAGAAGGCAGCAACAATCAGTCCTTTTTTTTTTTTCTTGAAACACCTATTCTCAGAATTTCTAGTTCACTGGAAATTTTTGGGGGTAAAAAAAAAAGGTTCAATTTGAATTGAAAACAAATTCTGAACAAACATAAATGTTTTGTGAAAACACAATCCTGCATTTTAGCCAGCTTTGTTCTGAGTAGATACCCCTCTTTCATGATATAATCTCTTGAATCTTGTATTTTTTACACATTGCACGTAAAAGCCAAACCCTCAGTTGAGTTAATTGACTTTAGTGATATTGCAGAAGGTACAAATCAAAGCATATTGTGTCTACTTGAGAACTTCTTTTTAAATCATTCTTCACTTTACTGAATACTGCAGTTCAAGCAGAAAAGGAGAAGAAAGCTGTTGTTTTCTTCTGCATTCCATTTTTTTTTTTTTTTTTAAGAGTATGAACTGGATGTTAATCTCTGGCACAGAAACATCTGAATATTTAAACAGAAAGAAAGGATGCTTAGATGCTTTTCTGATGAAGCTCTTTTTTTTGCGTTTATTTTCCTGTCCTGTTTAATTGCATTTCTTCTTGCAAGGAAATTTTCCTTTGAGCTTCTTTCATATGGCATACAAGAAGAATGAGCATGACAGTTTATTAACTTTACAACATTTCTTGGCATGGTTTTCAAATATGAAGAGGAGACATTTTTTGATCGTGTAATTCAACTGCCATTATCTTTAGACTTATGTGAGTATGAGCTACAATATGCCTAGTTAAGTGCTTTCATATTTCAACATCATATAATCAACAGCCCCCTGTGTGATAATTATTTAGGATCAGATTCTTCCATGTTAGTCCCATTGAGTTGTATGTTACTGAAAAGTAGCCCCATTCAGGGAAATGGAGTAAGAGAGACCTTTGAAATGAGTAAGATAGTATTTAGTATGAAAGAAGGAACTTAACCCAGCCCAAAATAATGGTGGAGTGAGTCATTAGGGCAGAATCACAGTCTTATACCAGTAGCTTGTTAGGAAGATGTATTTGCCAGCAGTTCAGTACTCCCTCCTGAAAAATAACTCAAGAAAATTTACTGTTCATTGAAACAGTTTGGATCCTGCAACATTTGGGACAATCTGGTTAACTGAATTTAAGGCATTTATTCAATAATGTTATTAATATTCATGCTTCATAGATCCATTTTTGGCTAAAGGTGAGACCTATATATAGTATATATGACTTGCAAATCCAAAGGTACGGTGCAAGACTTCTTTCATCTGGCTATGTTGAATACTTAAATAGATGTGTTCTTTTTCATAAAAATCATATTCTCTTTCTCACTAACAAGTCATTGCTTCTCATTCTAAGTGTAATTAATACAATGGTTGCAGGGAGAATTTATCACCGGTTCTGCTTTTCATCAAGAATCACAGTTTATGTACTTAAGGCAAAGAAGTATTTTAAGCCTAGCAGAATACCTTGTATTTCAAATTGCTTTGTCTCGGTTTTAGCATCCAAATTTGCCCTTTGCTCATCTACACAGCACGCACTAGTATCTTGTTATTTCTGTGTGTTAGATGAATGTCCAGAAATCACCTGAGTAACTGCAGTATTTTCACTATTGATCATGTAGTGATTTTCTGTCCCCTTTGTTTGGGTTATATCTCTATGAGAGCTTCGGAAATAAACAGCATCTATTTAAATCCATTTATGGCCAAAGCAGCTGTAAAAAGATTTAGGTAATAATATGTGTGTCTATCTGTGCACTTGAACTTGTCTGTTACAATTACTCCTTATTTTCTGCTCATTCTGTTGCCAGTATAAATTCACATTTTCATCTGTGAATTCAGATGTGAATCTATTCATTGATGTGTCCTGGTTTGAGGTAAAACATAACCAATTTTCATTTCAATAACTTTACTTTTCAGTTAAGTGTCTTCTAACTAACTGCACTCTGAAATTAATGGAATGTTTTTGAGACAATGTTGGCTTCTAGCAGATAAGGTGTGATGTTTATAGTGAATACCAAGGAATGGTATGCAGAGAGGTTCCTGCTTATACTTATTCCCATAACAACCACGGTCAGCTCACTTTGTTATGTACTAAATTGGAGGGTCAAAAGCAGAAAAGCATAGAGTGGTCACACCTGTGGGGAGGAGTGGACAGGACAAGTGACCCAAAACTGACCAACAGGGGTATTAATTCCATCTGCATCATGCTTGGTATAAATGCTGAGGGATCAAAGGGTTCAGGCTCTTTCTTCAATGGCCAGTGTCCGAGGACTCTCTATGTTTTTTCTGCTTTTGATCCCAATCCATGCAGTCCTGAATCCAGATCCAGAATCCTGTTCTCGTTTGTCTGGGACTTTCCCAGTGCCTGCTGGTGACGTGATCTTTATCCTGGGAGCTCCAAATGTTCTTTAAAAGTTCGATGTGGATTCAAACTTATTCTGCAAATCACTTTTCCTCTTTCCGATCCTTAGTGAGTAACAGGTTTTTTTGAGAGTTATATCAATCACCAATATTAGCTTGACAACATGAGGTCCCTTTCCCCATTCAACAGCAGATCCATAATTCCCCTAGTCTTCCTTTTGCTGCTGTGGACTTGTAAAAGCCCTTCTTCTTATCCTTCATGGCCCTTGCCACATTCAACTGCAGATGGGCTTTGGCTTCCCTAACCCCACAAATCCATGCTCTGACAGTGTCTCTATATTCATCTTGGGTTACCCAAATCTTCTTCCACTTCTTGTATGCTTCCTTCTTATGTTTGAGTTTAGTCAGGACCTACTTGTTCATCTGTGCAGGCTCCCTACTGCCTTTGCTTGACTTCTTGCACGGGGGCATGGAACAGTATTAGTATGGCAATTCTTGAAAATCAACCAGCTCTCCTAGACCCCTCTTCCCTCCAGGATCATCACCCATGGGATTCTTCCAAGCCCATCTTTGAACAGGCCAGAGTCTGTTTTCCTGAAGCTGAGGGTTGTGATCCTACTATTTACTTTGTTCTCACCCCTCGCAATCCTGAACTTCACTATCCCACAGTGGCTGCAGTAAAGACTGCCCACAGCCTTCACATCTTCCTTGTTTGCAAGTGTGACGTCCAGCAGAGTATCTCTCCTCTCGTGCCTCTTGATCTTCTGTGTTAGGAAGTTGTCATCAATGTACTCCAGAAACCTCCTAGATTGCTTGTGCCCTCCTGTGTTGTCCCTCCAGCAGATACAGAGGTAGCTCAAGCATCATTACTTTTTATTGTTAGATATTGTGACATCTCATCTGATGGGGCTGCTGTGTTGGATTTTGGATAAACATGTACCATAGACGTGATTTATGTTTCAAAGGATAAGGGGAAGGTTTGTGGATGCAGAGAGAAAACTTAAAAGGATAACTCTTGAGCTGAACATTTAATGAAACCCTGCTGAAACCATCAGCAAAGTATTTCCTACTGAATTCAGAGAAACAAGGCTTTGTATAGCCTTTGTGGGCAAGCAGGATAACATTAAACACACCAGACCCCCCCTATTAATGTCTCCTGAAAATGCAAATATTTTACAGAGCTCTGGAATTTGGCTAGCATCCAAAGGTAAAAAAAAATGTTATGAATAACCTTTTCTATATTCTTTGTTGTTTCTCTTCAAAGCAGCTAATTGATATTTTGATTTTCTTTTCCTAAATATGGGATAAATAATACTTCATTATTTCAATAATGAATTACTTCAATAATTCATATCTGATGTAATTCCATTAGAATAGCTTGACTATAGCGAAGTAATGTAAGGGGTGCATTTGGCTGATAGAATTTGCAGACTCTTACAAGGACTTGATGTTTTTCAAGCTGTGTAATTGGAAACTAAACAATTACTACAATAGGTCAACAACTGTCTATTCCATGAAGTGCACATCATATTGTTAGAGAAATTATAGGTGGTTTTCCATGCTGCTGCACATTGCTTTGTGAGATTAAGCAAGGTCATGGAATATGAAAATCTGAAAAAGCTTGTGGTCCTTTCCTTATCTCTACAGATGTGTTCTCATCATGAATTTTAGCCCTGTAAATTTAAATGTTGGGGGCTTTTTTTTCTTGCTAGTTCTATTTTCAAAGCATTTGAGAGAATTTCTTCTTGCGAGGGTGGTTGCCACTGAAAGAAAATATATGGCCGGCTTAGTGAAAGAAGAATTTTACAAGATAATGCTTTTCAATCTCCTAACTGTACATTTTCAGTCCCTCATAGATTAGTAATCTTATCCTACTCCAGACTGTATGGGAAGACTAAATGGGAGAGACTTCTCTTGAGCCTAAAAGATTTTTCTTCTTTCAATCTGTTCACTCAAAAATTGGATAAGTTCATTCATGACAAAACTCAGTATGTATTAGTAGACTGCCACCAGGGATGAATATATCCATATATTTTCATTCTGAGGGCATTTCCTCAGGATACGCAAGTCTTATTTTTACAGTTTTGTAGACATATTCTTGAAAAATCAAGAAGGAAGCAATGATAAACTCAAATAGGAAAAAATCAGGAAAAAAATGGCAAGAAAAAAAGGATATGTTAGATTGGCTCATAATATTTCTGATATTTCAAAAAAAATGAATGGGCATCTGAGAAAAAAAAAGGAAGGATAATGACCTAATTGACTTCTATGTACCATTATTCAATTGTCATGTCCCTTGTTTTTGACTGGGGAATGCAAAGCAGCAAGTTGAACTCAGGGTTTGAAACTGAAGAGAGGAGATCTGTCTAGAGGGCAGTCTAGATTATGAGAAAGGCAGCTGTCCAAAAAAATTACCAAATCTGCTCTTACTTTCTTTAAAAAATATAAAAAAGATCTCCTTTACTTTTGATGTCTTAACTTCCGAGCAAATCTGAATTTTTCTCTGAGAAACAAGCATGGCATGATTTTTAATGAGGAGGATGAGCTATATTTTGGAAGGTCTTAAGTTGAACTGGGGCTAACTATGATGCACAAAGACCTCAAGTTGTGTATTTCGGTTGTGCAGGAAGTAAACAGCATTTTTTTCACTTGTAACATAAAAAGCTATAGCCTAGAAATCAAAGGCTGGCTAACAAGTAAATAGCTATAAGGAACATGTTATCAGTGTGAAAGGAAAAAACAAGTGTTTATTAACAAAAACAGTTAGTATGTAGCAGCATGTGATGATTTTATTAAAAAGTTGTATGTTCTGTTTTGTAAAAGTCCAAACAAGGCAGAAAAATATTTTTTAAAAACCCCACATAGATAAATATATTCCTATAAATATATTCCTATCAGTCGCATGATTCCTAGTCCAACCTGCAGAATATTTCTGAGTTTGTCCTTGCTGATTCACTTCACTTGAGAAACCAAATCTAACTGGTACAAAGCTGATGCTCTTATTTCCTAGGGACACATACTGGCCAGACTGGTAAGCGGGAGATTTGTGGTAAATGATCATCTCCCCAAAATATAAAGAACTACTTTGTACTTTGCAAGGAGTCCTGATCAAGGACAGCTGAGCTAAAATTCATCTGACTAATAATTTATTTGGATTTTGTATCACAATGACAAGTGAAGATTGTTTTAGTGTTTAGCACTGCTATAATATGTTGTGTTTAAGTGCTTAACATAGAATTTAAATAATGTTTGATATATTACATAGGAAACAGAGTGCAAAGTATTTGCACAACTAGCGTGGACTGCTATTGAGCCTATCTGTTTCTGGCAAGAGCTAGTACTTAAGGATCCTCCTCATCTAATTTAATATACAGATGAATTTGTACTTGCTTTTCCTAACCTGTAAGCATTTTAAAGTGAGCAGCTAGCAAACAAAAAAAAAAAGTATTGCTAGACTCTTCTATTTAGAAGAAATTGCAGTAGTCCCAGCTATGTATCTGATGCAAATTTTTACATGTATTAAAACATGTAAGTCCCATTTCCCTGAACCATAGAAGACATCAGTTTCTGCTTTAGGCTAGAGTTAGGATGATTCCCTAGATCTAACAACCCCAGTACCTCTTGCCTGAGGTTCTTCAGATAAAAACTGATCTTTGCTTTCTGGTCTGTGAGCAACTCAGCAGGCCACTCTGCAAAATGCTGACTGAGGAATTAACAGGGACAAAGATGTCCTTAGGACTTCTTCCCCTGTAATGATTTTCATTTGTCACTGTTTTGACCGCAGATGGGAGGAGGAGAGGAGAACCTCAACTGTCACCAGGTTATGCAGAGCCTACCACTAATATCTGCCCAATATATCTTGCACCTTTTCTCCATGAGAATGCGATTGCACTTATGACTTTAATTTGACCACGTAAGTCTTCTTTAATCAAGTCAGGCCATGCTCGTATCTCCCTTTTCTTTGTCGGTGTTGGAGAACTATTCTTTCTTTCAAGTCCATCAGGTGTTTGATCCAACTGTCTTTTGCTGCTACAAGATATTTGCCTCAAGGGAATGGCAATACTGGGAGTGCACAAACGAGGGGCAAGAATGATGGAATGCCCTGGATAAGGAGTAGTTTGAGTCCATAACCTGAGAGCGGCAGCTGAGGCAAAATGTCAAGCAAAATCCAGTTCCCATAGGGTCAGTATTTCTGAGCAATGTGGGTTTTAGCTCATAACTGTATTCTTCTTTCCAAACTTTTGGGGAAACTTATTCATTCTTATATTTTTTATTGTTACAAGGAGAGAAAGGCATAAGATTTTTTCCTATTAGCCAATTGCATCTCTTATTTTTGGTATTTTCAAAGACACAATGAAAGCTTATTTAAACTAAACAAGAAAAAAACGTGAATGAAGGATAACACTTATGGTTATCAAATAGAAGTCTACATAATTCAGTTATTACTTTTATCAAATTCTGGTAAGTTCATTGTCATGAGCACTATGTCTCAAACACTGGGATTCACAGTACTGAAAAGGTCTTTTCTGCCAGTATTCCACTGTGCCAGTTGGATCTTGTATTAAACAATCCACATTTTGCATACAAAGACCATTATATTTTATTTAATCAGGGAATCGATTCAAAACTTGTTCTTTACACATGGCTGATTACCTCAATAGATTGTAAGGTATTAAATGTGTGAAATAGTCTATAAAACAGCTTCAGCCAATTAATCCTAATTTCACAACTCGTAAGTGGAGTTTTGAAATTACCTGCAAATACTTTGGTAGCGACCTTTCTGATATGTGTACCCTACCTGTCAATACCATTTATTACTGCTGCTATTTAATTCTACTTTTATTCAAATTAAATACCTTCCAGTCATTCAAAAACTGAATTATGTTGCTGCTTCTTGCAATTGTCACACTAGTTAATTAGCTCTTGGCATGCCTGAGTGTCTGAAGAAATTGGGAAAATGATTTGTAATTGTTCACTGAAGTACAAAGAGGCACTTAAAATAAATAAAGCCACATAAATGCAGAAGAATGGATGCATATTTCAATCTAATTTAAGTGAAAGTTTTTATTTTATCAGCAAAAATTAGAAAAGCTCATTTATTTTATATGCAAGCTATGTGTTCATCACCTCTGCCTGCACCTGAGCTTAGCAAGGTTATAAAATATAATGAAAATGGTGAAAAATAAAAAAATGGGATTTTATAGAAGGAAACTGCCAAATAAAATTTTAAAGAGTTCCTTCTGTCCAACCTCTGACATTAAATTGATTCTTATTGCTAGTTTATATCGCCAGTGTGATAAACTGGACATACTTGAATATTACAGCAGCTGATTTCCTCAGGATCTGTAAAACCCTAAGCTCCCAGCTCTGGGGCATAGAACCTCTTGAGGTAACTTTAGGAGTCTCTATTGGCCCAAAGCAACATCAAAGCCAACCCAAATGACCAGAAGAGATTTTCCCTGTAGCCTTCCTCCTGGTAGCTGTGGGAAACCAAGCTAAACCAAGACACATCCAAAGTTAATTCAGTCAAAGAAGAGGATCACGCTGATCCAGACACAGGTCAGTGCAGTGTGATCATTCTCCTTTACAGGAGGTCCCAAAGCACCTTGGTTTGGAAAGGTGGTTTACTCCAGCTGCTTGTTGGACAGCTCGTTTTGCCTTCCACATGAAGGATGCACAGTGTGCACAGGGAGAAGTGTAGTGTATATCCACCAAGAGAGAAATGGAACCTGGGAATAGGAATTTGAGGAGTCCTGTTGCCCAGTAACTTGCTGTTTAACAAATGTTCAGTCTCCCAACGAGTCACGTAACTCAAATGAGGATGCCAATTGCCTTGTTAATGCAGAATTTAATGTACTGCAACAGTGGTGTCAGATAATTAGCTTGACAGACCAATAGATTTTCCAATAAAACTGATCATATAAACCTTTTTTTATTATTGTTATTTAGATCAGGCATTGTAGCCTTTTGATGGAATTGAAATCAATCTGGAAATAGACTTGGAGTCTGTAGGCATGGTTGTAATTTTGGTCACCTTGTCTAAGAATTATCTCTGGCTCACTTCCCCTCACTGCTTCCCTGCTCACTGCAATTCAGACTTCTTTGAGAAAAATAATCTGCTGGTGGTACATTAATGCTCATAATTTGATCAAGAAAGGCAACAGAGTGTGCAAAATGTATTTTCACAAACAGTAGCCATTTCAAATAACTTAGCAGAATTTGCCGTTTAAATTTGTCAGGTAACAACAAACTGTTGTCTTTTCTGGCACTTTGCTCGATTTATGACTCTTCTGAACAAAATGACTGTATAACAGATCTCAAATGGACTTTTTACTCACACTGTCTTTGTTTCAAAGAGTAAGGCAATCTAATTAAAATGTTTGTGGTAGCTGTTGAGGATCCATGGTGCTGTAGTGGGACTCAGTGCTGTAGCCAAGATGATAGGTGGGAAGCTGTGGCTGCGGGAGAGGGAATCTGTGCAGGACTGATGTCTGCTGCCTGTCCTTCTTGGTCCTGGTCTGCAGACCAAGCTCATCTTGGTCACATCACAAACAAAAGCTAGTTATAATAAAAAAAACCCATAAAATCATTTAGGTTGGAAAAGAACTTTTGGATCATCAAGTCCACCCATTAAACTAATCCTGCTAAGTCCACCACTAATCCATGTCCCTCTTTTAAATACTTCCAGGAATTGGGACTCCACCACTTCCCTGGGCAGCCTGTTTCAATGCTTGACAACTATTTTGGTGAAGAATTTTTCCTAAAAAAGATTAACATAAACCCAGTGCTCAGCCTGTAATTGAGTAGGGATACCATAAATGACCACAAGTGATGTTTGTTCCCTGTCACCTCATTAGTAGTTTGACTTCATCCATGTGGCATGGGAAGAGGCTTTTGCAATCAGAGAAGAGTGAGTTGCTTTCTGAGAGGCATGTTTGTGTTGCCCGTGTGGAGACACCATTGCTCAGCTACAGGTGCAGTGTAGGTGCGGGTACAGAGCCTTAGCAAGCAGTTGTGTGACCATGAACTGGGGAGCTCAAGCCAGCTCAGATTGTTAGTTCTGCATAAAATGGTTGCCCATTACCTAGAGTTTTAGCTGGGTATTTAGATTAACAATATATATGTTGTGGAAATTTTCAGCTGGGTAGATTTAATATACAAATGGAGTGTGGCAATGAAAGGTGGAAAGAAATGTGGGCACATCACTGCATGGCCAGTGAAAATGCAGAGCTTTCTTCAGAGCCCCTTTTGGAGCTGCTGGGAGGGGGGGACAGCATGGTAAAATCTCCCCTTAGTAGAGGGCTTAAAGAAAAATAACCAGCAGATGTTATTTGAATTGCATCTCCTGGGACAGCTTTACCTCTGTTTTTCTTCCCAGTGTTACTTCTGGTGTGAAGCAGGTTTTGAAAGCACACCTTTACCTTCATGGTGACCTGCAGAGCGGCGTGGGAAAGTGGGTGACTGCCCCGGGGGCACCATGAGCCTCCTTCCACGGACGGGCTTTCTCTGCAGGCGGCAGGGGCTCTGCCTCACCAGATACAGCAGAAAGTCTCGCCCAAACTTAGTCCTCTCCTTGCTTTGTCTCCTCATCTTTCTTTTTCCTGTCTTTCTCCGAGATTGCACGGCGTGTACTTTTTTCCCTGTTGCAGTCTAAGGGGGTCACAGACAGTTTAAAACGAATTGCTGCAGCGATACAGAGGAATATGAGAGACAAGGGAGAACGCTCTGGTGGAAGGATGAAATGACATGTGGTTTCGCTACCAGTGCAGAGACAGCTTTGATTGAAGTGAAGCACGGGAGAGGCAAAAGAACAATCACAGGGAACTATCACAGACCTCCGAGGGCAGAATGAAAAGGCAGACTAGGAAATGTTTATGCAGATGGAGGCAGCAAGTATGACACTGAACAAGGAGGACATGCTTGGTGCTCCTGTGAGTCAAAATTGTAGTGTTCCCTGTAGGATTTTAGTGGAAACAATTTCAGAAAAGATTTTCATGGGCTGCATGAAAGCTTTAAGATGTCATGGGTATAAATGAGTTAGATGTGTTATTGCTCCATTAACTAATTAATTAATTACAGTTCAACAAGGCCAAGTGCAAGGGCCTGCGCCTGGGTCGGAGCAACCACCAGTATCAATATGGGCTGGGGGAAGAAGAGATTGAGACTAGCTCTCTACTGAGAAGAACCTGGGGGGACTGGTGGATGAAAAGCTGGACGTGAGCTGGCAATGTGCGCTTGCAGCCCAGAAAGCCATCCATATCCGGGGCTGCATCAAAAGCAGCGTGGCCAACAGGGCAAGGAAGGTGATTCTGTCCCTCTGCTCCACTCTGGTGAGACCCCACCTGGAGTACTGTGTCCAGCTGTGGTGTCCTCAGCAGAGGAAAGACATGGAACTGTTGGAGCGGGTCCAGCGGAGGGCCATGAGGATGCTCCAAGGGCTGGAGCACCTCTGTTATGAGGACAGGCTGAGAGAGTTGGGATTGTTCAACCTGGAGAAGAGAAGGCTCCAGGGATACCTTATTGCAGATTTTTGACACTTAAAGGGGGCTTTCTAGCAGGGCCTGTTGTGATAGGAGAAGGGGGTAATGGCTTTAAACTAAAGGAAGGTAGATTTAGAATAAATATAAGGAATTTTTTTTTACAGTGAGAGGATGGTGAGACATTGGCGCAGGTTACCCAGAGAGATGGTAGATGCCCCATCCCTGGAAACATTCAAATTCAGGTTGGATGGGGTTCTGAGCAACCTAGTTGAATATGTCTCATTGCAGAGGGGTTGGACTAGATGACCTTTAAAGGTTCCTTCAAACCCTGACTATTCTATGATTCTATAATAGACATGGAAGTTTTTTTAGAAAGGGTGATAAACAAGTCAAAAATCAACACAAACAGGTTTTCTGCTGGATACCAGTGTATCGGGATCGCGGTATAACCATGACAGCTGATTTTTCTAGATACAGCTGCTTCATTAGTCTGCCCATATGCAAATCCTTAGATAGTTGTAGTGCCTTTGGCAGGCTGGGGTAACCTGGAGTCCAAAGTTTCCTCCTTTAGGTGAGCCCACAACTCCTGTAGAGCAGCTGGATGCTCATGTAACTCCATCTGTACAACTTATTTCTGCTGAGAGTCCGCCCCATTTGCTGCAAAATATTTGGTGAGCAATTTCTGAAGCAGTTAATATTGCAAGGGACAGTAGTGAGTGACCACAGCAAGTCCATGAAGAAAAGAAAAGAAATAAATGTTAAAAGCTCTGAGATACCAGTGTGTTCAGAAGGAACGTTTGTGGAAGAAATGGGAAATCAGGCTTGCTGAAGCTTCTGCATATGTTTTCAATAATCCAGAATGAACTGTTATATTTGGCAGAGAGCCACGGAAATCAGAGGGTATAATCTTATAACTAGGAAATTAGGAACTATAAAACGTTTTAAGTACACAAGAGGGAATAAACATATGTAATAAATTAGTGTTCAAACGAGGAAAGCTAGCAAGACATCTCCTAGGCAAAGGGTGAAAATGAGAAGAAAAAGAGAAACTAACTGAATCTTTGTATTTCCTGCAGAATTTTCCGAACCACACTCTCTTGGGCGTTTAGAAAACTTTTGAAAACAAGAAAACATTTGTTAATGGCTTGGATAGCTTAAAAAAATAGCTCTTGTTATCTCTTTCACTGCAGTTGCTGTTGGGCCAATGGGAAGGATTTTGAGTTTACAGAGATGTATAGGTAGAGCGTACATTTATCCTATCACTGCATTTAACTGAGGTGAGACACAATATCACTTCAGGGCAGATGGTTGGGTTATGTGGGTGTCTTTTATGGCAGAGGATGCTGTGACCAAGGAAAGTAATTTCTTGTACAAGGGTGGGTAGTAAGTAGATACTTCCAATAAATGAGTTTGGAATGCATATTCTGGTCTGATTGATAATAAAAGTTGAGGGCATTTTCTGTGATGTCAATATTTTTGGGTTTCAAGTTTCAGGTACTTCTCTGATCAGTAAGGGCTTGTGGCTGAAGACAGAAGAAAAGTTGAGTTCTGATAAGTCAGACTCAAGTGTTTCATGGGGTTAATTCCACTGAAATCTCTGCTTATTTGCAGATAAAAGCAATGTGTAAAATGGGAAACAGATATTTTGGGGATGCCTGTTAATGCAAGCCCTGGACAAAGTAGTCTGGAGAACAGGCTTTATGCCTCTACCTTCCATCTTCCAACCAGACTCTTCAGTTAGCTGCTTCTATTTATGTGACAGAGGTCTAACAGATAAAAATCCGCCATTTCAGGGGAGAAACCCATTAGAATAATATTATTAACCACAAATTGACTAAGGCATTAAGAAATTCCCAAAACAAAACAGAAAATTATTCTTAAATGAAAACTGGCAGAATGACCTAAGACGATTACAATATTGTGATTGTTTTTATCTCTTTCTAATGGGAAGGATTCCTAAAAATGGTGTTAGCTTTTATAGTAAGCCTCAAGTTCTCTATTCTCTGAAACAAGGCTATTTCCAGCTCACGTTGATAATTTAAAGCAGGGGAAAAAATCCTCATCATTTTTTTTTTGAGAGAGGGACAAGTTTGTACCATTTCCACCTAATCTCTTTCTAATGGGAAGGATTCCTAAAAATGGTGTTAGCTTTTATAGTAAGCCTCAAGTTCTCTATTCTCTGAAACAAGGCTATTTCCAGCTCACGTTGATAATTTAAAGCAGGGGAAAAAATCCTCATCATTTTTTTTTTGAGAGAGGGAGAAGTTTGTACCATTTCCACCTATTTCATTTTATAGTTTCGGGTCTAGTGGCTTCTCTTATCCCCCTGGTTTGAGCAGTACTTTCTCTTTCTGTGGTGTGTGTGAGAGTTGAAGTGATGTTTTGGAATAAAAATTCTTGTAAGTGCATTGCACTGATTTCAGTGTATACCTTGGTGAACAATGTTCCTTGTGAAATGGGGCCTGTGGGCTGAACTGTTCTATCTAAATAAAGGCAAAGAGGAAGAAAATTTCAGTTCATTTGTACTCTCTCTTTATGTGCTTCCTCTTAAGCATCTGATTAAACACTTGCCTAAATTAATGTTAGAGAATCCAAGTATGTTAGACATCCTTCTATGTAATATATATTTATAGCTAGATAGTGATGTTTACTAGGTACAATTCTTTTTGAAGTAGAGGCTAAGTTCTGTAAAAGCATATATCCATTATCAAAAATATAAATACCCATTTCGGTGATAAACAGGATGTGCTTTTTAAATGTTGTCCAATAGTGGGAATTCCAACAGTGTCTTATAATTATGAAATCAATGATGCTGCTGCTGTTAAGCTGTCTTAAAGTTGCACCTTGGAAATCTTTCCACTGGTTTTGAGGCCAGCCTCTGTGTTACACCTAGAAGCCTCAACTATGCAATTTGTAGTGTTTAATTACCTACTTCAAATTATATATGGAGTAGAAGGGAGGAATTAAGACAATAAATAAGTCAGAGGTGATTGGTGTCCTGCAGAAGAGAACTTTACTGTGGGGGTTTCAGCAGGGCAGAGTAAATAGTTAAAGTATGACTTACTGGCTAGAAAAGCAGCCTCCATTTTTTTGACTAATGGCCCACAGTCTGCCTTCGTAATTTCTTACCAGCTTGGTTTTAGTCCTGTGGAATTGAGAAGTTTGTGAATGGTGGTGTTAATACAGACTGGAACCTCACAAAGGACTATTTACTCTGGTGTTATGAGCTGGGACCACAGTCTGGTCTTTTCTATTTCACGTTAGTAATTCAGGCTACAAGCTCAAGAACAAATGCTATTTAAAGCGAAAATGAAAGTGCACTAAAGACCTGAGTTTGGAGCACAAGATGATTGTAGAACTTTACTGAGACGTTTACTTTTATAAGCACGGAATCATACCTATTCCTGGTTTTATCTAAATGTATGCATCATTAAAGTGTCAAAAAGTGCTTAAACAAAAATACTCCATACTATTTTAACAATCTAACATTTCTTTAATGCTGTGAAAGTATATAACAAAATTTATCCCAATGATTGATTTATTTCTGCATGTTTTTTTAAAATGTTTTATAGAGCAATTTATATTATTTATAACATTTTTGTATTTTTTATATTTTTTACGAGACAAAAAAGAAAATCTATCAAAGTACTCAGTTTAGCAGAACATATTTTGCATTTGCACATGCATCTTTTTGCTTTAAAAGATTATGTTATGCAACTTCTATGCAGATTCAAAATGTGTGCTATGTGACCTCTCTGATCAGTTATGGTATAACTCAATCAGTGAATAATAATTAGGAAGTATTAGCACATACATATTTTGATCTGTTTCGATGTTAAAAAGGGGCATAAACACTGAATACTTTACATATTTAAAAGAATGGGAATCTCCTGACACACATGCCTTAGACAAAAGACAGGTTAAGCTTCTCTTATAATGTAATCACTATGAATTATTTGCTCCATCCTGCTCATTGTACAATGTTTATGACGGTATTTTCTATTGCATGAAACATGCTCCCTCTTTCTTTATATATTATAGCAGTTAGCTTAGATCTCTTGAGAGAAATAAAAATTGTTATGTGTTTATATTGTGACTTCTAAACAGGCATCAAGAATCAGCCTATATCAAATACGCTGTCTTTGATGAATTGAAATGTAAGTAAAAGTACAGAAAATGCTGTTCTATCTTAATTCAGTGGCTCATATTGCCATACTGCAGCAGCAAGGACAGGGGAATGGAGTGTCAGAATCCTGCTTGGAAGGTTTATGTAGAAAAAAAAAAAAAGATGTTTTAAAAAACTTGAGACCTCCCCAAAGAGACATGGAATATTCTACAGCTATAACAATTGAAAGTGGGACAAGACAGGAACTTGATGAAAAAACTGCAGAAAATGAAGGATGAAATAGTGAACTTCTGCTATAAAAGAAGGGAGGCAGAACCTACTTGCTGGGTTATAATATTGAAGCCATAGCTTAGGCCTCTTCATATGGTCAGAGATATAATCACTACTATATGTCAGAACAGTTTCAGGAGAAGATGGTCAAAGTGCGAATGCATAGTAGAGGCATCACATAGCACCAAGAGAGGAAATAGAAATAGATGTTCACAGTCGCGAGGCATGAACACTGTCTTGAAACGTTTGATCAATTGCCTTCTGTGGTGTTCATCACAGCTCGGCTTCAGAAGCAGCCGGACAAACGTGTCTATTCTGAGTGAATTCATGAATTACATTTCAGCTGAAAAAGAGAGAAAAAGAAGACTTCATAGGGTGGTCAGCAGAACAAAATCTAATATCCTTCACTGCAGTTTTAAACCAGCGCCTATTCCAAGAAATAATTCTTAGCTACTGTACATTGATAAAATTAAGCAGTAGTTCAAGCAGAAAATACCAGCTCATTTTGACTGCAGGAAGCAGTCACAAAGGGATGGATCAGCCTAATCAGCACCTACAGCCCCTGAAGTATTTTGTTCCTTGGGCATTTATTTAACCCCTTACTCCCAGGCAGAAAGGGCACAGACATCACAGGGCTGCAGCAGTGGTCCGTCCTATTCTGTTCTAGCATCTGTCTGCTGTGGTAACCCGGCAGCTGCTCCCCCAGTTCTCCCCACCACCCTCCCTATGGCTTCCCCCTTTATTCCTCCCCGTCTCTGGCAGCCAAGGCAGCGCTCACGCTGTGCACATCTGGCGTGGAGCAGCATCCCCTCCCCTCATCAGGCTGGCACAGCTGCTGCTCCTAAATGGGAGCTGGCCAGGCAACTGCTCCTAATGATTCCCCTGACAGCTCTTTTCCACTTACTGATCCAGCTTTCCTATTCACCACCTGCTTGATTTCCCTTCCCCAGACACCCTGGCTGCTCAAACCCACACGCTGAATCCTCTGCTCCCAGCAGCCTGCACGCTAAAACCCTGCTAATGCTGTTCTCCCCGGGCTGATTCCCTGCACCTCCAGCTCAACAGCAACCTCTATCATCATCCCTGAATTTAAAATAGCGAACCAATGATGGGAAGATTAGTTCTCTTGCTCCCTGTTTTGCTATGTTCTGGTGCAGATCATATATATCGGCAGGTTAACACTAGAAACGGGCCAAAACAATGCTGAAGCCCTGAAGTATAAAATAAAGTTTGAAAATTGGGGTCTAGAGCTGACTATTGGGCAACGCTATCTCGTAACCCGTGAAAAAAGATAGTTCTAGCAGTTGTGTCCTTGAGTTGTGGTGGGGAGTGTCACATAGATGCAGTCAGTCTTCTTATAGTTCACCTGTGTAATAACAAACTTGGGCAGCAAAACGGTTAAACGCCGAATCAACCACTTTACTGCTTTGTAGAGACTTAAACCTGATACAGACTTTGTTTTGGAAATTCATCTCCATTTACTGTCTTACCACACAGCATGGCTAGTCGGGAATTTAATGATAATTGCTTTCCCTTTTGGTAGGAACTACTTTCCTTTCTGTTTTCCGTTTTGAGAGGAAAAATGTCTATGCCATAACTGAGATTTTTTTTCTCAAAACCAGAGAAATTCAAGACCCCAGAAATACCCAGAGCCTGGAAAATTCAGCCAGGATATGGAGTTGCCCATATTCAGTGCTAAGCTCTGAGTCAGACTGAGGAATAGAACATCAGTATCTCTTATTCTATTTGAGGCCCATCACTCCAGCCTAAAAACTTAGCCCTATCCTTTGTATCTTACCTTTTCCACTTTAAAGTATTAAAGAAAATTATTTCTGTGCCAGATGAAGAGTGTGGTTCATCCATCTTAGGATAATTTCCTTGGATGCAGGATGGCAAAATCTAATTCTTGGGTCTGAATCAGGTCAAGTCCAAATAAGTCCTCAGCTCCCACATCCTAGGCTAACTCCCTGGATGCTATAAGATGACCATTAGCCCGGAATTTGCCTATCTTTGCCTATCTTTTTTCTTTTTTTTTTTTTAATGCTAGGATGAGCACAGGTACTTCCAGTAAAGATGAGGAACATTTTTGAAATCTCAAAAAAACATTAAAAACATCATTTTGGAAAAGTATTTCCCTCCTAACACTACTGCATATGTTCCTCCTGCCTGTGCTTTTTGGGTATGCCTTGAGTGGTCAATAATCTTTTATATACACTGGTGAAATGATATTACAGTTCATTTATATATCCAGAATATAACAGACTGTAACATTACAGCTTTTTAAAGCCATCTGAGGCAGTGCAATAGGAACTCCAGCACTGTTGAAGGGGTCAGTCCCTGGTTTAGAAGCTATAAAGAGGATAAAGTAGGGGTACAAGTATTCTGGCAGAAGAGGCTATAAAGAATACGGAGTACTCTGTGGAAAAATACAGAGAGCAGGAGGACCAGGATGGTTTTCTTCAAAGCAGCGTTTGTTGATGCCATCAAATGTGACTCAAATGACTAGACCTAATTCTAACATCTCCTGCTTTTCAGTTTCACTGACTTCCTGTCATTTTTGTGAAATTAGTTTCTTAGCAGGGAATGTTTCAATTTTCTTTCCCTCATTCCCACCAGTCTAATGATTCTTTACCATGTTAATAAGTACAATGAATGTGCTCTATTAATGGACAGGGGCATTAGAGAATAATGTCATTTCTGAAACTCTTAATACATTTCACAATTAAGAGGACATTGATTCAACATCTTTTTCAAATAGGAAAAACCCAAATCATTTCCCTAGTGACATTTACTGCCCTATGAGAAGTGGATATTTTAGTAAGAAAGTTTCTTTGATTTTTTTCCCACATTGGTTCATTTGGATGTATCAGCTTTGCCTGATCCCAGAACCTGCCTGAAATACTCTTCTGCAAATAGCAAAGGGCTATTTGTATCAGGGTTTTATTCCAAATTTTGAAGCCAAATCCAACAGAAATAGAGACAAAATATAAATGCAAGTCATTGTGTTTTTACATATGTGAAATTTAAATCTCGTACTATCAAGTTTTTGAAGCAGTAATTTTTCTGTGTTACAAATTTGTGATGGACTCTTTGTTCCATAGTTCCTCCTCCATTTTATTCTAATAGATGGATGCTTTGCTTGCAGTGCTCAGCTCTGCTTAAGATATGAACCTAAAAATATCCCTTCAACCAATCATTGTCCCTTTGACAGCGAAGGGCATGTTTATCCAGTCAAATGCAGACAGTCATGGCATAGTGAACTGGTAAAACATGAACTATATGTGGTTTTAAATTCATGTAGATGCATCAGCATGTGATTTTGCACTGCTTTGTAAGACCCACCTTTCATGTCTTTCAGGACTTCATGCTCAGGTAACTCAACTCAAAGCATGAATGGAGGTCTCTGCATGTGACTGTGAAGACACATTTAAATTGCTTTGCTGAAATGGCAACTCATAATAGTCCCACCAAAGCCAATCTGCAGGCAGTTGTGTGCATGAAAATAAAGATTTTCATATGTGTGATATTGGAGCCTAAAATTTCAGGTTCCTTTTTTTTAGGACCTAATTCATTCTTACTGGAACACAGAACTACTGATTATGCTTCTTTCGTTTTCATTGAAAGCAAACTTTGTGTCTACATTAGCATTATCATGAACTAGGTTTCCTTCAAATGAAAATAAACCAGGAGCATTCATTCCACAAGACCAGACTAGTTCAGAGTAAGCCCCACCATATGCTGTAGAGTGGATGTTTTGCTCAATAGACCTGCTCCTGCTACACAGCGTTGTTTGCTTCTATTGCACACACAAGATTGTGTGCCAGGAATGAGTTTGAATGGACAAGATGATAAATGATTTATTTTTTTTTAAAGTATTGCTCTTTACAAGGAACAGAAATAATTTGTTTCCAATCTCAGACAATGTTGTTGCATGTGATTTTTAGAGAATTTGATATATCCAAATAGCTTTGCTTTCCTTTTTTATTTGTGTCCCTGCCAGTAGCAGCATATGTTTATTCTTGGAAAATATCATATGGGCTGGGAACTTATCACATACCTACAGGGCTACCTTTGCCTTACCTGAAATTGTTGTCATTTGTACCCTTTATGACAGTAGTTCATTGTATGCATGAGCTATAATCACAGCAGGCTAAATCCTCTCTAATAAAATTATAAAATGTAATTCTTGGAAATTCTCTACATTCTGTAGTCATGGGCTGATTCAGAGCACTTGTTCTCCAAGGTGTGGTGTGGGGATGGGATTTTCCATGAAGGGTCATCTTTTCCATTCTCTTACAACGGCTAATATTACAGAATCGGTTAATCGTTTAATTAATCTCTCATTATTTCTTGTCACAGTTGAGGCATCTCGAGAGGACAGATAGCATCAGGAAGATAGATAACTGATGATTTATGTGATGAGAAAGACCAACATTTACTGATGTGGGGCATCACTCCCAGCAACAGACCATTTCACTCTGTGAACAGTTAAGATAAACCCCAACCATCTGGAATACTCTTGGTCAATCTACTTTGAGCTCACTACCAAGACAAAGTCAGTGCTGGTGGTTCTCCTCACTCCTTTTCCATATGTTTTAGGTTGATGATATATAGTAGGTTAGAATACAATATATATGTCTGCATTTCATTTTGTTTGGTTTGTGATTGTGTAAATTGAGAAGATAAGATGTTATTCCATACAGTCTTCTTGTTCTTTTTCATGGTTAGTAGGGATTAAATTTGTAATTTACTAAGATTTCTAGAGAGTTAAATTCATGACTCATTGCACATTAAAAACTGGAGCTTTCTTACCAAAAGCTAACAAGAATAACTGCTTCGTCTGAGGATGGATGACTCTCAGAAGATTTTTAAGTTTGAAGAATGATCTTATGAAAAAAGTAAAAAATACATACTCTAAATAGGAAAGCATTTGTTTTGGGTGGTTAATTAATATAGTTAAGGAAAAAAAATAAGTTCTCAATGGAATATATTGTGAGTAAATCAATTGATTGATTTAATAAAGCAAGTTTTATTTTCATATATCAGAATTTGTGGCTTCTGCTTAGATTTGTACTAGGGTGGTCTTTTTGTTAGTGCTGCTTTGAGGTTTTAGTAATCTCCTCATGACTGTGTCTTTGGGAGCCAGGTCCTTCTGAGTGTCTCAACATATTTAGACATTATTGCCATTACCTTGTCAGTATTAGTACTGGGTAGTTAGGAAAGCATTGTTGTCCCCATCTAATGAGTCTAGAGTTGAGATACAGTGTGGTAAAATCAGAGTTGTTTGAGTTCAGGTCTAAGATGTCATCAGTAGGACCAATACCTTTTTCCCTCTTGGCTGCTATCTCTGGTTTCTGGATTCCTTCTGCTTTCCTCTCTGTCTCCTGTTATGTCATTTCTGGTCTATAATGCCCTCCTTTTAAACTCCCATCATTGCTTTTTTCTCCGATTCCTGCTGATTTCAGCTACTGAGAGGGAGAGTAAAGAAGAAAAGTATTTCTTCACTTGCTTATTTCAACTTGCTATACCCTGTCCCAGCCATGCTTGTTCCTAAGATTTTGGATGTTTTTGCACAGGTACAATTTCAGAAAAAAAATTGGAATATGAAACCCGAATTCATGTGACCATGTGCAAAGCTCATTTAACAGATGTAAAAACTTCTTCCAGCTGAACGATTCATTCTGCAGTACACCATGTGGCATTGCATACTTTAAAACAGATGTGCTATCAACATAGTTTAGTGTTCCAGTGATTTATTATCTGAGGCTCTCCCACAGATATTTACTTTCTATCAGAATGTTCTATACAAGCAGAAGTGCTCAAAATCCTCCTCTAAAATGGCTATTATGTTCAGTGGCAAAACTAGTTAAAGGAGGAAGCAGATACCTTGTCAAGGTATCATTGATAAGCTTAATTGTTATAGATCTTAAGCATGTAAATGAATGTACTCTCAGGAAGTCCCAAGAAGTGCTCAACCCCTGTTAAAGAACTGTCAAAGCACAGCATTTTTATGATTTGAGCATTTGTTGTGTAAGAGTGAGATCTCTTATGTCCCACTAAATGTGAGTTGAATACATTTGCCTCTTAGGTTATTCAAGGGTCCTATAAAATAGCTCAGACCTTCAAGCTAAGTGGTTTTATGCCCATCTCATATTCAAACCTTCCTCTGCCTGTATATGTGCCTTATGAAAAGATGTTGATTCTCTGGATGTTGTAAATAAACATTCTGTTACATAAACTTGGACATTAATGGATTCCCCTCTCTTTACCTAGCTAGGCTTTTGCTCTCAAGCTGCAGTATGCTGATAACTTTGTGATCTGGTTGCCTGCTGACCATAGAGAAGGGAAGTAATATTTTGATTTCTTTGAGCCTGTCCTTCCTGGCTGTCACAGCAAAGCAGAAGATTTGCTGTGTTATTCCTGGATTCACTTTTTTCTGAGTAAATCTTACCTCTGTTTCGAGTGTTTCTACAGCAAATCCCATTGTGCTGTTCCATAACTGAAAAAGGAAAATCTACTTGCGTCAGAAATCATTGTTTTGTGATGTGTTTCTAAGTGCCTCCTACAAGATGTAGACCTTTGACTGGAGTGTGTTGGTTTTCACAATGGGCATTAATGTCAGAGATATGGTATTGGAAACTTTGTTTTATCTGTGTGTATTTTAACTGATAAAGTGGTGTAAATGTAGTTCATTCACGACGTGTGTGGGAAGCTCTTTCATATTGTAGATTTTTTGCTCTTGTTATTAGTTAGAGTTTATAATTTTCTGTAATATAGTGAAGACCATGAGGAAAATGCTGTTTCTTCACTGCTTGTTCTCCCACTGAGTGAGCCTTCACTCCTCAATACATGATTTTGATGGGCAATGGAAAATGTGGTGACTACCCACCCAGTGCTTTAGCCTTCCTATGTTTTACTTCTGTTCACTCCTTTCTCAAGTTCCTATAGACTTTTCTGGGGGAGTCAGCCAGATTGTGTTACTACTTCTTCCACTTTCCGTTTCAGCGCTTTTTTCTCTTTCTGTATTCACTTAACTAGACACAAACAGTGAGGCAGGATCCTCACAAAAAGATGTGTGTAGTAGCCATTCTGCCCCTACTTGACTTGAATTACCTATTTATTTTATTTTATTTTATCTTTTTCTTTTTTTTTCTGAGTTCTTGGGCAACTCCAAATGTGTGGAAAATCCATGTAGTGTCTGTATTTTAGACTATATATCTTGCTTACTCTCTAAGGCGAGGATGTTGAGCCTGTATAGGCACACTTGAGCATACCAAGGAATGCTCAGTGCCAAAAAGCCTGGTGAGATCTGATAGCATTTTATGTTAACTTTATGTGCACAGAGAGATGAGAGCTCCATCTCTACTCTACTCCAAAATTGCAGGTGGCCTTGCTATGTTGCTCAAAGAAAAGTAAAAAAGAAATGCATTGCACTTTATTGCCTTCCCTGAAATGTCCTTGAATTTCCTGGGGTCAGAGAGGCAGATGGTGTGAGACCTCTGGTCAATGCATATCTCTAATTTAGAGCAGTATGTATGAGATCTCAAATCCCAGATGAATCTCAAGAGCTTGGACGGAAGTTTCACCAAGGAGTTTGCACTTGCTTATGTAGAGATGGCACATCACATCGCTACACTGGCAAGTAAATCCCGGACCAATCAGAGTCAATTGGAGCTCCCTGGTTTCCAAGTTTTATGGTCACAGTATACAAGCTTACACAATTAACCTGTGGACAAGGACATGCCCTTTGGCTATGCTGATAAATATTTATTTGGTCTCACTAGGCCTAATTGGTCCCTGGTGGAGTTAATCAAACTGCTTTCCCTTCTACTAGACAGGTATGTAACAATCCATTTCCTTTTTCTCTTTCCTCACACTGATACAGGCTTTATTTTTTGGGGGGAGATGCATTGAATCCTGTGCTTCTTTTTATGTGCATTAATATATTCATCTTTAGCTCAGTTTTCTATAGAGATCTTTTTATGTTCACTATTTCCGTGAAGTTACATGAAGCCACTGGTTCCACTGAAGTTATGTTCTCCCTCAAAGGGAGCAACAAAGCTGAAATTGTTTTTATTCTTATTTTTATGAGAGAGGACCTCTGGAAGACAGTACGGGAATGGGACTGTGACTTCTTTGTCCTTCCTGGTGCTAAAGTGCTGCTGCTTTTCCTACAGACAGTTGAAATGTGTTAGCAGATAAAAAGCCTTTTCTAGGTGAGGTCTGTGAGACAGCAGACATCTGACTTGAGGCAGCCCATTGGAAATGCCATCAAGGGAGTAACAAGCCTGTAGAAAAGACACACACACAAAAAGTAAATGAGAGAGAGAGAGAGAGAAAGCACGTTGACATTTGGAGAGATACCGGTTGGTGACTGTTGGCAAACTGTTCCTGCCAGGATTATTTTTTGGGTTTTCTTAAATGGTGTAAACACTGAAAGAAAGATTCTTTTAATATCTAAACAATTTTTTCATAGATGGCAGGTCTGATGTTCATGATATTTGGGGATTGGTAGTATTAAGAGTATAAATTGGCACTACAGAGAAGTATCTGCTTGTTCCTCTTCCACGGACGATATTTTTGTAGATACAGATTATGAACAAAGTGGGGCTGCTTGTATTAAAATTTAAGAAAACTCACAGCAGGATCGGGTTGCTTTGACCTCTGTTGTCTCTCTGTAGTTTTGTAAAGCACCTTTGTTTTTTTTTTCATTTGGTTTCTTCTAAAGAGCCTGGTCTGCTCTCACTTTTTCGCCCTTGCCATTATTAAGAAATTCAGAGGGTGATCCTGTGATGAACAGTGATTTTTCCTTCTTTCTCCAAGTGAAACTGCCAACTCTGAAAACAAACTCTGTTTGGAGTCTTCCCTTGGTCTTGAAATAAAGACCTGTCCTCCTTTAAACTTGTCCTTACACATCTTCACTCTGGTCAGTAAAAAAGACCCTGCTCCTTTGCTGGCTTTACTGAGAAAGTATGTAATATCGACTTCCACGCAACCCCCTGTGAATCTCTTAGGTAGGACTCGGTCACCTTCTCCCAAGCTCTGCCTATATATGTTACCAGAATTTATGTTTGCCAGTGTTCCCAACCCACTTTCTGAAGGTTGGCCTGGCTACGGAGTTAGCGCATTTACCTTCAACGTTTTTGGCCGTTTCGCAGACAGAATGCTTAAAGTCTCAACAGAAACACATTTGCAGGGTAAAAAGCCTCAAATGTAGTTCCAGTTCATCTCGTGCTCCGTTGGCTGCTCTGCTGAGGTCCCAGACCACTATTTATGATACAGGGGCTTTTGTCAGGTGTGTAGCCCCAGTGTCACCTGGCCCCAGGAGCATGGATATGCTCGAAGAGGCAGGCAGGGAGAGGAGGAGAGGCAGGACATGCTGGTGCACACCTGGCTTTCCATCCAGTGAGGTCAGATGTCCACCAGGACTTCTGAGAAACATTCACATGTTTCGACATCACTGGTTTAGACATAACCTATACAAACTGATGAAAATTTCCATTTCTCTTGATTCCTTCTCTGCAAAATGACAGCTCACGTATTTTGCAATCCTTCCTTTTTTACTTTTTTAAGACCTCTCAGTATGGTCATAAAGTCTTACAATATTTTAAATACTAAAGATCTGTAATACAAGGATGCTGCCTTATGTTTATCAGCAAGTCTGATATGTGTGTGTAATGTCTTCTGATGATTTATATAAAATTGACTTAGACTATTTCTGTGCTGTTGTGTAACACTTTGTGGAATAAGCACATGAGAGATTTTTGTCTTTTGAGAATTTTATGGAAAACATCAAACATACTAAACATTACAATTTTGTGGTAAAGTCCTGAATGTGGCTTTTAGCAGCAATTCTGTCAGCCACAAAGAAAACGCCTTCCATTTACTACTAAATATGCATTTAATAAAAAAAAAAAATTGCAAACAGTATTTAGAATATGCTAAATGACTTTAAACAAAAGGTATTAGTAAGTCAAATGTTGTGGCTTCTATTCCAATTTGTTGCTGTTGCCACAATCTCTTTCATTTTAATATGCATATTTCAGTATGCTAGTATTCACATAAACACATTATCCTCTAATCGTCTTTCCGAGATAATTGTTCAGGACCTATTTTATTATAATGTACAGTGTGAATCACTTAATGGTTTTAAAGCTGAATATAATACAGGCACCTAAGTCTCTTTTTTGATCTTCCAACTTCCTTTCAGTAAAACTGAGCATGGTCAAAGTGGAATTTTAGTCTATTCATTGGCCTGTGCTCTTGACTTTCTTCTAGTTAAACAGAAGCCAACAGAGGTATTGAAGTGAACAAATAAAATAGCTGTATCTTCTCTATGCTTTGCATGTGATGAGTCATTTTACCCTATTACCCATGAAATATGGATCTTGAGATCCCCTTATTAGTGCACCATGATGAACTTTCACCTTATTATGTCAAATTGCTGCTTAATTGATACTAATTTAAAAGGTTAACTGTTAGTTAAATGTTTTTTGTTAACATCTTTTGGCCTGTGGGAGGGAGAAAGGTTCCACTTCCATAGGGATACCATAATGTCATCTCTATGGTAGATTGACTGAGGCATTCCTTAATACGTTAAACCTGAAAAATCCACCCATCTCAGTTACAGAATCACAAAATCACATGGGGTTGGAAGGGACCTCTGGAGATCATCTAGTCCAGCCCCTCTGACAAAGCAGGTGCACCCAGAGCAGGTTGCACAGGAACTTGTCCAGGTGGGCTTTGAATGTCTCCAGAGACAGATACTCCACCACCTCTCTGGACAGCCCCTTCCAGTGCTCTGCCACCCTCAAAATAAAGAAGTTCCTCCTCATGTTTAGGTGGAACTTCCTATGTTCAAGTTTGTGCCCATTTCCTCTTGTCCTGTCACTGGGCACCACTAAAAAAGACTGGCCCCATCCTCCTGACACCCACCCTTTAAGTATTTATAAGCATTGATCAGATCCCCCCTCAGCCTTCTCTTCTCTAGACTAAAAAGACCCAAGTCCCTCAGCCTTTCCTCGTAAGAAGTCCCAAGGAGGTCCCAAGAATGGAGCCCATCTCTCAAAGGGCCTGTGGGTGCTTTAGATCTCAGAGCTGTCTGGGATCCTTGTTACTCTCATCCTTCCCTCTGTACCCGTATGCGGTGCTGGTTGTCTCAGTTCAGAGATGGCAGTGTTTGGTGCTCATCAAGAAATTAACTTAACTTCATAGCCACAAGCTCCTGCAAGGTCAACCTTTCTCCGCAGAGCTGCTGAGACACACCAGTTTGATCTTTCCCTTTCTCCAGGCTTTGCAGGGAGGTTTATGAGCTCAGGAAGAAGGAGACGGTGTTTCTGAGAGTTTGTCTTCCAGTTAACTGATTTTGCTGTCAGCCTTGATGTAACCTCTGCCTGGTGTTTTACCAAATGGGACTCCTCGTTGTAGCTTGTTCCAGCTTAAGAAGGTGTCTCTTTTACCTTATTTTCTTGAAATACTGTCTTTGAGACCTCTGCTCTTCTCTCATAGTTCAATGTGCAGTTGAAATAGGTCATGCAAGGAAAGAGGGAGTAGAGATACTGGACAGACAAAGAAAAATGGTTGTGCATAAAGTGATTACACACATTTCCTTAGTAAATCATCTTAAAAAGTAGATGATGAAGTGTAAAGTGTAGGGTTTATTTATACAAGATGTTACAGACGCGTTCTTCTTCTAACAGTGTCTATCTGTGATGTCTTCCAGTGTAGATGCCTAGTTGATTGTTTAAGATTTAAAAATACTTTTAATTTTATTTGGAATAACTTTCTTAACTCTGATTGACCAATGTGAATATATATAAATATATATACTGTTTTTATCTGCATTCTTGAAATAGACTTGAACATAGCATTTAGCTTTGTTTGCATGCAAGAGAGACATTCTTGGCAAGACAAAGCAGGTCGTGTGAGTAGCAAGAACGGCTGCTGGTCTGCTCCATCAGAATGATTCCTAATCATTTTCTGCCTCTGTGTGCGTGTTGGATGTTTATGCCACTAGAATAGTAATAGCAATTCTTAACTCAGAGTACCTTGCTCAAGTGTTTAAGCTGGTTTCAGAAACAATTTTGTTGTCAGACTCATCACTCTGATGAGTCTCTCCGATATGTCTGTACTGCCATATGTTGATTTATATAAAGCGTGTCCTATCCATGGCAAAAATAACCCAAATGAAGAGGCCATAGCAATAAGCCTCACTTAAGATGCTAAAGCAGAATTTAAGGGCCATGTAGGTGCTCTGCCAATTTGTCCGCATGGAAATGCATTTCAGCTACAATTGAAATAGTAATAAGGATCTCTACTGCAGCTTCTTAGGCAAGTAGCTGGGTTATATGCCTGCTTTGTGTCTGGTCCCATCTGATTACACTGACATTTTGACATCTGCAATTTTTCAACATGTATCTCTGAAAAGCGAAACCATTTTTTTTAAGACTGTGCTATCATGGCTGTGAAAAATGCTTGTTTCACAGGACACATACAATATATGGTGATGACACTTTCATCAGGTTAGCATTTCTTTCTAATCATACCATAAAAGAATGTTTCAATGCCAGAAAAATGAAAGGAGCAGAGGAAGAAAAAGCAAGAACATTTTTACAGTCAGCCAGAATTATGGATTTTACAATATATTTTGATATTTTTATCTTGTGATGATAATGATTCATTCTCTATTTTTCAATTGCTATTAAAAAGTTGAATATAAGTAAAAATTGATCCAGATAGAGAATCTGTCTCCTTCAGCCTGAAAAAAAAAAAAAGTCTATTAGTTTTGTATTTGGAATGGAATAATTTTACACATGTTTTCTTGTAGCTTGTCAGTAGAATTAGTCAAATTGTGATTTTGCAGCAAACTAAAATGTTAGTTTTTAAGGGCTTTTATACTAACGCTTTGTTGCACATATGTGGAAAGTGTCTTTTGAATTAAACTGTTAATGTAGCAGGAAGAGATAGTTCATTTAAAAGTTCATTACAGTAGTGAGTTGTTTTTCTGGTTTTTTTTTTTTTTTTAAAGAACAGCATAAAGGCAATGGCTTCTTGTATCAAATTATTATTAAAAGAAGAAAGAACATGTTTAGCAACATTGTCTAGAAAACTGTGCTAAGAATGATGTTTCCATTGGTGACTGAGTTATAGTTATACAGTACTCAGTAAAAGATGATAATAATAGAATGAAAATCATTCCTCTGAAGAAGGTTAACACAAAGCTTATATGTCCCTTCAATACTTACTGAAGCCTCATTTTGAAGGGTTAAATTGGAATTTAATGATGCAGAAACTGCTCCCTCTGGCTCTTTGCAGAGGAATGGATTCCAACTCCCTCAAGAATATCTCAGAACCATCACAGCTGATTATTTCATCTGGGGAATGGCACAGACCATAAATGTAGCACGATCAAAAAAGTCCATAAATATGATACATAAGTGATTTACTGGATGAGTCTCCAACAAGTGAATCCACAAAAACTGTATAATTTGAAAATAGCTGAAACCAAACATTATGTGTTGATTAAGTATGCTTTAGAACGCAAAGGTAGAAACTTCTGATGATTTTCTAAACTCTAGTCCAAGGCAGAATAAAAGGTTTAATTTGCTAAATATGGGACTAGTTCCTTGACTTCACTCATTGATATCACTGAGCCTTCACAGTGTCATTAGTGAGAGAAAGAGCCTCAGGTTCTAATGTTATTATTAGAAATGAGAAATCTCATCTAAATAAATGAAATCTCTTCACCTTCTCTGTATACTAGGTTGTCTAGTGAGCAAGAACTCATGTTTCAGAGTTGCCTGTAGAAATTTACAGTTTGTGTGTGAAGGCACTTATGTTTGAATGCCTCTCAGTCACTAAATCATTATAGACCACCACTGAAACACCAATCCTATACTTTTATGATGATCTTCAGGCTCTTCTGCTATCCAGATGTGGAGAGCAGGGTCATGACAAGTGTTTTGAACTTTCTTATAGTTGTATATGGTCATACCTTGCTTCTAGTCAAGAGTATGAAGAACAGAGTTTACAAGAGGATTTTAACTTTATTACCTAGCCAAGGTTCATGATCTAGCACACAGCAAAAGTCATATGGTTTAAGATCATAGAGCAGTGGTGCTCTTCAGATTAGTAAATCTGTTGCCCAGTAAATAACTGTAAATAACTGTTGCCCAGTGATTTTTATGGGAGACAACCCGATCTCCCACACTTGTATAACAGACTATGCTCCCTCATGTGAGTTATACGGTTTGTGGAGATTTTGTTGATCTTAGATCGAAACAAACACTTTGAACATCCTCTTGGCTTGAATCAGCTATTTATTTTTTACAAAGCAGGTCTTTAGGACATTATATAGATAGAATTTCCTCAACTTGGGGCTTAACATTCAAGACAGCCTACAAGATAACAACCCTGGGAAACTGGAAGGGGACTGAGTTCGGTTTGAATCCTAATGAGCTGCAATGGCGAGTCTCTTGGCAGAGCCTGTGCTGAGGAGCTGCACTGTCAAAACAATTTCCAAGTAATGTCCATAGAATTTAAAGCAAACCAGACATGCTGATAATAAAATAAACACAGAATGAGCAAAAATAGGTGGTTTTACCTCAGGCATGGTTCATGCAAGATTCATTGTGAGCCTCAGAAGAGGGAAAAGATGCTCTTCTGGCAGACTAGGAACCTGTGTAGGCAGTCTAATTTCACTCAATAGGTTAAACTTAAGGAAGCGGACTTAGTAATGACATTGTATATGTTTCAAAGAATGAAACAATGAGGTCTTTTATCAGATTGTTTCCTGGAAGGCGGATACAGTTACAAAAATACACTTGATCTCTGAACAGAGAATTTTCAAGACCCGCCTGGATGCCGTCCTGAGTAACATGCTCTGACAAGCTCTAGGCAATCCTGCTTTAGCAGGGGAGTTGGACTACATGATCTCTATGGTCCCCTCCAACTCTAAAAAATTCAGTGAAATTCAGTGAAATTCAGTGAAATTCAGTGAGATGAGGAATATAGTTTGAACTACAAGGAATAAAAAAAAGAATGCTGCAGAGAAACAATTTCTGAGTCTTCCTCCCCCCTCTGACCCTTTTGCCCTCCATGTACTTTCCTTTAGAGCTTCTAATGTCCAAAATCAAACTCAATTACAAGAGCAGGCTATATTAGAAGGTTTTTTAGTGGTGATCACTTTCAAAACCCAAAATATTTAAGATATAATTTTTATGGAAAAAACAACATATAAGCAAATCCTCATTCATAGTGTATTATCATAATACAATTGATTTAACAGAGCCGTGATATTTACACCAGGCAAGGTTCTGTCCCCTGGGTTTTAATTCTTCTCTCATTTACATTGTTTTAAGCATGCCTAACTACTTAACATTTCAAATGGTTACTACCTATTTGCCACAGTGCTAGGCTGATATCAGGGTGACCCTTTCCTTGCTACAGTAGAAAGGTTTTTGTTTCCTAATACCGCTTCTGAATAACCACAGGACTGGGAAGACACTTCTTCATCTTATCCAAGGTTAGAAATATGGGCTGTCTTTAAAGAAGGACATGAGCACTATGTGACATTTTGGTGAGAGGCAAATGAGCCTGATACGTCTGGGTTCACTTTGAATGCCTTGTAAGGCCAGCCCAGATCACCTTTTCTGATTTACTTTGCCTTGTTTCCTTGATTTCAATTTTACTTACAACCCTTTCTGTCTTAAGTTATGCTGCTTGGTAAACTGTACACTTATGTCACAGTATGCATCCTTATCATTTATATGAAATGCATTCTTGTCTCTTCTAGGTCTAAGTTAATTTACATGCCATTATGTTTATGCAAAGTCTGGACATTCACATTTCATATCAGCAGGCTACAGAAAAATATATGCTTTTTAAACAGAGAAAATAGTTGTTTTATGGTTATATTTTGCTGCTCTTTTATGAAAATTTGAAAATAAGAAAGTGAGAATTTAAAGGACAATGCCACACAATAGATAAAAAAACCTTCTCGTCTAAATCATCTCCAAAGGAAAATGTACATTAGGTATATAAAAGAAGTCTTCATGTTAGGTTCATATGCTATCTTTGCTACAGTCTTCATCTATTGATCTATTTATATACAGATAGATATCTCTATATATACAAACCCTCCTACCCTCAGTTTTTCACATATTAAACACATTTCAAAGAGCAATATCAACACATTCCAACTACAGATTTTGGCTGAGCTGCCTATTATTAAGCATATGCCATGCAAGTTTGAATTTTCAAAGGCTGGGTGGAAATAATCATAGAGTTTGTCAGTTTGGAGAGCTTCCCACTGAACTCTAGGAGGTTTCCATTGGAAACATGAGATAACTGCTGCCTACTTACATCTGTGCCTGCCTGCTCACCCAGACCCTTTTCTGTGTGTGGCTGGGGAGGAATCTGGGACCCAGAAGATATTCCATCTTGGCAGTAACAGAGGAATATTATGGTCTTTTAAAATGAAAAAAAAAAAAACAAAACAAAAAAAAACCAAAAAAAAGATGCTAGAAGTTTTTCTTCAGAAATGCAGTTTGACTTTCTATTTTGCTCCATCTCCATCCCTAAGAATGGAAAACAAAGACTTGGTCCATTCCTTCCCTTCCTAATTTCCCATAACAGTCAGACGCGCACATCTCCTTTTATCTCCCACTGACACTCCAGAAACAACACTGTACCTTCAGCTAATCTTTTAGTTCGAAGGAAAGGACCCTCCATTTTTACGAACAAAGCTACAGAATATCTCTGAAAGCAGCTAAGGAGACGATGAAACAGAAAAGCTTGTTCGGTTTCAGACCTGATTGTTCATGCACATCAGTATTACCTTGGATAAACTGTGTTTTTTTAAGCACAAGCTTGAGCAAACAATGGTATGTAAATTGCATCAACCTACAAATAGCTCTGGGAGGCATTTTGCCTCGTACCACAATTCAGAATAATTGCTTACCGGCTTCCTCTTGCTCTGGGGGGATAATAATCAGCTGTTTACCTCTGTCTGTAGTAAAACTACTCAGCATCAGCACAGAAAACCTCACATAACCACACACTTGCTCATCTGCTTTGTTTAGCTGTTAAAGCTTTCATATCGCTCACTCCTTATTTGATGCACGGCATGCAAGTCCTTACTTGCTTTCTATTGGAAACTTTCTGTTTGGACTCTTTATCTCCTATAACCATGCAAAGATTTAATTTGTATCTCCTTGCACGCATATGAAGTTTGAGCAAAAATGTAGCCCATAATTGTGTGACTTTCTCCCACACACACACCATTTGTGGAATGGAGATAGTAAAGCTTATTTACACTTCTAAAACACTTAAGAAACACTGATTCTAAATTATATGTAGTGTTTAAAATGTATTTACACTTTGTTTATGTTATAATGCCATAATGATTCCCATATATGAGAATCAATCTCAATATGAGTGACATTCAGTGATTTTTTCATGTGAAAAGGGGTAGGACTCCATAGTGCACTACGGGAAGATAAGACATGAAGAACTTGATGTAGTTAATAGCTTGTGTCACTTCATGCCATAAAATTGGATATATTATCCCTGAATCATTACAGGCAGATCTAAACCCCAGTGTAATTTCACACAGAAATATATTTACTGGATTAGTAACTTGTTTTGAAATTTCCAGTGTCAGTTAAGAGGCATTTCCTTTCTGGAGATTTATCCCCCATTTGCCCCAATTTTGAGTTAATTATTGATTGACTGAAAGAGTAATTCACTGACAATACTGGAAAAACAGGGATTACTAATTTCTTGAAAGTGCATGAAGCAGCAGGAGTCATTTAAGAGCAAAGTCGAAAGAGAAACCACAATTAGCCTTCAGCTTGAGTGGTTCTTTTGGTTTTACCTCCAAAACTTCTGGTTAACCCCTGCAGCCTGGGGTAATTGCACCCATGTAAAATCCCCTTGTAACATACGGCATTTCCATGGCTTGCCAAAATAGGCATTGAGGATTTTCAGGTTGTTTTGCTTTCCTTTTAAAGGCTTTCAACATAACAACTGTGATATTTATGCTCTTTTATTCTAAAGAGCACTTTCCCCATTCTATAGGAAGCTGCGACTGCTCCCCGCTTGCTCCCAAGCACATCTTGACATTTTGAAAATGAACACAGGCCCCCAGAGGACACACAAGGTGCTCAGATTGAACAGCTGTTCCAGTTAGCAGTATATACAGTCAAATTAAAACACATTAATTGCACATCAGGATTAACACAGACTTAAAGTTCCCTGAAATCAGAGCCCACAAAATACCAATCCTTTACCCTGTCACCTCCACCTTCACTGGTGCCTCTGTAGGAAACAGATGAATAAGCCCATATTCTGTTCTGCAACTGGCACCAGCTCTATAATTCTAGGAGCTTAAAAACCAGAGTTAGCTGGTTTGCTTTAGTAATGGAGAGTGGTATGCTGAGCACTATGGCTGAGCTCTCATAACGAATATTAATAATATTAAAAGTTATTGATAAAAGTGTTCTTATGTGGGAATTACAGACATGCCAAACTAGCATGAGCGACAATGGAGGGGAGAAAAGGGTTTTCAACAGCCCACAACGCTTCAGTAGTGATGACTGCAACAAAATGTGTATTTCAGTCTCCAAAGGGATCCTGGGCAGTGATCAGTTTCCCTTTTCTTCATCTTCTTCGGCATCTCATCATTATTCCATATTCTTATTTCAACACATGGAAGATACTGCTGAGAGTGACACTATTGGCTTTCTCCCCTGCGGTGGGCAGTGGATTTGGCTCATTTTGCTTGGTACAGCCATCTCAGCAGGGTTTTGTTCTGAGGCCTCATCATGTCCAGGCAATTCTTCCAAGCTGACAGAACTTTCTGATTTGCATCATAGGACATTATAAAAGAGAGGTTTCTTCTCTTTATTGTTAACTGTAATTACCCAACTTGAAATCTGGTGGACTCAGACCTGAATTTAATGGCTGCACAGTTAGTTACCAGAGGTACCTGCTGGAATATAATTCCTTGTTGCTGATGCAGTTTACATCTTTAAACAAAAGCAGGTATTCCACTAACTTAAATACATTCTGTCTTAACATTTAAGTAGATGGGGGTTTACTGTTTCCTGATGGAAAATGAGCTGAGACTGGGTGAGGCTTCAATGGGCTTGGAATCTGGATTAGATGTTTTACCTTGGTTTCATCACTAGCTTTGATTTCTCTTATAACGTAGGGATAGGACCAATTTATTTACATTTGGTATTTTTACAGATAGGAGACCAAATGCAAGGGCCTATAACGGTTTCATAATTCATTTCAGGTGAAGAATAATACCTCTGAAATGCAGGCCTTTGACTGTAATGTGTTTCTTTCAACTCATTTGTCGTCCTCTTTCTGAGCTGTGATTCAGATGCTTGCTTAGTAAATATTGCTTGGCATTTTACTGCATTTCCATGGAAATAGCAGCAAAAAAGCAGAGTAGTAACATTTAAAAATATGGCTCTGAAACCTATAGTTGTACATCTCATAGTGTTAAATATGATTTTTTTAACAGCAGCTATTTATTATTCACCCTGTCTGCCCTTTTCTGCACACACATACTCATATACTCAGCAGAGATTTTGTAGTAGTTGTAGTTCCCCTGGGGATATGTCATGAGGACCGCAATAAAATATAGGACCAGAATTATTGCTAGCATAAAGGAGTTTGTAACAACCAAAAGCCTGGTTTACAATTGATTATTGATTGGTGACTTGATGTAGCCATTCCATTAATACGGAAATAAAGGAAAAGCAAAGAGGAAGCAACAGCTGTATATAAAGGGGAGCATTTTCCCCAGTACATCTTCACCTTATTTTGCTTAGCTCAAGAGATGCAGCAGGATGACAATGGGGAAAGATCAAAGCACAGTAGCTTTGTCATGCTCTACTAGATTGCTCTTGGGGCTATTTTATGGAACAGTAGAGCATAATAGTTTTTAACAATTCTACAAGTATTTGTCATTTCTATATAAAGGTCTAGAGAGCTAAACTTATGATATGCTACAATGAACAAGACACTGTACCTAGAAATGACTGAACGTTTTCAATTTCACATCCTTATTTTAATAAGTGTACAACATATAAAAAAATAATAGCTATACAGTGGTCACATTATACAACTTGCTGGGATTTGGGCTAAACCACAGAATGTACATCTTGGGCCTTGGGAAAGAATTTGTCTTCCCTTTACTTTCCCTTAAAACTCAAGAAATGAAGATCAGTTACAAGAAACAACCTACTTCACTTAGCTTTAGGTTAACACAGAAAATATTAAATCTAATGAAACCAATGTTAGCATTTAAATGTGCATACTAGAAAGGAAAAAGAAAGTACATCAGGAAAAGATCGATATCTATTCCAGTATGTAGCAATATATGTCTGAAGCTAGAGCTGTCAGAAAATAGCTAAAATCATCATAAGAGTGCAAGGAAGAAAACTGTGGCAATGGAAATAAATATTAATGTGTTTGAAGTAAAAAGGATTTTAACTATGGTGTGGGTCTCTTGAGCAGTGATAGAATGGTCAAGTTGCTTAAAAATGTAGAAATGACAGAAGTGATCACTCAGTTTTTCTTCTCCATCTTTGGAAAAACAAATCCAAAGAAATAAATGATAGAGGTTTTTTAAAAGAGAATGATGACAAAATATTTTTTGATCCTGTGACAATTTGAGAGGATCTCTAGCACTAAATATTAAAAGGATAGACATTTTGAAGAGTGCGTCCCTTAGCTTGCATCCAGAAGTTTTGAACGAATTAGGTGAGGTATTCTCTCAGGATTTGATCTTGGTTTTCACCATATTTTGGAACACCAAAGAAGTTCCAGAAAAGAGCTAATATTATGCAATAATTTCAAAGGAATCATGAGTAAATTATTTATTACTATATTCAGTGCTTAGTAATTGGGGACCTTAAGAAACTTTGATCAAGAAATTAAAGCGTTATGAAAATTATATGGCATACCTTAAATGCACTAAAAATATATTAACTCTGGTTCTCAAAATATAACCATTTCCTCAGGGATTTCTGTTTAAGAATATTATGTTTAAAGGTTATATTCCTAATGGTTGTATAGGTGCTTTGGGCCCTGTGCTGCTAAACATTCCAATAACGACCAACAGAAAACCTAGAATCATAATTTATAAGATTTGCAGGGATGAAATGGTAGGGAAGTAGTAAATAATAGAAGCATAGAATGGTTTACATTGGAAGGGAACTTAAAGATCATCTAGTTCTAACACCCTACCATGGGCAGGGACACCTCCCATTAGACCATGTTGCTGGTAGATAAATATTGAAATGCTGAACATAAATATTGAGATTCTAGTGTTATTGTCTCCCAAAAGCCACGAACCCCCCAAATTATTTAGAATCCTATAAGTATTGTATTGGGATTGTTCTATTATTTTGGGGTCTATTTTTAAAAACAGCCTGGATCTGAGCTGATACATTTTCATGTCTTCTAGGAAAACAAAAGCTTTAGTGCAGTAGCTTTTAAAACGGGTTAATCATGTATCTTGGGAAAAGAACTCTAACATTATGTCTGGCATGCTTTTGGTCAAGATGGACTTTATCTTGTAACATGAGTCTAATTGCAGTGCTTTTGGTCAATCAAAGAAAACATCATTGGGGAAAGATGTTTATGTGGTCATTTTGAGTAATTGCCTTATGTCAAGTTATCATTGTGTCTGAAGAATCAGATCTTCCCATTTAAGTAAATATTTCCTCACATCAAAGTGGATAGTTAAATTCTTGGAAAAGAACTAATACATTAAGTTCTTTGAAAAGAACTATTACTTCTGCATTAATGCTGCACCCTTGTATAATCACTGAAAGATATTTTCTTTTGGAAGACAGACTGTATATAAACCTTCTTGACTTCAAAATATTGTTTTATTTCAAATTCAAGAGTTTAATTCTTTGTGAGGCAATGTTACAAAATGTTACCAAATATGAATCGACAACCAATTTGACCATGTTTCTGAAAGCTGGTAGAGGTGAAATGCAAACAACACACTATTAGCACGTACCTAGAGAGTTGTATTTGGTATAAGATTTCACTCTTTGCAATAACCATGTTGTACAGGACCAAGCAACCCTGCCAGCAGAGCTCTCTTCAGGGGTAGGAAACTGCCTGGAGCTGCAAATAGCGGTGGTCAAAAAGGGCTCCCTGAACATCTGGTCTCCATCTCTTGCACCTTATCCTGGTGCTGCAGATCTGGATTCGGTGGGATACTGGCTGCCATAGGTTTGTTTGTCCTGGTGCTTGTTGGAGATGAGAAGCCACATGCCTGTTTTTCCCCCTGGAATAAGGACCTCACAGATGATGACTCAATTCAGTGCTGGTGTGGGGACAGTGCAGATTAGTCTGTGTGATCCTGCAGGTGCTGGTGCTCCTGGGAGGATGTCAGACATGACCCTGCCCTCCTCACATGTGCTCAAGCTCCACTGAACCTAGAAGTTTTCCTGTGGGAAGAGCTTTTGGGTTAAATTACTTCCCTATTATTATAGCAGTATGATTTTTTTTTACTCATACCATTTGCAGTGTTTCCATCGTTCAGAAAAGGGAACAATTTTGAATTTCTGTAGACTGTGTGTGTGATTGGGCCAGAGTTTCTGAATGTGTTCTATACAATTGCTTATGTATCCAAAGAATTAGGGACATTGGATAAATTACATATATATATACATTTGGATATTTGCATGGACATACATGACTTGTTTTCGTGTCCGCTGCCAGCCTTCTCAAAGAGAGCATGCACGGCTCTATGGGGAGAAGTGTTGTGTCTCCTTTCTTTTGACCACAAGACTATTCCTTAATCATAAAAAAAAAAAAAAAGTTTGAATACTTTGGGATAAATTATAAGGGAACACTTAGATATAGAAATCAAAGAACTGTATTGTGCTTCCAGCTCTTCCAAAGACTTGATTGAATGACTTTAGTGAAACATTTTTTGGTAAATGATATATTTTTATTTCACTGGCTTATATTCCCTGTAAACCCTCTTACAAACTTCGGACGGGGAATGCAACATGATGACTTCTAAAACCATGGAAAAAAGGAAATGAATCCTGAAAGTGGCTAAAAGTATAACGCAACAGCATAATCTAGTTACATAAACTTTGCAAACAGTGAAAGATCACACTCATGATTTAGTGTTCCCAGTAGAGAGGGACAGCATTTTTCATTGACTTTTGATTGAAGTCTTGGCTTTGAGGTGTAATCCTGTGTTTGTGTAACAGGAATAAATCCTCACTAAAAACAAACTGAAAGATCTTTATTCTGAGTGAAATGCTTAAAATAAGGCAGAAATATGGGATGTGAAGAGAAAAAGAAGATAAAAAAGTGACGTTTCCTTGTGAGTTCCCGAAGCCATGTAGCATCTCCAGGCTTTCAATACAAAGTGACAGCTTTAATTCACAGTTGAGCTTGCAGAAATTTTTATAGTTCTGAATTCGATTCTTTTATGTTGGTAATACAAAGACCTTATCAGAACAAGCACATTTTTTAAACCATAAGGCACTTTAGGGTATATACTGTGAATTCAGAAGTAGGACTTGAATTTAAGTTTTGAGAAAATGTACCATAACTTGGATCATTAGAGAGTCAAAATGGACATAAGATTAAAGGTATACCTGAGGACGTGCATATCTTGTACATTATCCCTGTCCTATTATTCCTACCCATTCTTCACCTTAAGAAATGAATTTGCCTTGGCTGTGGAGAAAAATAGAAAGAAGATGAGTATCTTACCCGGTTAAACAGGTATTTACAGCAGAATAAGCAATGTAGCTAATAGTTATCTTAATCTATATTATGTATGCTATGTTAGAAACTTACAATTAAAAAGCTAGAAGCCTACTAAAAGGCCCTGCAAGTGCCAATTGAACTACAATGCAGAGTACTTCCATACCACCAAATAGAGAAGAGAAAGAAGCCCAGCAGGTTCCTCTGGGCTCCCTGTGGTGTGCCTCCACTTCAAAGGCATAGCTGCTCTAGTCATGGACAGTTTTCTTCTCTTCCAAGAGTCTGGGGTTATCTTGAAATAAAAGGTGAAAGCCATGTTGCAGATCCTCGAGTAAAAAAAATTCTCTTTTTACAGCATAAAAAAAAAAAGGTTGTATGTATTTATCATCTATCAGTGGTAGGGGAAAGATGGAAGTCGGGAACAAGTGTATGTGGAAGTGGTTGAAAATGAAAAGCCTCCTGGGGCCACCTGTGTGCATGGTATTTTTAAGAGTGGGTCTGGAAGTCATATACCATGAGCAAGTAATCCATGAGGAAGTTGAATTACATTTGAGAAAACAAATTGGGAAAAGTCCTTGTCCTTTTAGTGTAGGGAGAGTTACATATTTTCTGGATAAATGTTTGGTGTGCTTTCAGGTCTTCATCTGAATATAAAAGGTATTTCAATTGGAGCAGCATTGTTTTTTACTTTAGTAAAATATATTATAATGAAGGAAATATGATAACTTTACAGTATAGAATGAATGTAGTGATGACAGCCTCTCACTGTATTTTGTAAGTGGTCATAAGAGAGAGATAAAAGTTGATATTTTATTAATCAGGGCAAGTACTTTGGCAATTCACTTTCCCAACTGTAACAGTGCTCAGATTTTTAGGGAAAGGGTGCAAGAAACACACAGGGACTTTTGGGGGGTTTTGACAGTCAGAAACTTTCTGAAAAGGTGGTGTTAATACAATGCCCATTTAAAATCAAAATGGATAATTGTTTAACCAGTTTTACCAAAGAATTACAGTAAGAAATATTTTATTCCTTCCTAGCACACTATGCAGCCAACTCTTGAGCATGAAACTGCTGCTTGTTCCCCTCGTCTCTCTCGTGGGGAAGAAGGAATGGAGAGGGGGCAGAATGCAAAGGGCACAGAACCCAATATGAACTGCATCCTTCCTGGGTCTTATGGTTTACTTTGGTTCTTCAGTGAAAGTAGAGGCCAGTCATTAAAATTCATCATTGCTATTTGACCGGGACCTAACAGTCTCCAAAGTAGCGCTAGAGCAGAACAGATAGACATCAACCCTTAATTAAGGCCAGCAAAAAAAGGCCTATAAGGTATAAATCTAATGGTAAAAGTGTCCACGTTGCGGCATATTTCTGAGTAAATAACCTGTTTGTCACCTTGTTGAGCATTAAATAGCAAAACATAACTTACATGATATATTTGTTGTGCATTTTTGGAATCCAAACTCGTGGACAAACATAAAGCCACCAACGGCTTAAGGTGTACATGATTCACCTCAAACTCTAGGAATCCAGCAGAAATACAGGGTACAACAGATGGTAGGGTATACCCCAGATGAAAAAAAAAAAAGGGGAAGACCTGTGGATTTAGTGGGCAGCGCATCCCAGAGGAGGCGTGTGAGTGTGCGAAGAAGGCATTACGGCAAGACAAAACTAGAGATGTGACAGCTCAGGTAGAAGCAGGAATGTTTGCAGTCTCTCCAACTCTGAAGTTACAAAGGATGTGAGAGAACAGAGATATGGGGGGGCATGCCTCACATGGGGAAACACGGCAGGTTTTCATTGTGTCAGCTTCCTCCATATTACTCCCATCTGCTGAATCACTGGATTAGAGAGGCTTCTCTTCTGACAGTGGATTTTCAGGAGCTCCTGCAAGATAATGAATGTTTATCATTTCTTGCCATGGCATCAGATAAGGCAGGCTCGCCTTGTTTTTATGCCTATTCCAGCGGTGATAAGCAGAGAGATTACAGCACGCCTTCCCTGGGGTCTGAAAGCTCCCTGTCACAGACTGATTGGTTAGCCCTGCTGAAAACCAGGTGTCTCTCGCCAGGGAGATGAAGCTGGAATAAATTTAAGCCTACACTGACTGAAACCAACTGGATATATAAGCGGGTGACCACCTATTGTGGTTGCTGGTATTCACCATGATACCCAGCATTATATTTTCTTTCCGTGGTCTTCCCTTTCTGAACTTGCACGGTAAAATTAAATGAGGCAGAAGGTCTGCAGCAGGGTTTTTTTCCTGGGTTTAAAGGCTTCACTTCACATTTTGTACTAATCCAGCTATTTTTGGTAGATAAAATGTGAGTAAGAAAGGCAGGCAAGTAACATACTTATGCACGCAGTTTTTTCTAAGATTCTTTTCACTAGCTTTTGAGAGTGACTTTCACATCAGTAAGAGCTGCAGACAAATACTATACTAAAGATGAAACATACCTATCTGATAGTCATAATTTTGCTCATTGCATTTCTCACTGTTGGTAGTATTTGTGATCAACTAAGAATTTGAAATCTCCTGATTCATTTCAGGTTTTGCTGAATCAAAAAATCAAGTCATAATACTGAAATGTCAAGACCACAACCATGCTTCTACTGGGAAACAGATTATTGTGCCACAACGACAAAAATCTGCCATCTTATAATTAGTACAACTTCTTGAAAGTCTTGAAGTACATAGAATTTAGTAAACTTCATTTAGGTGGAGATATTCTCTCTAGTCTTACACTTGTTGGGCAGGTGAGAATATTTTCTAGCACTACAAACTATGTGTATGTGATTTTTGTCTTTTGAATAAAATTAGGCAAAGTAGATGTTCTAAGGCATGTTTAATGCCCTGTTCATAAAGGATGCAAGGGGCATTGCGGTGTTTCAGCTGCATGTGCTGTCATTAATATGAACATCAATAGCTGCATGACAAATATCTCTAGATGATATAATCCAAAAGTCTCACCGTGGCCTGCAGTTCCAATAATTCTGATTTAGCAAATGCTAGAGATTTCTGGTAGCAGCTGCTTTTCCCAAGTGTAATTTTATTCAGCCATGCAGGCAGCAATGCTGTCTTACTCTACAGATACTTGAGGTACATTTACTTCTCAATCCTTACCTTATGTTTAATTGGCTGATCAATTAATTGGTTGGTCTTACATTTTTCTTCACTGCAGGTATTTCTAATGAGATTTTGATTCATCTGACATGCATTTCGCTTAAGTTAACATCATGATTTTACAGAGGAAATTGCATAGTGCTGTGATGCTCCAGTTGCGTTATAAAGATCTTCCTTTATCTCGTAGAGCTGAGGGTGAATTTGGGCAGTCCTACCCTTTAGCACACTTACCGTTCCTTTATGCCATCCTGTAGCTCATATGTTCCTGAACGGCTCCATCAACTTCATTGAGATCGCAGTTGAAAATGAGGGTTTCAGGTTCTGATGCTGGCATGACTGCCCTCGGTTTTGCCAGGGCCTTTGCTCTAAACTTGTCTTAGCTTCTTATTTGTTACTGTCTCCTTTTGTCCTCATGAAATGCTAACTTGCTCAAGTTTATAAATTTGAACCTGATTTGGTCCTATCAGGTCTGCCACAACAATAAAAATAGCATGTTTTGAAGACAGAAACATGCCTTGGAGTTTCTTGTATTCGCAGTTACCCCTTTTCCACAGATACTGTCATAGCACATCTGCTGAATTCACTAGAATTCATATGCTGAAGGCACTGAAAAAGTAAACACCTTTACTGTGAGGGTGACCGAGCACTGGCACAGGTTGCCCAGAGAGCTTGTGGATTCTCCATCCTTGGAGACATTCAAAGGTCATCTAGACATAGTCCTGGGCAAACTGCTCTGGGTAGCCCAGCTTGAGCAGGGAGGTTGGACCAGATGACCACCAGAGGTCCCTTCCAACCTTAAGCATTCCATGAAGCATTTTTGCTCCACTAACACTCAATAGGTTGGAAGATATTGTGTTCATATTGTTTAATCTTAATATTTCCAGTCTGATTTTAACAGACCTTAATTCATCTCTCAGTGACTTACTTCCATTTGTCTTGTTATTTCCATTTAATCTCCCAACTTCTGCTTTTCCTACCTTGAATGACCTCTCATTGACAAACAACACTGATTTAGCAGTTGGCCTGTAGTGTTTTGAAAAAGTTTATCTAGCCTTGTCCCTGTAAACTACAGATACCTATGCAATGACTATAACATTGGTCTTCTGTAAAACCACCCATTCTCTTTGTGTTTCCCGTGGGGCAGTTTGTACAGTTTCAGATGATTGCCGGGAGGTATTTGCTCAGCATCTGCTACAGTAAGGATTATGTCTGAAACAGATTGTGAGGTCTTTTACAGAGCACACTGGCTCTGTTATTTTCATTATCCATAAACAGCCTTTGCAATGCAAATAGTCTGGAGAGACATCATTGTGCTCCAGCTCAGAAAAGCGCAGCACAAAAGGGTGATATTCTACAACTGATTCAAGCTGTTGCATTCTTACCTCAGTCGTATAGGAACGTTACATACATAAAGGTAACACAAACACCTCCTTTTGATGATACAGTGATAAGTATTTTGGTAATTTTGCAAACCCTTAGGATCAGTATCCTGAAATCCAAAGGAGAAATCTGGACCCTGGGAACTGTTATATTGCATGACTTCAGACCAGTCTCTCTCTCCCCGTTTGCCTGTGTAGTCTTGCTGAGCATCTCGAGATAATTAGAGATAATTACCTCTAGCCTTTGAACACTGTTGTTAGTATTTCATGACGTTCTGGTAGCCCCCCTGCTTTCCTGAACTTGTTTGTTCTGTTCCCAGCCTTTTGAGAGACAATTGACAAGTTTGGGTATGTCTGTTTGCTGGCTGAGCTTAGGAATGGACAAAAGAGCTGCTGGAGAAGCTTTGACTGGTGGGATAAATAGAGAGAACACTGCTGAGATAAATGAAGAGCTCCCCTAAATATCACTAGATGATAGCTTCTTTTTGTAGTGTATACTGAAATACCAGCATTGGGGCTAGTGGAGAGCAGCAGGAATTGTGAAGGAAGATAATTGCTGTATCTGTAGTTTACAGGGACAAGGCTAGATAAACTTTTTCAAAACACTACAGGCCAACTGCTAAATCAGTGTTGTTTGTCAATGAGAGGTCATTCAAGGTAGAAAAAGCAGAAGTTGGGAGATTAAATGGAAATAACAAGACAAATGGAAGTAAGTCACTGAGAGATGAATTAAGGTCTGTTAAAATCAGACTGGAAATATTAAGATTAAACAATTTGAACACGTATTTTTTACAAGAGAGTTCCAAAAATATCACATATGAAGAACTTTTGCATAACTTCTTTACATTAGTTTCAAAATGGCCCTGGAGAGTATCATCTGTAATTCTAAATGCTTGTTTTTCATTCAGATCCTAGTCCATTCCTCTCTCTCTTATGGACTATGGATTTCCATTTAGTGAAGCAAAAGTTGAGATGCTTTATTTGGTACCAAATGAAAATAGGTAATTCCACTGGAAAAGGAACAAATGAGAATTCATCTGCACATCTAGGACAATTCTGGCCATGCATGTTCAGGAAAGATGAATTCAGGGTGAAGCAGGTGAGATAATTGCTGTTTAAAAGACAGGTTTTTTGGAATGGCATTCCAGAAAGTGTAGTGGGATCAGGCCACTTTAGATACAACCTAAACAATTCTTAAAAGGAGAAAGAGAGCGGAGTTGCTTTTGGTATGAGGGAACTGGCTTAGATGACCAAAAAACCATCTTTTAGTCTCCTGTAACTCTATCCCGATCAATCTTGCAGCACTTTTCAGATTCACCAGTCAGAGGCATTGTGGATAGTCCCACACTCAGCGCCGGGTACCATCCTTATGGTAGGGCACTTCCATGTTTAGGGCCTCATTCTGTAGAGTGTACATAGTGCTCCATGCTTCTGCTGACATGCAGAACATGTAGTAAAACACACATGAGGTTATATATATATATATGTATGTCTACTTTGAGAATTTCATTCCCCATTCAATGTGGGGATGTTACAAAATCACAGAAGTCAATGGGAATTTGGGGTATTATTTCCATAAGAGAATGGCCATAAAATACATGTAAAAGAACAGGATTTAAAATGGGATATTGCTATTTTGTCACCCACCTCTAACTATAGTTATGTTCTTCCATGTTTGAGAATAATCTCAGACCTCCAATTATTTTTAATCAGAATGTTCTTATATGTCTAAATGAGCCATAAATGCCCCTTTAACCTGCCTATCTGTATGCTATATATGTACCACTCCCTACTTAGGGGAATCAGGGTCTGTTCATACGTGATTAAGCTTACTTCCCTGCCCTATGAATATGTTGAAATGGCACACTGAGTATACTTTTACGGCCAGATTGCATTGAACTCTGCTTTTCACATTCACTTTAAGTGCTCTTTAGCATTCTTATTTTTAAAGTGGCAAAGTAACAGGATTAACATGACAGCCACTAACACTAATTTGGGCATTTGCAGAGTACCTTTCTCTTCCCCGTTCTCCAGTAAACCTATAATTCATATTTCAATGAATTTTTTACCCACTCTCCTCTTTCTTGTTCTTTTCTTCACAGGAGCAGGAAAAGCTTTGAGACACAATGCAGAAAGCTTTGTAAAATATAGCCCTCTATTGGAAGATATTCATACAATAAACTTTGTTGATGAATTACTTTAGATAACACAAGGTCAAAATAATTTGTCATGTTGCTATTCAGTCCTATCCTTTTCTTTCCCTTAGTGGAAGAGGTTAGAAAAAGAAAAAAAACTAGTTGCCCTACTTTTTGTTGATAACAGCTGGCAAGAGGCTGCTCATGGGATGCTGTATATGTGTCCAGGATGCATGATCAGATGTTTGATATTAAAGTATGGTACTTAAAAAAGAAAAAAAAAAAAAGATTTAGTGTAAAAGGGCATTCCATATAGGACTGTTGATGGCTCATATCCAACCTGGATCCATAGGAATTAGGAGATGCAAGCTGGTATATGCCAATCCAGATCTTGCATTATGTTTTGAGAGTTTGCAGGATTTCAGCCGACAGCAGAATTGCTGGAAGCATTAGGTATTCTTGATTATGCAGAAGAATGAACAAAGAGCAGCTTTTTATTTATTATTTTTCAATAATGGGCTTGGACATCTGCTCTAAATGTTGCTGCCTTAGGTGCAATTATTTCAGTTTACCTTCCTAACAACATGGTAAATTGACTTGTTCAGTTATATAAGGTTATGAACAGCCTCACCCAACTTGCCTCAAAGGGATGGGTCTGGCTGCTTGTGGGGATGAGACAAAGCTCTGAAAGAAGAAAAAGAAGACAACAGTAACGGAGACTACAGAAGAGACTCAGGTCAATTTGATATTCCCTAAATATCTTTTCCTCTCATCAAATAAAAAAAAAAACAACAGCCTTTTCAGCATGTGGAAGTAAGGAGGGCACCCTCTGTCCTCACCACAACCCTTCTTTTTTTCTAAATAATTCATGAGGTGAAGGGATATTGCTGCTGTGCTCTAAACAGGGAAGGACTTTTCTCTGTTTTAGGTGGCAACATGAAATGATCCAACATCATTTTTCTTGTCAAACCCATGTGTGATGAAGAAGTCACAGGATCCATGGTTGTCTCCACTATGCTTGAACTTAATACTAGATAGCAAATGAATGAACTGCAATGCAGGGATAGATTAGACGTGTTGTCAGACTTCTGAGCCGGTGCTAAACTGCTTGTTTTTCTCCTGTGCATCTGGCAAATCTAAGCAGATGCAGTCTCTTGTTCTTCTACTTTTGTACAGCTGGGGCTCAAGAGAGGCACTAAGAGAAGTTTTCTGGGGAAAGGAAGGAAAAGTTATTCAGGCAGATGTCTGAACTCTTCCCTGTTGTGGCAATAGCCTCTATGCTGTGGCTCAAATTGGGGGTAATAGGCAGCAGATGATTTTTATTACTTTGCTGCCTTGGTTTAATACTTTGTTTTGCCTGAAGAGAGTTGGTGGTTTAAGATAAACTGCCTTTTTGGAACCACAAACTACACCCTAACAAAAGATGCATCATCCTGGGGGAAACCTTATGCTTCACCAGACCTGGCATGAGCCAATTAGTACCGTTTCATGTTTTATGCCAAAGATCATATCAAACAGTTCGACTCAGTTAAACTCAGACCTTCAATGAACTGTTTGACTTGTCCAGCTCCTTGTGAACTCTGAACATGTCTTTTCAAGAAGATGGTTTAATTTCTCTCTTCTTTTGGAGCCAATATTAAACTCCAGCGGTTTATAGGGCATTAAAGATCCCTTGATGTACTTCATAAGAGTAGAGGGTTGTTCTTCGGCCAGAAGAAGCACACCATTCATCTACTAGAGGCTCTAAGTACTGTTTTATCTGTTTGCCTTACAGGGATTTTGATTCATCTCATGCCTTGCAGTCTGGGTGTCCATCTCAGCCTCTCTCCCTTCACATGCTCGCTGTCTGTCTGTTCATGCTGGGGATGAGTTGGGTATAGATCCTGCAGCAAGTGTTCCCAGCTTTTTATTTTTCTTTTTTCTCTTTTTTTTTTTTGGCTGGATACCATGATCATCAGAATCCAAGAGGGATCTAGGGCTGTCAGCGTCACTGTTATCAAGTGCTGGCATCACCAGTTACCTTCTTGCCTTACTTACTATGCCCTGGGAATTCAAAATAGTAGTAAACATGTTTGTTTCTCACTAGTGTTAGTACGTGCTTTACTCCACCATTAAGCGGCGAAGAAGCCTGTAAAGGCACATAGGTTGACTGGATGTGTTCAAATGTATAAATAAATGAAAAAACCACACCTTAAAAATATGAGAATTTAGGATTTGAATATATGAAGGGATATAATGGTGTGGCAAATAAAAGCTTAATTTTGGATTAAAGCCACCACACATGTAGCCTGGTATAATTAGACAGAAGACAAATTTTAATTTGCTTGTCCCTTTTCTCTAGTATCTTTTGACATGGACTTTATAATTCATAATAAGATGGAAATCTTTAAAGATCTTTAACCTATAACCATCTCTTACATCGTTTTTTGCTGTATGTGTGCTGGCATTTAAATGAAACAACCAAGGGAGTCTTAAATGCCATTATAAGCACGTTCATTCCAGCTGTTTGGAGAATTCTATAGGTCAACCAGCCAAGGAGCTTGACTTCAGTGTTTTGAGATCAGTTACAGCTTCAGTGGAGGGTTGAAATTCAATCTTAAGTCATTGTGCTGTAACGAGTTGATGCTACAGTGTTTTATTTCAATAGTTGGCTTCTTCCTTATCGTGGCTAACCATAGACTGTAACTGCATTTTTATAGTGTCTGTTTGGTGCAGATGTAGCACTCAGCCTAGAATATTTCACACTGGCACCCGTACTGTTCTTGGAAGTGGGACTATTTGATGCCACCTTTTATATCATTGCAGTCAGGCAACACTGCAGAATAAATATTAACAGACTTTTCCTTCCATGCTGATGAGATTCTAAACTAATTTACTGTTGCCTTTCTGAGCCAGGTCCTGCATCCTTCCTTGGTGAAGGAAGTCACAGCTCCTTTTGACTTCCACGGGAGTTTTGACTGGGCCAAAACTGGAGGCTCAGGCTCAGCTTGGTTAAAGTACACCAGACTTTCACATCAAACCCATCACTTAAAATCTGCCTGCACATCATTGGTGTGGCTGCCAGGTGTTAGTAGTACACATAATTAGGAAAACATTTTTACTTTATGAATTACCTTTGTTTTGTGCCTGTCTGATGGTGTTAAATAGTGATATTTAAAAAATATATGTATTTGTTAAAAAGTGAAGAATATGAGCTAAGGAAAAGAACTCTTTCAGCATATTACAATTAGGTTTTTAGATTTCTAAGATCTGGCATTTACTAGCTGTCCTTACTATACTATGCACCAAATTCTTAGATGGGATCAACTATTGCCAGTAGTTTAGTGGTTCTGAGACGTTGGTACAGTGTATCAGCTTTCAAAACGAATTGAACATACACTGCTCACTGCTTACTTTTTCCTTAAGCGATTATCAAAGACCTTCCGGTAAAGTATTGATGAGTGATGCATTTTTTCTCAGAAAAAATAATTTGAATTATTTTGCCAAACTATGATGTCTTCTGCAATATTATGTGGTATCACTACCACCCTTCTCAAATGACCTCATTCAATAAAGCATTTACAAGAATGGTGGAAAGACCATACCTAGTTCTGAATATTTTCCATATGAGTTGAATAGCTGATAAATAAGAGTAATGTTCACTGTTGAAAGGCAATTCAGACTGTCTTAAAAAGAAGGATGTTTTTTGTTTCATACTCACCTTTCTTTTCTTTGTTTCTGTTCTTTGGCCTTCACTAACCTTGGCTACTACTCCTTTACTGAGGTCTTTCAGCATATATATTTCTTTTGCATTATATTTTATCCAGTTTTACAGCTACCCAACGGACAGCCGATGACCTATCTGGCCATCACTGCAAAGGCACTTCTGATATTAGATCATTGGGGTGTTTTTTCTTTTTTTTCCTCTGACAAATACTTGTCAGAAAGCTACCAGTTTCTCTTTTGCTCCATGAAACCAAACTTATTATAAACATTAGTGATTTACTCAGAACCTTTCCTGAAATTCAATAACCTTCATGGCACATAATCTTATAAATGTATTTAGTGAGATATTATAAGGGATTAGTATCTTAAAATCACCTGAAGCCTAGCATTTCATCCCGACTAGTGAGTTCAGATCATTAAAAATCTAATGGGAATCTCCTCTGCGGTCAGATGATTGCTTTAACCATCACTTAAGGTGCAAAGAAGTGATTTAAGTCAAATTCTAACAATCCATTGTGACACAAACTATACTTGTCTTTGATTAAGAAACCTCTATTGAAAGGTGGTAAGTCACAGGTAAGGAGGCTGTAACTTTCAGCTGAGGGACAGTAACTTCCTAAATAACATTCTTCAGTCAAGAGCGATCATCTGACACCACCCCTGCACTTCAAATTTAAATTTCTCCCCTCCGTTTCAAACCTGACATTTCCCTCATGTTAAATCTTATTTTGCCTCTTACTGAAGTCAAGCCTGTCAGTAAAATTCTGAATTTACAGAAAGAGTATAAGATTTATATAAAAGTGTTTTATGCTTTATCAGTCTTTGATGTAACATAGTTTTCATTAATTTTTTTAAACCTTCTTGCTTCACCCGTTAGGTTTTAGCATTTGGTAGGTCAGTATTTTACTCTCCAGTGCTGTGGTTTTATCCAGACTAGTCTGGTAGCTTTTTGATGTCTTTCCCCCTTAAATTAGAAAGTATGTATTCTCCAAAAAAGTATAAAAGAATGATGTGAACATTTTGCATTTGCCCCAGGGTTGTACAAAAATGTGTTCTCAGTGGAACATCTGTCAAGAAAAAGAAAAGACATGCCTAAGAGCTCTGGAATGTGAAGACTGGGTTTAAGTCTAATGTGGCTAGTGCTAAAAATGACCTTGATCCAAGGTCTTCTCTATTCCAGTTGAGTACCCAGGCTAGAAGGTGGTGTAAGTGGCCCCCACTGCTCTACTCCATTCGTGCCTCAGCATTGCCTCTTCCTTGTGCTGGTGTGTAGCCTTTCAGGGGTGTGCAGCAATCTGGACAAAAAAGAAGGAAGGAGGGAGGGAAAGAAAGAAGAAAGGAGGGAGAGAATATGGGATGGGATCACAGAATCATAGCAACATAGAATGATTCAGGTTGTAAGGGACCTTAACGATCATGGAGTTCCAACCCCCCTGCCATGGACATCTCCCACCAGACCAGGTTGCTCAAAGCCCCATCCAGCCTGGCCTTGAACACCTCCAGGGATGGGGCAGCCACAGCTTCTCTGGGCAACCTGTTCCAGTGCCTCACCACGCTCACAGGAAAGAAGTTCTTCCTAAGATCTAATCTAAATCTCACCTGTTTCAGTTGAAAACTGTTCCCCCTCATCCTATGGCTCCCCTCCCTGATCAAAGTCCTTCCCCATCTCTTCTGTAGCCCCCCTTTAGGTACTGGAAGGGGCTCTAAGGTCTCCCCACAGCCTTTTCTTCTCCAGGCTGNGGTGGGTTGGTAGGAAAAGGTGAGTGCACTGCTGAGCTCAGCAGAAGTATCCTGGGGCTTCAGAAGAGAGGGTAGAGTTTCCTGGAAGCGGCTTGAAAACCAGTTCTATTTTTAATAGTTGCCTCTACAAGACTGGACTGAAATGTCTGTAATTCAGTGCGGTGTGTTGGATGTGGAAACTAGTGGTAATGATAAAAGGAGCAACAGTCCTCAGAGATTCCTCATCTCCAGGAAACTCTTTCTGAAGCCGAAGCCACAAATTAAATTTATGGCCATAAGACGAAGGAGAGTGTTTTGGAGAGAGAACGTCTTTATCCTTAGGAGCAGTAGTTAGTATGGATGATGAGCTATACCCTGGCACTTCTCCTGTGATAATTATTAGCAGCGTCAGCCAACTCAGTCTTACATGCATAATTCAAATATTTCACATAATTCTTGACTTGAACTTAGAATAGGAATGCTGTGGACTGTAATGTTTTGATTCTCCATTTTTTGTACACTATTTTCAGTTTTGAAAGCTGGGGAAACAGTGTTCATTTGGGAAGTCATAATAATTTGTAGGGTTTTTTCCTGGTTTTTAAATTGACTTTATTTCAAAAAAAAGTTTGAAAGTTATTAAGTTTCTAAATTTATGATTGCTAATAGATTTTTTTGAATACAAGTCTGTTAGATATAGAATGGATGCTTTTCTGGTTATTATAATTTCTAGGGTTTGTCTTACATGACAAATTAAAGCAGGTTTTTAATATCAAAAGCAGAGTAGATTGTACTTTGCCAATTTTATAAACTCAGCAATTTATAAGGTATCAAATTTGCATATCTTTCTATATATCATTAACTTTTTACTTTTATATTAAGCAATTTTATCTTTTTATATTTATGTCAAGAAACTTCTATGTCTTGTCTAAAATGATCTGTTTCATACGAAACCTCTTTTTCTTGATCCAGTGATGACTTCTATTGTGGATGTAGATCTATTTATTCATCTCTAACGTGTTGTTTCTAAAAGCTTTTCCATTAAAATATGAAACTGACTGTTATCCGTGAGGTTTCTGACAGAAGAGAAAATTGAGTTTTTACACACATTTTGAAAAGTTGACTTTCTAACTCTGCTGTGGTGTCTCATCACGCAGACATTCTGATATGTATTTTGAAGTATAATAGGACCTGAGAATTTAGAGGAGGGGTTTACTCTGTAGGACGCATTTGTTGAAGTCTGCTCTCAAAAATGTTTTTTGAACTCTCTATTGACTCAGACTTTCTTTCTGTAGATCCTAAGCAGCATTGCTGATTGCTGCCTCACCTTTTGTTTTGTTACTCCTTCACTATATGCAATATAAGGGGCATTAAGGCTACAGCTGCCCTTTTTCTTCTGTCGGGATGTTCCAAATGCATTGCTCGTTTGGTTGATCCATTGAGGTGGATAAGCTCAAAATTCAAACAGATTATCTCACCTGAACTTTCTTCTGCTCTTAACACAAAAGGGCTTGGACATGGTCAGAAGAGAAAGTTCAGCCTGTGGGACTTTAGCGCAGCCCAGTCCTGCAGCTGAGGACATTCTCCTTGCACTCTGCAGAAAGAGGGGCATGCGGAATGTTTGATACACTTAGTGAAACAAAGAGGTAAAAGAACAAGACAAATGTGGCTCATCTTCATTAAGCAATCTGATACAGTCCCACTAGAGCATTTTGCTACTAATCCTTGTCTCCTGAGTTGTGCACTTTACATCACAAGATTTTCGGTACTGATGATGACTAAATAACAAAGTGCTCCCTTGCCAGCAGCAATAAGAAATGTTACGTCTCCTTTTCGAAGTGTTGTTATGATAAGAAAATGTTATTTCCTGTCAACTTTGATAGATTTTTATAAGTTCTCATGACACACTGGACACAGTTTTCACTAAAAACAGACCCACAGTATTTAATTTGCCAAAACGGAAGCCCTCCTTTTTCATTTGCAAGAAAGGTTTGGGTTTCTATTCCACTTTTATGTTAATCATAAAATAATGGTATCAACAACAATTTATGATGGACACTCCCAAACTTTGTTGGCTTAGTTATCATGAGTGGTGGAGGTGGCAGTCTCACCCAACACGTGCTTGATAGGAAAATGGTGTGACAGTAAACCCTCAGAGGACCCCAGTCCTGTAGAGCATGTACCATTTCTCCAGCCTTAAGCTCCTCTGGCCTACTAAGTTGATATCTGTGTTCTAGCAATGGAAGAAGTTGAGCCAGCTAATTTTGGGAACCTCTGCCTTGCCTTCAGGATTGGGTTTTTTTGGTTGCTTTCAGAAGAATCTGAAAATGGTGATGAAAGCAGAAGTTCTCTTGGGAAAATTTCTTGTTGAGGAAAATAGTCTCTTTATCATCAAAATGTTTTTGGTGAAATATTCCAAAGCACTCACATGCACATATCCAAGTGAAACTATCTGTCACATTGTCTGCTCCCTTCTGCCTGCACCACGTGGCATAGGTTAATCTGGTGGCCACTTGTGGCTACCGAGATTTTGCGTTTGTGCAAACTTACACTTCACATCTGTATAAAAACAGTCCATAATTGTGCACAGCTACCTGTTTCTCTCCCTTTATTCTGTTCGTTTCTGTGTAGTGGATTAGTTACCTGAATCACAGACCGCATTACAGACTGCTTGCATTCATTTGCACAGAGCTAAAAAGTCTGTGGCATTCCCCTCTGTTTGGGGATTCTATTGGGTAAAATACTAGATATAAGAGCAGCAGCACTTGTATGCTATATACTCTGTTTAGTGTATATTGCTCGTGGTATAAAGAAACTGCAAGTTAATATGTTTCTTCTGCCATTATAATTAATTATTAGTTCTTTAACTTCTATCTGCACTGTTGGTAAGAAGGTTTTATAGTTTAGAAGAGAGTAGTAATTTAAGCAGGATAGATGTCTCCCACCTCTTTCTTTTCTTTAGATTTTTTTCCCCTCACTAATATATTCTCTGGGATTTAGGGATGAGACAAATTACTCTGTGTTGGCAACAAGAGCAAAATAAATGGGATTTAGCTACACACGAAAGTCTCACTGCGTCATCTGATGGTGAAAAAATTTGTTAGAGGGGAAGGAATGGTGTTGTATGTTTGGTGTCCTGCTCTCAGGACTCCTTCAGTGGTTTACGTGCTGTCACTATATATAAAAATAAAGAAAGCGCCCTGTAGACAAGAAATACAAGCAACTCTCCCAATCCTGGATAAGTACCATAAGCAGTCAGCTGCAAACTCATGTTTCTGCTTGTACTCTCTTCTTGACTCACTAAATACAAATTTCTATTTTTTGGCTGACTTCAGCTGCAAAGAGAAGCTCTCTCCCTTGGTGTCCTAGTGGATAGGAGGTGGGAGGAGAGGAATGGATACCTCGATAGGCAGCAGGAGAGGAGACTGTACCTTATTTTTCTGTGTTTGTGGCAGGTGCCTTTACCACCGTAGTCCATAAAAGGACTAATTACTTTTTTATATGTTTATGTCTACCTATGCTGCATATACACATTTCTGCAGCCATCTTTGGGAAGGTACCTGTGGCTACTGTGTTATTTTGTGGGATCCCAGTTCTGCTAGACACATTCAGAGCTTGCTTGCTGTGGTACACATGGAGGCAAACTCTGTGTCTGATCCAGTTTAGGTCTGAACTGAGTACCAAGCCTGTTAACACGGGGGATTCTCCCTTACCTACAGCATGAAAAGAATAAGATAAATTCTGTTAAGAATATCTTACATGTCTAAGAGGATAATATTTTAACATTGTCTAATGTGTGATATTTTTTCATTTCTGTCTATTGGGCCAGATGTTTAGCTGATAAAAGTCAATGTAACTTCACTGACTGCAGAGGAGCTGCAGCAAGTTGATGATTCAACCTTTGTTCATTTAATTGTTTAGATTTATCACATTTATTAATATCAGCACAGAGAATGGGTTTTCCATGACCAGTGTAAGGAATGATTTTTGTACAGAGAAGATGGATTCTGCCCTCAGTAACACCTCACCCCGTCTTGTAGGTCAGGATTAAATCTGGCCATTATGAGTAAAATGAAACGTTTTATGTGAAATACCCACATATGATAATACTTTTGTTGGTATTCATAGGGCCATGCTTACTCCATCTGTCTCAGTTATAAATATTTTAAGTTCATATTTCAGTAAATTTTAGGGTTTGTAACAATGTAGTAAAATGAAGTAGATGTGTAATAAATTGTGGCAAGCACAGAAACTCAGTTGTTTCTCAATAGGATTCTGTTTAGATGCTCAAAAACGTCTTGCTATGGTTGGAAAAATATAGAACCAAGTTTAAAATTCAACAAGTGTGCTGCTGAGAAAGCTGGTTTTAGTATCTTTAGAAAAATAGACTGGAATGTGTTTGCAGAGGAATTTTAATCTGGCTTTTTTTTTTTCTCTTTGGTTTAACATCCCCAAATGCAGAATTATGTAAGGACCACATGCTGATGCAAGGATGAAGGTTGGTTAGTTTCCTCCATTTCCACACCTTATGAAATCCACCCCCAAAATAACATGAGGACAGTGGAAAGAGAGCCATTAAATTGCCACCATCTCTTTCCGATTGCGCTTGATCAAAGCAACATAGCAGATTTGGCAGAGTGCAGATAGCTCATTTGTCTGATGGTTTTCAAGCAGCTTACACCAACATCTTCCAACATTTTCTACAGCCTTTCAGTCCATGAGCTCAGGTAACGAGGAGGTCCCAGCAGTCTTCCTTAATTCCTGCATTAGGGAACTTACCCAATAGCTACATCTGAGTCTCCTCTGAGCCTGCTCTGCCCCTTTTGGCCAAAATCTCTCTCCTTAGGAATGCGTTGAGGAACTTGCAGTTAAGTCTAGTTGAGATTAAGAAAACAAAGACATGATTCAGTAACAATAGCAAGGTTTGCTTGGTTTTGCTCGATCTAGGTGAGCCTCTATAAGGATAAATTCTGTATTTAAATAAATATTGTCAAGCCTTAGAGTTTACGGTATTCAAGAATGGAGTAAAACTTGTCTGTGTTTGGTTTATAGAGGTAGTTATATATTATATGAGGATTTTACAAGCATTTTCTTAAAGTTTTTCTGAGAATTTTTTCATTAAGAGAACTGTATGCTGACTAGTAACTGTATGCAGATACCAGTGTGCTGAAACACTGACAAAGGCTACACCCAGGATCCATAATTTCAGAATTTTGCTGTACTTCTTCCTGGTGAAGCCTGGTGCAAATAACAAAATGTCAAGCGTTCTCTTTCACTCATAATTAAAAAGGTTGTTCTTTTTATGTGTTTTCTTACAGCTGGCAGCATTAGAGAGACAGATCTTTGACTTCCTTGGTTTCCAATGGGCTCCTATCCTTGGCAATTTCCTCCAAATAATAGTTGTCATTTTGGGTTTGTTTGGAACCATCCAGTTTAGGCCTCGATATATAGTCGTGGTAAGTCTCATTTATTATCTATTATATTTTGCAATTTGTTTTAAAATGTGTTACATTGCAAAACAGAAATTTCCTGACCTCAAAACACCAGATAGTATATCTGTAGAAACTTTAGAGGTCTTCATGTCTTTTTTTCAAACTTATGATTACTGAGTGGCATTTCTGGTATTTTGGAAGCTATGGATAACCGAGAGAAATTGCTACCAAAAGTATGACAGTGATACAAGTTCTTAGTAAGATTCTTTAAAGAATGAAATATCTCAATGTGTCATGGGAACATCTACAATTAGACTATGCACAAATGAAGCAAAAAACCACAAATTTTTGTTTTCTTTGCAATAGGCAAGCAGAATCAGTGGCCATTTAAAAAAAAATATTTGTGATGATCAGGTTATATTTAGCTATATCTTGCTCTTAAACAGGGAGAAGCAAGGATTGTAAAAATTCCTTTCATCTTGTGACCCATGGGTTCCAAAAAAACCTCCTTCTCACTTACATCTAACTTTGCCAATACTTGTATTTATGGCCTTGACCCTAAATTGTTGTAAATTGTCTCTGATGCTTGTAACTTGAAGCTTCACAGATTTTTCTCCCATGTTCTCAACATAGCCAGGAATGAAAAAAGATTTTCAAAGCTGTGAAGGAAACTGCCAACAAAAAAATATCCCTTTTCTTCCCCCACAGTCTCTCCTGAAGGGATGAATATTATGTCTTTACCTGGCAGTGTCTGTATCTGGAACATTTCAGTTGTGTTGTCAGTAATGGATTTTAAGAGGCTAAAGATATTATTTTATTTTTTTCCTCACAAAAGAGTGAAATAAATGTCTACTGAGGAAAGCTCATTAAACAAATACTTTAAAAGGTTCATCTTTTATAGTCAGGCCTGGAATCCTGTAATCCTTTGTCATGTCTTAAAAGAAAAAGTGAACAAAAAGTGCGCCTCAGGTTCTTTATGCTCACATTAGCTGAGCTTCACAAGCAGACTGTACGTAATTGCAAGCGGATTGATGTAAATAATAGCACTTTTATCTATTACCTGTGGTTGGAGACCTGGGCAGCAGTGTATGTGCAGCCATATCTTGATGACTCACCTTTCTGTTCATGTTCTCTGTTTTATACATAAGACATCAGAAGCAAGTGAGGGTAAGCATCTGTAAAATTACATAGGAGATTTGTGTCTCAAGTGCAACACCACAAAATCTCTCGCCCCTCAGGTTCAGCACTACCTTAGTTTTCAAATGAAACAAAACAGATGTTGACTGTTTCTTTATCTTTTGCCATGTAAATGAACATTTTAGACTATGTTAAATTTGTTTTAAAGCAGAGGTATAAAACTTGTAATTAAAGAAAGAAACACCTCAACAAGATCTTTTATCCTCAAATTTAACTGAACTCATACTGTAGTTTAAGCACATATTTAAAAGCTCAAGCTACAATATGTGCAAATACTCAAGCTATAATGGGTGCAAATACTCACTACTTGGGAAGATCAAGACTTTAGAGCAGCTTCTGTCCTTACTAACATAACGTTCCCAGTGAAGTAGGAATAGCTTGAGCCAAATCCTGAAGTCCGAAGGGTGAAAATACACAAGTTGTCTGGAACCAGGCTTACAGCTCAACACTGGCAGAAGGGGGTGGCTTGCACACCCTCGTATGCCCACTGTTCTTCTCCCTGGCTGAATATTTCTCCAAACCCCCTCCACCAAACCTGGCATTAGTTAACTGGACCCTTCACCAAGCCAGTTCCACTCCTTAGATGTCAGAAAACCAACTTAGCAAAAAGTGGAGAGTTTTTTGCTAAGATGGTGAGCTGAATCCCATCTGTGAGGTTCCCAATGGGTGCCAGGGCCAGCATAAAGCAGGGATTTGGACTGTACTGTCGTGAACAGCAGTGCTGAGGTGGAGGGGAAAGGACAGGAGGAGATGCAAGACTTCCCTTGTTGCAAGCTACAAACTTGTCAGTTCAGCCTCTTGTCCAGTTTCACCCTCAGGCTGAATTCAGTGAATACCTCAAGCCAGCAAAAACAATAAGCCTCCCAGGCTCTGAGTAGTGAATTGGGCTCCACTTTCATTGAGAAGCTTCTTGGGCTTCCAAGTCCATTTCTGCAGCCTCAGCCACATCTAAGCCCCTGGATATGTTAGTGGTTGGTGTCCCACCCTAGAGAGATAATTTGGTTTTGTGGCTTTGGCAAAAAACATATGTTGAATCTTGCTTTTATGTACTCTGGTTGCTGAAGCTTCTGGTTTAAATTAAGGTAAATACAGTTTAATTGAAAAGTAACCAAATACTTCAGGAAAAGTATGTTTAGTGTCCATTATCTTTTCTTTAAGACTTCCCTGGACATCAGCTTTTCTAGTTAATATGATCCCATTAGGATATAAAAATTTGAAGTAAAGAGAGAATGAAGTCAGATCCAACAGTTTACTTCTGTAAACTGTTTACACAAAATTGATCTGGCGCATGTGGTACAAATTGTCTCCATGATATTCTGTCATACTCTGATAGGGATCTTGACTTAAGCTGATGAGCTTTAGGGCCCTTGGTTTGGCCTTAAGAGAAGGTCTTTAATCTTCTGTGCAATGAAGGCTGTGCCAGAAGGTTTTCCTAACAAGAGAACTTACACAAAAGCTTTCACTTTGCCATCCTGTGCTGCCTATGTCATGTCCTCTCCCTAAAAATTTAACATACAGCAGGAATAAAAAAAACAAGTAAAAAAATGTGTTACATGTAGGGCCATAATTTGAAGCACATCAATACTGCAGTCAGATATAAGAGTGTAATTCTGCAGACACAACTGAGCAGGCTTTTGGTGCCGGTACCTAGAGCCCTGTAACTCGATGCTGGATAATCATAAAAGCAGCTGGCTACCTTTCAGATATAGGGCTGTAAGGATGGTGATTCTGAACTAAATCTGAAATTTCACTTGCTCATAGGTAAAATTCTGAGTCCTCAGAGCTTAGGAAACAGAGACACAGAGGGAGCAACTGTATTAAATCCAAGTGTCCTAATTAGTTTAAATCCAATAATTATTTCTAATAGTTTTTCTATTCATTTCTAATTTAGATCAATTTTTTTTGTGAACAATTTGTCCTGACACTAAGTGGATGTGCTATTTTCAGTACTTGAATATTTTGTGGCTGAAATAAATCAGTGCAAAGTTCCCAGGGGACATAAAAGTGCAGAGCTGATTCCTAATTTTCCCATCTTAGCTCATTTGAAACTTACTCAAACATTTGCAAAGAAGAAACAAACAGCTAAATTTTAGTTCTATGTGTAACACACTCATCACACAGCTCCAGAGCTCTGCTGTGATCCATTTCCCTGTGCATACTTTTCCTTTCTTGATAGAACTTGCTATCACCAGCAAGATTTTCAGGCTGTTAAAATTGATTAAAAATGATGACAGCATACTTGTTAAAGTTGAGTTTTTCCCCCCTCTCCTGATATGGCACTTCAAAAACCTTCTGAGCGATGAGTCACATAGCTAAGATCGCACAAACCCGGCCCAAAGCTGAACATAAATGTATTAATGAACACTAAGAGATGAAAATAATACACATAAATAGGGGGGATGTAAGGTGGAAATCTCTGCTTTGCTTGCCTTAAATTATACCATTGAATAATAAGATATATAGGCAATGTGTACACCTGAGAAGGTGTACACATTTTTCTTAGGAAAAAAAAAAAAGACAGAAAAAAGGCTATACAGGGTATTCTATGCAGTATTCAAGCAAATGCTATACAAACACTCTTGCAGTTTCAAAACACTTGTGAAATATTTAGGCATCCAAAATTACTCCTTGAATATCCTTCCAGGTAAGTCCTGAGTTGCTACTGTTCCATGATGTTGATTTATGCCACTTTCCTTGTCATCTTTCACGAATATGACTAAGTAGGGCTCCGTAAGTAGTGATGCCTCCGAGGCACAGCCAGGTATTACAGGAAGCCGATCTGATGACTCAGTAGTTGCTGCCTTTCCCTGAGCCAACATTCATTTCCCCTCATGCCAAGACACTGTCAGAGGAGGTGCTCCACTTCAGATTAAATATACGCTTACGATAGTTTATTCATTAAAGCTAAGCTTATCCCACAGTCCTTGTAATATTCAAACTTTGAAATTTCCTTTTTCTCTCCTACCTTTCAGTTTAAGAAGCCATGTTTTGCCTTTTTCCTTAACCCTTTCTTTTTGTGACATTGAGTCCCTCTAATGCCAATGATTTAACTCTAGAGATAGTTGTACTTCACTAGTATAAGAAAGGTTTCAATATGACCTGTAGAGTCAAAAGAAGTATAGAAATATCACTATTGAGGCTAGAATTAATAGAGGGGATCTGAAATGAACCTACTGGGTTGGACAATAATTTAATAGATATTTAACTTGTAAGGCTAGGGAGTACCCTCTCCACTTAACTTACAAGACTCCAAATGCTTCCTCACCCCACACAGTATATAATCCTTAGTGCAAAAGACCAAAAGCAAGAAAGTTTACAGTGCATCATGGGGAGAATTCAGCACAGATTTTCTACCAGTGTCCTATAGGTCCTTCCAGCAGAAGGAATCTGTTAGGCAAAAATATCCAGGTGATTTCTTAGTACACCATATGCACTATAAAATTTAAAAAAAAAAAAAAAAAGCACAACTCTTCTTATTAATTCGACCTGTGTGGAAAATTCCTTCTTCATACCAGGTATGGTGAGGGTTGTGATGCTAAGCATGACACCAGCTGAGCTGGGGGCAGGAGTGAAATAGTCTGGCCAAAGACGTGGGGCAGGAATCGCTGGGTTTGGGGTGGACGTAAGCATGAGCAGATGCAGCAGGACCATCAGGTTAGTGTTCAGGACATGGGACTAGAGAGGTTTTGGCAGGTTAGGTCATGAAACAGGTCGGGTGAGGTGCCTTGGGAGGGAATGAACCCTGAGGATCAGTGTGGACCTGACATTTCAGACCATAAGCACTTCCCTGTTGACAGCTAATGTCTGCATGATATGTCCCTCCACATAGAGAACAACCCAGGATGGTAAGCAGTTTCTCTGCTGGCAAAAAGGAGAGGTCTTCATCATGGATCTAAAAGTTACGTCTCTCTTAGCAACCCAAGCAGGAGTTAGTGTGATGACACATAGTGGAATATTGTTACAAATTTTCTTTTAAACCTTGAATGTATACACAGGTAAATTTACACACATAATGTGCAGAACGTACTACAAATTTTTCAGGAAGAAACACTCCAAAGTTAAGAAAAACTGTTATTAAAGCTCTACTGTGCTATCTTAATGTGATCCTTTTATATGTTTGCATTTTTTGAATTGCACAGATACAAACCATTTTTTTTCTAGTTTCAATTTTCTAGTCACAAAATTTTTCAGTTGCCAAAAAACCCCTTCAGTTGTATTAGAAAGGACAGATATTTGGGGGTTTCCTGGTGATTGTAGCTCTAGAATAGAAACTTGATTTGCAGGAAACAGAAGACATGGGAAGAAAGGCATGTGACAGCAAAACTAAAAGGATTGCTTTTGTCTTGAAGGCTGCCCTGAGCAGCTGAGTTTTATCTCTACTCTCAACCACTGAAACCTTTTTTGACACAAAACGCATCACTTAAACCAAATTTCTCATGTGCTTTTGCCTCTTGCGTTCTGGGTACTTGTCTTGAGACCTTGTGGTCTCATTTGCACAAGCGCTGAATGCTCAGCCACAGGGAGCTGAACACGGAGCTTATAAAGCACTGTATAATCCCAAGTGTTCTGAAAAACGAAGTCTTAAGCATCTCAAGTTGGATGCCTGTAATGTATGAATACTTCTGAATGTAATCTCCGCATGTATCAGAACCTAATTTGCATTCTGAGAGCTGTATCATTCCCTTATAACACAAAATAAATTAGTTAATGTTTGTGCAGCTCTCAGACATTACAGCGATGAGCATCTTAGAAAACCTCATGAGGAAATTAATATTCTGTCCTCAGAGTGGGGTCTGAGCGACAAAGAGAAATGAAGTATTAAGTTAGCTGTTCATAAAATGTACTAAGGAATGTAGGGTCTTTTAAAATAAAAATATACCTATGTTGATTTAATAACTTTCTTACTTTTAAAAATTCTATAGTACTAATTGCCAAACATGAATTACTGTGTTCTTAAAGCAAATAGATCTGAAATTTATATTCCTGCAGCTCAGTGAGAGGGTAGGAAGAGCTTCTTTATACTCAACAGCTGGGTTTGGAGGTGCCCACCTGCTTTCATAGAATCATAGAATCATTCAGGTTGGAAAAGACCTTTAGGATCATGGAGTCCGACCATAAACCTAACACTGCCACTTCCACCACACTTTGCACCTGTGCTTCCTTTCCAGTAGTCATCATGGCAGATAAGGGACCAAACAGGTCCTGACTGTGTAAAACAGTGTAGCTTGCCTTGGGAAAACATGTTCAGACAGGTTTTGCCTGATTCAGAGTGACTCAGAGTTGTCCTTGATGCCCACGGGACAGAATGAAGCCATCAACAGATTTGGCTTGGCTTGGCTTGGCAGATCAAGTAGGTTTCCTGTGGTTGTGATGACTGATTTCCTTCATGGACTGACAAAAAAATTATTTCTTAAAAAGGCGAATCCTCCTGAATATTCTGAAATCTGCTTTTTACGAGCAGCTGGTCTTTTATTAAGTGTTTTAAGTGCTTATTAATTTTGAACACACTGCACCTGATGTTCTGAGGACATATGCTGGAAAATCAGGAGCTTATGATGAGTTAATACAGAGTCAGCAAATGTGGTAAAATGTGATATCCTCTTTTAGGTTAATCTTATGAATAGTACAGACTTCATACTGTTCACAGGCCACAGCAGCTTTGTATATTTTATAATAACCGAGCCTTCAGTTGCCACACTGTCCTTCTCTGTAAACTGAGGAAATACTCAGGAGTGTTACCCTCATTTTGTTTATTAATGATCTATTTCTTATGCCATAGCCATCTCCAAACCACTTGAGTACCTCATAAGAAATTAAAGCAGTTAACCTGTCCAGAAATTTTGGGGGCAAACAAAGTGGAGAGAACTTTTCATTATTCATCACAGGGAGGAGAAGGAAGAGGGAAACCACCCAAAACTGCCTGGGAAAGCCAACCTGATAGCATCTGTATGATGGAAATGGGATCCAGCATGTTGTAGATTAAGGTGTTGAGCTTTACTGAATATATTGTTGCAAAACAATAGCATATCAGCCTCACCTGGTCACAGCTAATTAGACTTGCAAAGGCACTTAGCAGCAGTTCTCCATCCTGAAGGTTATAAGCACAAAAATGATGATCAGAAGCCTAGAGCACCTCTCCTGTGAGTACAGACTGAGAGAGCTGGGGTTGTTCAGCCTCGAGAAGAGAAGGCTCCAGGGAGACCTTAGAGCCCCTTCCAGTCCCTAAAGGGAGCTCCAGGAGAGATGGGGAGGGACACTTGATTGGGGAGTGGAGTGATAGGGTGCGGGGGAAGGGTTTTCAACTGAAAGAGGGGAGATTCAGATTAGATCTCAGGAAGAACTTCTTTCCTGTGAGGGTGGTAAGACGCTGGAACAGGTTGCCCAGAGAAGCTGTGGCTGCCCCATCCCTGGAGGGGTTCAAGGCCAGGCTGGATGGGGCTTTGAGCAACCTGGTCTGGTGGGAGGTGTCCCTGCCCAGGGCAGGGGGTTGGAACTCGGTGGTCTTTAAGGTCCCTTCCAACTCGAACCATTCTATGAAATGTGAAGCGGCAGTGTTGCTGCCGAGTGCATTTTTCAGGTGGGTGTAGCTCCAGCGTGGCTGAGCGTGTCCTTGGCCCATCAGACAGAAATGTTTCTGAGATGTGCTGCTTGGGGAGTTAACTGGGCATAGTTTACAGCTATATACAGGTAAACAGTGCATCTGTAAGGAAATAGTGCCAGTCAATTATGTTAACAATTAAAGTACAAAAGATGGTTTAAGGTAGACAAATTAATTTCCCATTCATGCTGTGGACTATGAGTTTGGTCTTGCACTGGTGTAGGACACTGGAGAACCCAGAAGACATATGGATACTTTCATCTCTTAAGGGTGCATTGTAGGGTCAGGTTCATGCCCACAAGAGATGGAGTAGTGGGCTATTTTTTAATGTAATTAAAATACCTTTTACTGAAAGACTGTTAAGAGGTCAGATTTAGCCTTTACCTGTTTGGGTTTGAAAAATAACAAAATATCTGATCAATATATCTACTGCTTAATTTGATGATGCTTTTTTCCTTGTGTTTTTTCTTGATAATATTTAAATATTATTTAATAATATTTGCTTATTTAATTACTGTGCAATTCTAGAATCTCCATTAACAGAGCTAAATCATTATTTACGAATGACTCACAGGTGCCCCAAAAAACAGTGTTTAAGTCAGCATTTTCGACTTAATTGGCATCAGTAGGGTAGTGTAAAACTGTAAATAATAAATCTGTTTTATTGGTATGTATTTAGAGCAGCAATGAATATTGGATTTGTAATTTCCTATAGTTCTTAAGGGAATTCTGCAGGGAAAACTCCTTTTCTGAACTCTCTGCACTTGTCTGTTCCCAGAAGAACAAATCTTACTGATATCAAGGGGTTTTTTTTATTATTGATCTGCTCAGTATAAAGTCCTCTTTCATCCTCACATTTTATTTTTCTGTCTTTTTTGCTTTCATCTGGCTTTGTGTTTAGTACACGGTGTGGACTGCCCTGTGGGTCACCTGGAATGTTTTCATTATCTGCTTCTATTTGGAAGTAGGCGGACTTTCAAAGGTAGGTCACTTACCCTTCTTCAGGGTTATGGGAGGGTGTTTTAACAGCAGGACTCTCAGGTTTTAGAAGGCTGAAACCAGAGAGGGAAAATGTGGTTGTTTGAACACAAAACTTGATCTTCGGAGTTCCCCTCCAACAAGAACTCGAGTGTTTGAACTTTTCTCCCGTAGTAAATAGTCATGGGTTTGAAGTACATAAATGCAACGAATCTGAATTACAGTTGCCTTCTGAAGTACCATCTGGGGGGAAAAAAACATAAAAGTACTATTCAATGGGAAGTTTGAGGTTCTTGCTGTTTGTTGAAAAACAGACAATATCATTTTGGTTGAAATTTCAAGTGTGTATGAAAAATAGATCTGAATTTACTTTGAAAGCAGCTAAGAAAATTACTAAGAAGGTTAATGTAATAACTTGTTGAGTAAATTGGTCTCATGGTGAGAATGTTAATTCTTTATAAAAAAAGAACAAATGACAAATGATGGGGTTTTTTTTACATCTGAATAAAACTTTCCTGTACATAACACTCAATGCTCTAGGTTATTGATTCCTTATTCAAACCTCTGATTAGAGCAGAAATATTTGTTGGAAGTATTGAGAAACATGTTGCTTTCATACAAGGTAGCACTTATATCCTATAGCTAACATAGGGTATAGGTTCTACTTAGCATTGGATCTACAGTGAGTTCTATACAACATCTACTGGTTTTTACCCTCCTGTTGGACATAGATAGTACTGATCTTTGTTTACCACATTCATACTTAAATGATTCCAGACACAGTTATACCCATAGCACATCCTGATCCTGGTATTATTAATAGGGCATATATTCCCATTATTGACTGTAAATTTAGTGATATGAACCACATCCCAGTTAATTCAAGCAGTGCTTTCAAAGAATTGTGAGCTCCACTCAGTCCAGATGGGAATATTTGTGAGCTACGTACTTTTTGGGGTTCAGCATTAAAACTCCTAGATTTTGGCTGACAACAAACAAAAAACTGGTGAAACTGATTTAATAAGAAATAAAATTGAATTTACTCAGTAAAAATGTCATTAAAATTAAAGCTTTCAAGGATAGATTCCTTTGGTGGTAAAATTCCATAACGAAAAGCTACAACAGTTTATTTTTTCTCCAAATATGATGTAGTTCACCAGAAGTCATAGGCTCAATGAGGAAATTAGTGCACTTCATAGACAATAAAAATAAATGATCTTATTGGTATGTTCTGACTTAAAAAAATCTATTAGATGAACAGAAGAGCAACACATGGAAGTGATGACTGCCCAAAGTAATTGTTCATTGTCATGATAATAGAGTTTGTATTTTTTCAATCAGTGGGTGATTACTGGGTTTATAGTGACTGTTATATTTTTATAGATAATTAGTGTTTTCATCTAAGTGCCTAGAAAGTGAAGAGAAACTTTTAGTCTGACACCCGACTTTCTGAAAATTTGAGTTGTCTTTCCATTGATTGCAAAGGAGTCTGATCATATACTTAGTGTGAGGGGATTATAAACTAGCAGGTATGAACTGAAGTCTTGTATCTTCCAGTTTCATTGCTGTGTTTTACTTTTAGATTGTTTTATTTAACTTATATGGTAATTCACAATGCAGAGAAATAGTAGCAGGAATATTCTTCAACAGTTGAGAAAAAGCCCTTTTATTAGTATTTACATTGCTTGATCTTTCAAGGTGAATATTCACCTTTTTTTCTTGGTCTTGTTCTATTTTTCAATTTTAAAAACAGATTTTGTTTCTGGAATGAATGCAGATTGATTATAGTTTGTAACTTCTGTTGAAATACTGCCAGGGCAAAATATGATGCTATCTGGCACCTAACTAATTTCTGTTGTTTGTTTGTTTTTTAAGCACTATCACGCTTATATTCACTCTGACCAGAACCAGAGTTAGCTGTGAATTAACCCTGTGAATTTATTATGTCTTCTATCATGAATAGTATCTGAAAATATAACATGGTGCAATGTTAAATGGTAATTTTAATGCAATGTCTTCACATAGAGTACACATACAACATGGACAGACTATTCAAATGTCCTAATAAAAAACCCTCACTGCTGAAATTTTGCTCAGATCTTATTCTTGTGGCAGAAAGCAAGATCTCCTTTGAATACTCGCTGTTTGAATTCTACCAAGAAGTTCCACTACTTTTAACGGATCATTGAATAAGAAGGATGTAAGAAATGTAGTCCTGTTCTTTGTTATGAGAATTTGAAGGAAATATTTTTCCTTCAATTATAATGCATAAAGTTCAGATTTCCTGGTAAACTGACCTCATTTTTTTCTAAAGGAACAGCTTGTTATTTAAAGTTTATGGATCTAGTACACCAAGATCTTTAAACCTTTCTAGATAAGGAGTGATGAAAACTTACCACCTACCCTCCCAGCATCAAACATAATGTTTGTGACTTGATCTTTTCCATTCTTTCAGAATTTCTTCACATGTGACATAAGAAGTTTATTTTGAATTATTCTGAATTGAAAATACATTTCATGTTTTAAAGTAATGCGCCAAAACAAACAAATAAATAAAAAGGGGGCAATTTTATATGTACCCCAATTTGCACCAAAGTTTGTTTTTTAATCTAGAGGGCCAAACTGGTAAAGCTGAGGGGAGGAAGCTGGTGGGAAGGGGCAGGTTGAGAACTGGAAGACTGTATGTATGGCTGTAGGCTTGTTGTTGAGGAATTCACTTGGGTTTTGGTCCCTGCTCCAGCTATTATAATATTATTTTGTATAAAGACAGAAAGCTTCACAGAAGAGTTTTCTCTGAAAACACCTCTCCAATAACTACAGTATGGTAATTAGGGCATATTCCTTTCCCCGGGGAAAAGGATGATATGGATTCAAGTTGTCCCGGCTGTGAAAGGGAAATAAACCTGACTGTCCCCCAGCTGGGTGTTGTAAGTAGAAAGCTAATGAGTAAAGTTTTCCTTTCTAACTACCTTACAAACAATGTATAAGTGAAGGTCCTTTTTCTCTTATGTTACAGATGTGCGAATAAAATTTTAATGCTTTTTCAGGACAAAAGAAATTGATTTTGATCAGAAAATAAACATAAACATATGATTCTTTGTATTAACTTTGGTTTTTTAATTCTTCCTCTCACTTCTGATTTTAGCAGTGAAAAAATTGCCAGTATGAAAGTTAAATTTGCTTGTATTTTTCTTTTACTACTTTTATGAAATTGAAAGCATCATTTTTAGTGTTAACCACTCTGTATGAGAGAGACAAAGCTGCTATTATAACATGACCTTTTAATCCTCTGCTACAGGATGACAGATTGCTACATGCATATATAAGCTCATTAGCTGTTTAGATCTTATTCTATGTCTTGACATGAAAATGTGTTCTAATTGCCAAATTCAGGAGTATAGACAATTTTAAACATATAGACATAAACACAAATCTCAAGGAATAAGAGACAAAAAAAGAAATTCTCTAAAGCACATCTGTTATAATATGCTTACCTGATGTAATACCAGCAGCTGTTATTTTGAATTTTTGTATGTTCTTAAATATGGACAAGAGAACTTCTAAAACGTATAAGCCGATCCTCCATTCCCAGCAATGCATTATTTTACGTACTTCTTACTTTACAAAGAAAACCTCATCTATTTAGTGTGCACTGTTAATATTTTTATCATTTGTGTCCCTCCAGTACTTGAGATACAGTATGAAAATAGCTGAGTTTATTTGTATTTATCATGCATTCTGCCGACTGATACTCTTTGATAAACCATTGTTCTACTGCTGTTTTTTATTGTGGGTTACAGTGACATTTATTTACACATGTTACTGCCCGTACCCAGTAAATGTATAACCTCCCTCCAGTACTGCACACTCCTTTCCTGTTGTCTGATATACCTTACCTAAGCAGCTGGGCAATGTTAATGGGCTCTTTTCTTTTTCTATGATGTTTCTGTTTGTTCTGCCTGGTTTTTCTGCAGATGTTTCTTGAGCATGAACTTTGCTTCATCCTGGATTATTTTACGTTTAGCTCACAAAGTTGAGCTCTCTGTCAACTGACTCTTATTGCTTTTGGCCAAGAATTTGCATGACAAACACTCATATATTCATTAGGAAACTACCTCTAAAATGGCTTATGTTTATTATCTGGTCCTTCGTTTTAGGCATTGAACGTGGGTGAATGTGAACTCTAATGTGCCTGTGACACAAGCTTCATTAACCTTTTCCCTGAAGCCATAGGAAATTTTGCATATGGTAATTAATAAAACAATCTTTCCCATAGTTGTTGTTTTTTTTTTTTTTCTGATAATATTTACTTTTATCAATGGAAGTTCAAAACCTCTAGGGGTCCCAACCAACTTTACTAAGCTGGAAACAGAACAATAGACTAAATTATTATATGGATCTGTAGTTGGAGGTAAGGATTATGACTCTGTTAAAATTACTGGTTTATTCCAGCCAACAACAAAATGGGTTAATAAATTACTTAGTAAAACACTGTAGGAATGGAAACCTAATACTCTCTTTCTAAACGAAATATTGTACATCAGAATGGGGGCAAATCATGTGGATTTTATCCTGGCTGCTTCTGGAATCCAATTTATTCCATCTGGTGCATGTCACTCAATCCTTAATTGTTGTACAATTATATCTAATGATCTATGATCTCAAATGGAGTAAGTTAAGCTCAAAACCAATAGTATTTTGTAATTAATGGAGATGCAAATGTATATTCTGGGGATTGTGTTTATTTTTTTTTTTAATGTGAAGTGAGAGCATAAGCATTGCTTAAATTTTGGCTAACAATATGCAAAAAAGTGATTCTCACTCTAACTTGTGTTGATATAAGGGAGGAAAAAAGACATTTATTTTGGTGTAACTAACATCATAATTAGCTCTATGTCATAGCCTACTCCAAAAAGCTTTAAAAAAAAATTTGCAACATCCATAGGAGAGAAGTAAAAAATGATAAACTTAAAAAATAAAACCTATATGGTAAATCAGCAGGTAGAGAGTAGAAGTTTTTCTTTCTCTAAACAAAAGAGTGAAGGTAGGGAATAGTACATCTACTCACATGCAAGTGATTTTTATGTGAAGGAAAGCGATCAGATTTTTTCATATTCACTGGGAAGAAGGAGAAGAAATAGTGTGCTGAGCATGTGGCAAAGAAGACTTTGTTGGAGGTCAGGAAAAGCTATTTAATAAGGGCACTCAATAGGATCTAAAGCTGTTAAAGCCTTATTGCTGGATGTTTTGAAAAATGAATTAAAGGAATATTGATGTGAGGTGATCAAGGTAATTCTTCTGTCTCCCCATATTTAATCTATAGAAATAAGCTTCTGTCAAGAAGAAAATCCAAGTTAGTGTCCATGGATGGTTTAGGGTAGGAGTGTTTAAAAAAAAAAATAAAATAAAAATGTGAGTACAAGTTGAAGACTCAAAACCTCATCTTAGAATCATAGAATGGGTTGGGGTGGAAGCGACCTCAAAGATCATTGAGTTCCACCCCCCCTGCCATGGGCAGGGACACCTCCCACCAGACCAGGTTGCTCAAAGCCCCATCCAGCCTGGCCTTGAACCCCTCCAGGGATGGGGCAGCCACAGCTTCTCTGGGCAACCTGTTCCAGTGTCTCACCATCCTCACGTCCTCCTCAGCCAACTCAGTCTTATTAGGTTTGGCAGGAGCAACATTCCAGCTGGGGAACTAGGGGTGTCTCTAGCTTCTCCTCCCGGTCTGTGTGTGAGACACAGAAAATGGGGGACCCCAGTGGAGGCTCCAAGGTGGCTGACAGCAGTTCTTGAGTGTGTGTAGGTGAGGTTTCCGTCTTCAGCTGTGTGACACCAAGTCAGAGGCAAAGGTGTCATTGCTGTTCACTCCTGATAGAGGTTAGGCATCTGTTATGGATAAGACTCATGTGCTTTCTGTTCTGCTGATGGATTTTTAATTGAACACAAATCATTGCCTTTCACAGCAACACATCCTTCACTGAGGACAATGTGAGAGTGATTATAGTATATTTCTTCACTGCTGGACATGGTGCATACGTTCATGTCAATCTCAGCTGAGAATTTCTTCCCACACAACTCTGATGCACATAAGTTGCTTTTGGTCAGCGTCCCTCTTGGGTCTTGGGAGACAACGTGCCCAATACCTTCTTATTCTCCCCACTGCCATATGTCCATTTGCTTCAGCTGGTGCCATCAGCTGCCACTAGCTGTGATATGCAAAATAAGGGATCATGCTTAAGCAGTGGCAGTAGCTGTAGGCATTCAGCAATTTCTAGACATTATAAATGACTAGTTTTATAGCAGTAGTTAAATATAATCTCTTCCTGGTGTGCGCCCTAATAAAATTCAACTTGCAGAAATTAAACCTACTGAAAAATTAGTTTTGTTTCTTTGAGGTTTGGACCCGCTCGCCACCTCCTCCTTCCCCAACTTTGTTATTCCAAAAGAGTTCAAAGAATTGCTGCTTTAAAAGTAATGTTCCAGAATCTTCTCTGACATGGAAAAATGAGGATTGCTAATTAAACACCATCTAAGTAAATAGAAGTAAACTAATATAAAGGCTAAGAAAAATGGACCTCATATAACTTAGTTGTGTCATGTAATCCATTTAATTTCTTTGGCTTTCACTTTTCTTTGAACCAGCTCTCAGAAGTAACAGTTTTGTTTCTTGCTTGTTGTTTTGCTTTTTAAATAAAAAAAAGCAACACACCAATTTCTTAGAACTAGTTGCCTCCTTTTTGTTATTCTTATGCCCCTTCCTACTACAGAGGTTCTACTGAAATGTGTTTGTTAAAATATGAACTTTTAATATGACTTTCCTTATGCAAGTTGCTCCTCCCATCCTGCTGCTCTCTCACCATAAAGAGAAATAATCTCCAGGTTCAATTGGATTTAATACTTTTCCATAATGTTCTGTTCAAACAGTAACCCTTTGAATTTTTAATTACTTCGGCAATAAACCTGGAAACCAATTTACTGTGAAGTTATGCAGTGTAATATTGAACAGAAACAACATTTCAGCACATAAAAATAATAGCGCTGCCCTTGGCTGGTATTAGGTACTGTACGTCATAGATTCCGTGTGGTGGTGGTGTGCCTTTACATGGTATTTGCAAACAGGTTTTTTGGATGTTGTGTTAGGCTGACTTCAGTGCGTGCAGGCGCAGAAGCGTAGATAGTTTCTGTTTAAAAAGAGTGATTGTTTCCATGAAAAGTCAGAAAACAATTAGTCACAAACCGTGAAGTCATAACGGTGAAGCTATGGAAAAATTGCATCATCTTTTTATTTGCAACTTACATTTTTCAGCAAGAAAAAAGGGAATAACTACAGATTCGTGCTTGCCATTTGAAAGCAAAACTAAAAGAAAGCTACTTGCAGAGTGCTTAAGGAGATGGCTTAATACATGCTCTCTTAAAAAAAAAGGGCAAATTGAACACCAGAGAAGTATTAATGTTAGTACTCCAATACTGAAGTCATCCACATTCCTCCAATTCAAAATTTGCAACCGTGAACTAGCCTCAAAGACTTCTATTTTAGCTGAAGAGAGACTTTTTTGTGTTAACTTTTTCATGTTCCAGATTTCAAATAACCGATGTAATTTGTTATTCAGTCTGCTTCATTCTACTGTGTGAAGCTGTAGCATCATGTAAGTTTTAATGAAATATATGCTTACTCTTGGTAGGAGAATTAACATGCAGTGAGCTTGGTGGCACAATTTGAGCATAAGGTCATTCTGGAAAAAAAATTGTGTGGAACAAATGGGACACAGATAAATGTCACAGAAACTGCAGAATGTGTCATTCTGATGTTAATTAGTTTGTTTAGGTGATACGATCACATTGCTGAACAACTTAATCAGGAGTACATTCCAGATGGTGCAAAAATTGAATTTCATATCCTTTCAGGTGACATTTACAGTGGTTCATAATATTATGTACAATCAGCACCATTAAAAGGTTTTTTCAAACAGAATGTATGTTCTTTTATAACCCCTTGATGCTAAATTCTAAGGTTGGCATTTGGAGTGTAGGCCACCATCATCTTTACTGGTTTAAGTAACTGAGATATCATCTATCTTTTTTTTTTATTAGATAATCCATTTAATATCCATGGCTGATTGGCTTTGGGAACGATGGGTGTGATATGTATGGTTAGCTAACTGCTACACAGAGAAACTTAATAATACAACCATCACAGTCATATATATTTGAGTTCGTTAACTTAATTTCTAGGATGTTGCACATTAAAAATAGCTAAAATTCAGCCTCACAGGGAAGAGGTAAGTTGTTCAAGTAGCCTGCAAAATTTCTCCAAAGACACCTTTGGATATGAAAAAGAAATAAGGCTGTAGTTCCAGTCTGAACAGGTCCTGTTATGCAGGAGTGCATGCTGGAGTGGCTGGTGATGTAGAGAGGGTAAATCCCTGAGTACCTATAATAAATATGTGCCTGAAGCCCATAGCAAAGTTTGAAAAAGGATTGGGTATTAGGTGTGGAACAAAAACATATAGAATAAGGAATCAGAGTGTATAAGGGCAGGAAGGAATATCTAGTCATCTATTCTAACCTCGTGTCTGGAAAAAGTCGCATTGATTAGTTTGTTCATGGAGTGAGGAAGGGAGATTTCTCTGAATCCTGGTTTGGTTGTAAGCAAGTATGGCAAATCTGTCTGCAGATAAGGGTAAACCTAGGTTTCATTGCTCAGGGTAATATTTTTATCTACTTATTGACAATTTAATGTATTTTGTGTTGATTGTTGTGCCCTTTTGTAGAAAAAGGGAAGACTGTTGCTGAGACTTTTATTTTCTTCTTCATAAATATGATGTCCTGCTGACAAAACTGCAATGAAAGATATTTGATTATTTCTTTAATAATAGTCTTGTTTACACATTGGATCAACTGCTTCTGCTCTCTGTCCAGCGACTTCTAATTACTGACAAGAGTGACTGCTGTGTAATGATTTTGATCCTTATGTAAGGCAGTATATTTATTTTAACACTAGTGCAGGCTGTATTTATTGCCTGCCAAGGTCAAATTGATGGCTTTCGCTAATAATTTCTATATACTGATTTTTTGTTGTAGTGTATTTTTACAAGAGGTTCTTCCTATTTATGGGGAAGCCTCTCATTTCATAGGTCTAATGAATATTTGCATTCAGTTGATGACACTTTAAGACAATTTTACTATTTTGAAGGGAATTTTGCACTGATTCTGAAGTAGTTGAGGTGGGTTTTTTTCTTCCATTTGAAGACAATGGAAGAAAATGGAATTTTAAATAAGTTTTTTGCAATAATTTTAAGACAGTCTAGACATTGATGAAAATACAGAGGATTTATTGTTGGTGATAGTAGAATCTGCAAAAGTTCTTCCCAGAAATGATGATACTGAATTGTGTAGGATTCGTAAGTATCCCAAATGCTTCTTATGGGACTTGATAATAATGTGACTTCAGGTTATTAGAGAATCATTTAAGTTGTAAAAGTATTTAAAATCATCAAGTCCGATTGCAAACTTAACACTGCCAAGTCCATCACTAAACAATGTCCCTAAATGCCTCATCTACATGTCTTTTAAATACCTTCAGGGATGGGGATTCAACCACTTCCCTGGGCAGCCTATTCCAATGCTTGACAACCCTTTCGGTGCAGAAATTTTTCCTGATATCCAACCTAAACCTCCCCTGGTGCAACTTGAGGATATTTCCTCTTGTCCTATCACTTCTTACTTGAGAGAAGAGATGAACCCCCACCTCGCTACACCCTCTTTTCAGGTAGTGGTAGAGAATAAGGTCTCCCCTCCAGCCTCCTTTTCCCCAGGCTGAACAACCCCAGTTCCCTCCTCTGCTAGACCTTTCACCAGCTTCTTTGCTCTTCTCTGGACATGCTCCAGCACTTTAATGTCTTGCAGTGAGGGGCCCAAAAGTGGACACAGTACTTGAGGTGTGGCCTCACCAGTGCAGAGTACAAGGGGACGATCACTTCCCTAGTCCTGCTGGCCATGCTATTGCTGATACAGGTCAGGATGTTTTTGGCCACCTTTGACACCTGGGCACACTGCTGGCTCATATTTGGCTGGCTGTCAGCCAACACCCTCAGGTCCTTTTCCATTGAGCCACTCTTCCCCAAGCCTGTGGGATGCTGCATGGGATTGTTGTGACCCAAATGCAGGACCCAGCACTTGGCCTTCTTCAACCTCATACAAATGGCCTTGGGCCATCGATCCAGCCTGTCCAGATCCCTCTGTAGATATTATGTAGATAGATGTGTTAACATGGGCCTATCTTTGACCTGGAAAAGAAATACAAAAAGCTGGAGACTGATCATCATCTCTAGATGTTATCCAGGTGACTGTACTTGCATCCTTTAGCATTCACAAACTTTACCTAATTTAGAGGAAAGGCAAAGGAAGATACAAGTTTGTTTTACTTTTCATAGATCTGCATTTGACAACCAAGGAGATCTTAATATCTATATAGAGCCTGTGTATCCACAAGGAGATTTTCTGGTTCTTTAGTATTTTCTAGTATGTTGGCATTAGACAGGCATAGTCTTGAACCTTCTGAGTTAGTAACTTTCAGAATGGTACCTGGAAGAATTTTTTGCCATTCAGCTTCCATTGACTGGTTCTTTCTTGGCACACAATCAGCAGGACTATAGGGTAACTTCCCTGCCTTACTCCCACTATACACTCCTTTTGAAGGCTTCAGCAAACAAAACATCTCCAGTTAGCTCAATAGCATACCATGGGTAAGCCTTAAATAATTATATATAGATATTCTTTTCTTTTGTAGAATGTTTAGTGTTCCTGTTGTGTTCATCTGTCTTAGAGGAGGGCTTTTGATTCTGTAGGTCACAGGAAGTAGTCTCTTAATCTTTGCAGTTCAGATCTTGGAGCAAGTTTATCTCCTGAATTTGGCTTCTGTGTAATAATTTATTTAACCTCCATAAGGTGAATGGGTTTTGAGAACTCTTCTTCAATGCACAAGGGAATTACAGGTATTGTTCCTTGTCTAGATTACTATACTCTCTTTCTTTTCCTTTTTCAGCTGTCCTTCAGGGAAATTCCTTGCTCATGTTGACGATGTGACTGAGTTTATTATTCATGAGTATCAGCACTCCTTTGAGCAGACTTCTTCAGTTTGGATTAATGTGGAAAGAGTGAGAGAATCCTACTGGGGATTTGGCTGCCCTCCTGCCCTCTGCTTTGCTAGGATGTTTATTGTCAGAGTGGCTTTACTACACCAGGAATAATGCTGGCTCTTTTTGACCTATTCAGTCAAATGGAGAAGGCAGAAATGTTGGGAGAGAAGTCACCGTGATGGCAACTGTGTTTGCCTCAGACTGTCTTCCAAGGGCAAATGCTGTTTATGAATAATTTGATTGTCTCTGTGTTATAGCAGCATTGTGTTCTGTATACTTAGATTCCCTCTCCACTTATATCTTTAGAGAGCATGTATAAGTTATCTAAGATGTTGTTTTGGAAGAGGTTTTCCTTTGCAGGGGAAGAATATATTATACCCGTCTGCTGAGAACAGCTGCTCTGTGTTAATGCTATGGACCTTACTTCTGCATGCTTAGAAGTGACGTCTGTCTGCATCTTTCTTTGGTGGTGGGTTGTGGGTTTTTTTCCTTCCCCTCCTCCTTTGGTAGAGAGACTCAGGTTTGGTTTGTGAGTTTTGGCTGAACATTTTCCTCATTTATCTCAAAGACGTTTGAAGGCTTGGACATTATTTTTTTTTTTTTGATGCTAAGACAGTTTGGACTCCCTGAGGTACCTGCTGAACCCTCTGTCTGGTTCTGCTATGAGGGGCATAGGTGTTATTGCTAAAACCCAGATTACGTCTTTGCAGCAGGTATAACACAGCTGATTTATTTAACCTTCATTTTCTGTGAATTATGGATGATATTTTTACTTTTTGATTTTATTTTTGTTCACTTCAGTAGTTTTCCTCGGTTTGATCAGAAGTGACCAAGCTACTGGCCAACTTTCTTGTGGCCAATATTGCTAGGGCAGGTGATGTTTCTTTTAAGCCACCCCATCTTTACTAAATTAATGTTCCTTTCTCTTTACCCGTCACTTAGGCATTCACAAGCGCTTCTTACTTTTTCCACTTCAAAGGTTGGATAAATTCAGTGGGGAAAAAACCTATGCACATGTCCAGCTGTGAAGAAACTGATTTCCACTAGATCTTCATTTCAAATATACTTGTACATTGTTTAACTTCTGAGTTGTTCATGCTGTTTTGGGACTATTTTCATATGCTTCACATCTACTCTAAGTTGCAACTATGATTTGCTTCAGGGTATCGTCTGTCCTTATGTCTTGTTTTTCACATGAGCTAGCTATTTTTATTGTTAAATGTTGTAGGCATGTAGACATTGTGTATACCCTGTAAACATTAGCACAGTCAGTGTAAATGGTTAGTTTGGAAAAGCCAGTGATATACATTTCTTAATAATCACTTTTTTAGGTTTAGTTTGTACTCTAATGAATCAATTGACTCCCCGATGATTAGCTAAAAATATACTTTATATTCTGGTTTTAAAACTGCAATTTCCTATAAAAATTTAAATGATCTTGTGGTATTATTTTCTTTGAAATCTTCTTGCTTTACTCTGATAAAATATGCTAATGTTTGTGAAAAAGTCTACATCTTAAAATGTGCTTTGGAAACAAATTTACCTAGTTTTAATATATAAAATAACCAAATGGTTTTGAGAGATTGCTAGAGAGTTTTAAAGTGTTCCTAGATGCTAGCGATGTTATCAGTATCCTAGGATTTCTTCATTCCTACATGTCTAAGATTGCTTTTTAGATTTGTAACTATCCAGCTTGTTTAAACATTCCAAGATCATTTTAACTTTTATCCAAATATTTTGATCTCTAGGATGTAGCTTCCAATTCTGTTGCATTACTTGTATATCCTGCTTCCAGGCTATATCACTTGGTTTGTGCCTGTAATTTAGCAGATTCTTTTTCGCTGATCCCAGCTTACCAAGTAGTCCAGATGGTCTTGTGCAGATGCCTGCCTTTTCATTATTTACCCTCCTCCCTCTCTTTGTGTCATCTGCAAATATATCCACTACAAGCAGTGATTTTATACTTACTTCTAGATCACTGATGAAAATGTTGAATAACATCAGACCTTACCTCAGTCCCAAGGGAGTCTTGGTAGAAACACTCTTATTCAGCTCCGATTTCCCATTGATAACTATGTTAATTTGCTAGTTTTCAATCTGTTTAATTTTCAGTCCATTAAAAATGTACTGCCAATCCAATTTTTTCAATAAGAATGTTTTGTGAATGCTTTATAGAGGTCTAAGTATATTCTCTACCTGCAGATATTTCTATCAACTCCACTTTTAACCTATTGAAGTCAGGAAATTGAGGTTAACAGGTGTTAATATCTTATGAAATTTTATTGATTGGTATTATTTGTACTGCTTTTGTCGGTTCTCAAGCATCTGTTTTTAAGTCTTCTTTGCCTCAATTACTTTGAGACTGATACTAGACTGCCTGTTCTTGACCCATTGCATGTGCATGTTATGAAATTTACATAAGTTCTAAGATTCTTCAGTCTCATGAAGTTCCCAAGATTTATTAAAAATTAACTTCTTTACATTCATGGGTCTCAACATCCAATCCTTTTGTGTGGTTGGAAGTTATCCAAACCTAAAGACTGAATTAGATTTATAAATCTGTAGATCATTCACTAGTGGCTTAGAAAGTGCTTCTTCCTCCTCTTCTCATTCAAATCTTTACTAAATAAAGAACAGAAACAGTTATTAAAGATGTCTACCTTTTCTACCTCTGTAAAAAACTCACAGTCTTCATCTATTAGTAAGTCTAGGTCATGTCTGTAATTTCTTCTGTTCCTAATAAGCTTAATGAGCAATTTTTTACTACCTTTAATCTTGCTAGTGTAGATTCTACCTGACATAATTTTCTCCCCCATTAAATGTTTTCCACTATATATCCTCTAATTTATATTGACTGAAATCTTTTCTCCATTTTTATTCTGGTTTATTGAAGAACAGGCTGACACTATTGGTATATGCGTGTGCTTGTTTCTCTAGCGCCGAAAACTTCTGTACCCACTGACTGCAGAAAATTTCGCAAAGTATGAATGTCATAATTAGATTCTTATACATATGTACTATTACAAATGAAAAAAGGTGTCTGGAAGAAGGGACAGAAGAAACTGTGTAGTGCCTCCACATAGAGAAAAGTTGCTGCATCCTCTCATTAGAAACTCTGTAATTGTTGTCTTTAGTTTAAACGAAAACAGAAAAAAGAATGCAATAGAGGAGAAGGGAAAGAGACCCTTTTGTGTTCCTTCTCAGCTTCTCTCCTTCACCCTAAGCACCCTAGTTCTGGACCTGGAATATTTCTTATCTTATTAACCCCTGAAACTCCACCTAAAGCCTCCCCAGCCCTTCTCCCTGACTTGCTCGTTACTGTGGACTTTTACTTTCTTTGACTCCCTCAGGAAAGTACAGTAAAAATGTATTTTCCCTCATTGAGAAGTATCTCCTACGTTCTTAATATGCACCACCTCTGCATCTGTGTCATGGTTTCGGCTGGGAAGGGGTTGACTTTCTTGTTTGCAGCTGGTGTAGTGCTATGTTTTTGATTTGGGATGAGAAATTCTTTTGATAGTGCACTGATGGTTTTGGTTGTTGCTAAGCAGTCAAGGCCTTTTTTTGCTCCTTGCACCGCCCCACCAATGAATAGGCCTGGAGTAAAGAAAAAGCTGGAAGGAGACACAGCTGAGACAGCTGACCCCAGCTGACAGAAGGAATATTCCATGCCATATAGCATCATGCTCAGTATATAAAGCAGGAGAGGGGGAAAGAAGGATGAAGAGGGGGGGTTGTTAGGAGTGGTGGCATTTGTCTTCCCAAGTAACTGTTATGTGTTTATGTGTGACGGAGCCCTGCTTGCTTGGAGATGGCTGAACAGCTGCCTGTGGATGGGAAGCCATGAATGAATTCCCTTTTTTTGTTTTGCTTGTGTGCACGGCTTTTGCTTTACCTACTAAACTGTCTTTATCTCAACCCAGATGTTTTTTCCTCATTATTACTTTTCTAATTCTCTTCTCCATCCCAGCGTGGAGAACGAGTGAGCTGCTGCATGGTCCTAGCTGCTGGTTGGGGTTAAACCAGGACAATCTGCTTCGGAAAGGGCAGTGAGAGCAGAACATGCCCAAAGGGCTGCTGTAACCTGAAGCACAGGAGTGCTGTAAGGAAATTACAGTGATTATTGTCCTATAACATTGTGTATTCTCACTATTTAGATTTCTGTATGTGTTTTTTCTGCAGCTTGAGTACAGCAAGACACATGATTAACTTAAAATGCATGAGTGGTCTCATTAAACTCAATAAAATTACTCACATGCTTACTATGCATTTTAGCATTTTGCAGAATCAGCACTAAAATAAGAGGCAATCCATAGACCTCTCCACTTCTCATATATTAAAGTTTGGGAAAGGGAGGAGGCTTTAATATAAAAGCTGGAAAAAAAAAATCCCTAAATATTAATCAGGTACAAAAATCTTGTCCTACGCAAGAAAGTTGAAATGCAAAGGTTTGATGTATTTGATACATAATGTATTAAACAAATTTGATGTATGGATCTATTGATATTGTTCTATGCTTTTATATTACGGCACATTACAATATTGCCTAATAGTATCTCTTAACAGCAATTTCAAGTCATCAAAGTTGCATTTGCTTGTATTGATCTTGTATATATTACTGTGGCACCTCTTCTGTTGTGCTTGTTCTTTGTAAACTCTTCCAATACATAACATGAGGTGAGAGAAATGTGATGAATTGGAGTCAGAAAGTCAAGGAAGGATATGTAGATGTATGAAACTTGTGTTAATGTTTCTTTTTTTCAAGCTATCATCTGCCTTAGCTTCCTATTTCAGCACATCTCTGAAATACTCAGTGTTTTAAAAAACTTAGATATAGTCCTTATAAAGAAGACTAAAATACCACTGATCATTAAAGCCATTATTAGAACTCAAAAAAGATTCAGAGCCAAAGAAAGCATTAGGTTTGTGTGAAAAAGACGATACCATATGTTGCTTTTTTGACCTGCAACCCACCCATTACAGTTTGTCCTGGTACATCACATCACCGAGATTGTAAATAGTGAAACAAATAATCTTTCTACCATAGTTTGTCTTTTACTTTAGTACTTGCCTTTTGAGTCCCTTCACCAGCATGGAAATGAAAACGTGTTCCTGTATTTAGACATTTTGCCAACAGTAATATAAGTTCGTGAGTCGAATAAGTATGGCTTAATATTTTGCAGGGTTGTGTTCTCCCTTTCTAACAGAATTATCATTCCCTTTTACTTGTAATTCTACTTGCCTTAATAGATTATTTTTTCAGTCCATTGGGTGGCTGTTTAATTCAAGTTGTACTGTAAATGAAAAGAAACACAGAGGTATATGAGTTACAATAAGATAAACAGAACGTATTACATAATAACTATACATGGTATGGAAAACAAAATCTAGTATTTCAATACCTGCAGGTTTTTCTACTGCTTAAGTACGGCCTGTTGGTAATTACATTTTTTAGGAAAAAAAACCAACAGGATTTCATTTTGTGAAATGTTGTTAATATTTCAAAGTTTTTGGCTTTCTGCTGAGGTGGTATAAACTGACATACCTACAGGAAAAAGCATTGAAACCCTGATCATACAGACTAGGTAAAAATGTGACCTTGTTGACTCAGTCATTTCTTTAAAGAAAAGGAAGACACAAAGTAACCTTGAAGGAGAGATGGGATTTTGTTTCCTTTTCTGAGGAGGAAGAAACCCTGGAGGGCAGTGACGTAAAGTTAACTTGGCATCCACAATGTGTTTTTAGGGATGCACTCAGTTTCACGTAGGCCTTTTGTGGGCTAGGATGCAGCTGCTCCTTGGAAGATCCTGCCTTGCTAGGGTGGAAACTGTTTATGAGTCTTGCTGCCTCTCCAGGGGGTGGAGAGGGTATCATATGTGTACTCAGGACTTCACCTACTACGCGTTTCCATGAATAGACTATACTTCTTCCCAGCCATGAAGGAGGGATGCTGCAGTTCCACATCATCCATCTACCAGGATAGAAGGAATTTTGCTGTGGTGTCTTTTTTCCATAAAGCACTGTCCACCAACTCATGTCACTGCTTTCCACCCTGAGCTATGTAGCTTTCCTCTGGGGATCTCTTCTACCCCTTGCTTTCTAAACAGCAGTTGTTTAGATGTTTGGGTCATGGAAGACAAACTTGGCTTCACTGTGTTTTTAAAAGGGACATGGGTACTGTAGTGCCTAGATCACCTGAAGGAGATCTCTTCTGTTGTAGATACCAGTAGCCCTGAGACACCTGAAGTACTGTACAGAGATAGTCCAAAACATTGGTTGCATTTTTTGGGTGTTTGGAAAAAATTGGCCACTTACGCTTGATGACTGAGTCCTATAATGTATTATAGATCGTTGGTACCGGGATAGACTTTCAGTCTTACATTTGGGAAGTGAAAGTCAAATATAAGATTTATATTTATGTAGTAAAAATGCAGACTACAGGTTCCTGAAATCAATGACTCTCAAAATTGCCCAAACATTGAATGATATGCATGAATAATTTAAGACTGTTTTGTTAAATGTGCAAAAGTCAAGTTATCCTTGCAGTGAGACTCATTGCAAATCGCCAGCAATTTACTGTGTTTCTCAAAACCACAGGCAGCAATTTACAGACGAGATTAGACCCGTTACTATACACATGTGACATTTTCTTGATTTAAACTGTCGTTCTGAAAAGCTGTTAACTGACAGCCAGAGTTCGGAATGAGGTTATAAAGTTTACTGAAGGACTCCTTACCACTGAGGTTGAGCCATATTTCTGCTCGGGTAGAGAAGAGCACGTAGACCTCCTACGGCAGCTGAAGTATGTATGCATGCAAATTAGCACTTTCAAGGGAAATTATACATGATCTTTTTAGTCATTCATGTGCTGCAGTGGTGTATGGTGCTATGCTGACATTTTACATCTCATAAACACAGTAATATATTTCCGAAATACTTTCCTTCTTCTGAGGTATGTCAGAAATTCTGACTGTAAGTGCTACAGATGGCTGGCAGTATAACAATACGCATCAGCTTCATCATTTTGTCTGCTTTCTGCAAGCGATGTTTATCAAAGCAGTTTTGAGGATGATCTGTTGGGTTCCAGAACATCGCATTAGGCCAGTGGGGGGGAATATTCATCTTAATTTTTTTTTTTAATTATTATTATTTTTTAATTATTAACTAAACTGGAAGTCTTACTACCAACTCAGTTCCCTTTATACTTCCCTGGCATGTACACATGCAGTACTTGGCCTAAGGAATATATTTCATTACTGTCTTAGCTACCTTCTCTCTGACATCATGGGAGCAGTTTCAGTATAAGTGACACCACCACCTTTGTCTTTCTCTAGTGACCTTCAGAAATGAGCAAGCATTCAGATTAACCTAGATACCTTGATGTTCTCCAAAACTTAGTTTTGACATGAAATAACTCCTGGTTCTCTGTCTTTTAAGTAGTAGAAAAGTACTTTCTGGTAGTCACTCATTCAAAACCTGTCCAGTTTTGTAGGTTATTGGTCTGGATAGGTCCTTGGTATGAAGAGGTCATCACAGTTAGTGAAGCATTCAGGAACCGCCAAAATAGCAAAAGAAATTAAAGTTCACTTTTTCTAAAAACCCATCTCGTAAGGTATATTCTACAGTTATGATAAATCTTTCCCAAAATTTTCACTGAAAGTTTCAATCCTAAACTTCCTTATTTGTTATGAGGCAATCAAATTCTCCTTATCAGAGACACGACATGCCTAGGTATTGCATGAAAGATTTTGCATAAAATTTTTTTGCATGAAAGCTTAAGATGACTCTGTTTTCACTAACTCTCTGAGGAGGGGGGAAGCCAGTCAGTTTAGAATTGTATTGCCTGGAATATTGTGGACACAGTGTCCAAGTGAGTGAACTCAGAAGTTAAGACTATTGACAGGAGACCCTCTCATTCACCATTACCCTGTCGTTGCACCAGATTCTTCTTCCCTTGCAGATGGGTATGAAGAAGAATGTCTTGTAGTGCTGCCCACTTGGAAAATTGTTTGACCAGTATGATTCAGAGACAGGAAACCATTAAAGCAGAAAGTGATCATAAACATGGGAGAACCATTTAAAAGGTGACAGAGAGGAGATGCACTGCAGCTTGAAAGTTCAACATTTTCAGAAGAATCTCTTGGGAGGAGTCTGCGATAGATAGTGTCATATATAAAAACAGACAAAGGGAAAGATGGAGGCCACTGGGACCTGAATGGTGTGTAAGAATGCATCGGAGAAGAGGATCCAGAGATGGTCTGTTTCAGGTTTATGAGGCAGGGATACCTCAGAGCCGATGAGCACTTGTGTTACAGGTGGGTGGTAAAATGAAGTGATGGAAATATGTGGCAAACCTAACAGAGCTTAGAATAATAAAAAAAAAAGAATGGACCTCTTTGTAATCTGGAGAAGCTACATTTGTCACAGGCATGTGACAGTTGGTCTTCTGGGAACTAGATGATCCCTCAGGCATTGTCACTCCTATTACCTCAGCCAAACTGGTGAAAGGCTTCAGCCAGTATACATCTCAGGTAACACATCTTAGCTGCTAACAGTGGATTTGAGTTTGTTTATACAGAACAAATGGATATTGTTGCTTTATTATAACAGTGAATTCAATGTTTCATATGCATTCTGTTGGCATTAGCACCCATGTGTATCAGTATTCACCCATGGGTTGGGTGCTAGCTTGGCATTCCTGTACCTTCTTCAGTTGTGCCAACTGGAGTTGCCTTTAGAAAATTCTGCTTTTGTGAAGTATTTGGTGAGGATGGGGGAAAAAAAAACCAAACAAAAACAAAACAAGTGAAGAGACAGGCAAAAAAAGCAAGCATCAAGGAAGAAATCAGTTCTCTTTCTTCTTAGGTTTGAACAGCTTTTTAGGAAGAACATACTAAACTGATAAGGTTGTTAACACAGAGAGTACTAGATATTGGGATACTTCATTACAAATAGGTTATTTAGAATATTAATAAAAAAATAGAGAGGGCAAAATAGAATGAACTGAATTATCCCTCAGTAAATAAAAGTTTGGCTTCAGAGGGGACCTGGATTATTCATTGTACTGTGTTGAAAAAATGTCAGTTCACGTCTGAGGATCTAATTGCCCCCAGCCAATATTTCAGTCACTTTCCCACTAGAAAATAGTTGCTAGTCTCTGATTTGTTGAAAAGACAAAACCTTATAGAAAACAATTTTGCTGTGGCATTTTATTTATGCATCTTTGATTTATAATTCAATCCCTGTGCCCAAAATGTATACATGCATGTGCACAGAAAGGCTCCTTTTCCAACTTGCTTTGTTAAAAGCTCCCTTTTTAGTTTCTGCAAGGTGGGTTTACTGTCCACGTGGTTCTATTTCTTTTGGTGGAATATTAGTCAAGTCTGCCTGCGTGGGACCTTGTGGCAATGAGAAGTGGTGGAGGTTACCATGCTAATGGTAATGCACGGTGCTGCTGTTGGGAGATCTCCTGCCTCACATGTAAGTACATGGATTCACCTCACTGGGTGCCAATATGAGTTATGCAGTCTCCCAAGGAGTTCAGCAATGCTGCTTTGTGGTCAAACAAGGCAAGAGTAAACTCTGCCTAAAGCTGTACTAGAATATTATTTTATTCCATGTGTTTCAAATCAGCCTACTCCACGTTAGTACCTTCTTTCATCTTTGATTTATCTGAATGCCAACCTTCACCTTGTATTTCTAAAAAATGAAGGCTATGACAGTTCTTTAATAAATTACCAGTTTTCTTTCCACTTCCAACTTCTGCAGACAAGAATAGAAAATGTTAGAACTTCATCACAGGAATTAAAAAATGAAGTGGTCAGTGAATACAGATGAATATTAGGCTATTAGTCTGGTATTACCTGAGTTATTTCATAAGTCAGGTCAACATTACACAACCTAGTTCCAAGTGGCCTGTGAAATTTTTCCTCAGCTTTTGATTTTTCGGAAGTGTCAAAGGTAGCATTAAATTGGGTCTGCAATGGTAATTATTTTACCAGCTAGACCTCAAGCATGGAAGATACGGGCTGCGTGTTATTCACAAGGTCATAAGATTTGACCTGATAACAGAAGCATTACTTTGAATTATGTGGAAGAAACACAGTTCCTTCGCTTATATCCTCTTCTTTAGAAAAATCAAACAACCACCTTCTCATAAGAGAAGTGACTGAATGCAAATTTCTAGCTCTTTTGAACTGCTATAAATAAGCTCTAGTTCCAGTGTTGAATCTAAATAAAGTAGGCTGTCAAATTAATTTTTGTAAACGCATTTTAGAATTAGTATTAAATACTTTGTTCTCATGTGTGAGCTCATTTACTTTCTCTCTCTCTGACACTGTACAAATGTTAGTCCCTCCAAATAACTGTCCCTGGGATGTTTGCCATTGGTCTGCCTCTGATCTTGTGCAACGCCTTATGTTGTTCTTGGCCACCTGACATCTAACAAAGAAAAGGTCTTTAAATATATAGTTTTAAGTACCAAATAGCACCGCAAAAGAACAATAAGCAAGAAACAATCTGAAATTGCTACCACATGTATTGCCCTGTCTCAAGTACAAATACTTGATTTAAAAAACAGTCTGATTAAAAACTGTTTATTTAGAAGGCTTGGTTTAAACAAGTTGATTGTGGCATTGTGGCTAAACATATCCTAACAATACAGTTGATGAATCCTTTATGTTTCTCAATTTATACATTCACTGCATCTGGTTATGATCTGAGGAAGGCACAGGCAACTTTTAGCATGAATTTAGTACGTTTTTAAAATAACTTGGAACTCCCAGCTCCAGAATGTTCTGTAATTAAAAGTAATCCTGCAAAGAAACTTTGTTTCTGGTTGTTTAATTGCCATTTTAAATGAAAACATATCAAAACAATGCAACCAAAGCAATAGTAAATCACGAGAGTGAAAGTTTAATAATTAGTGACTAGTTTGAAGATCCCTGGATAATTGGATATAATTAAGAAACTGAGTAACATCTCCAGGTATTCTCTATCAATGGAATATCTAAATCACAGTTTAAAATATTCTGAGACATATAACTTGTAAATTCTTGTTACTGACAGTTTCCGACTCTTTGGTTGTTTTATCTTCATTTTTTAGTAAATGCAAAGAGGATCTTCTTTTATCCGCTTCCAAAAAAAAAAAAAAAAAAAAAAAAAAAATAATAAAGGAAAAAAAGA
>VXAK01015304.1:134252-172398 GCA_013399435.1 Arenaria interpres
AGTGGCTTTATGGAAAACTCAGCTTTGTAAAAACCACTTTCTGCTATCTGTGCATTTCTGCTTAAGTATGTCAGGGAACATCTCCACTTAAAATCTCTGAGTGCCCTCAGCTCTCATTTTATCACCAAGTTTTATATTGGAAAATGTAAGCTGCTTTGACATCTAACTATCAAAATTTTTTGAGAGACATGAGTCATCTGGGGTCAATTCACTCTGGAAAATGCTTTTTGATGAACAAAGAAGGTAAAAAAATGCTGAAAAAAAGATGAAAAAGCGTATTCTTAATCTAAGTAGTTTGGAATTGCAAGATCTTTAAGAAAATAACCAAAGCAGTTTGCAATGAATTTATGGAATATGCTGTAATGAACTACTTAAGTAATTTTGTCATGTGTTGACTTTGAGCATATTGTGTGAACTCATGGGTTCCACTGTGGAAATGGGAGAGAACATTATGAGTGAAAAGCAGGAGGTGGTAGCTGTGTAGACACCACATAAGGGTGGACAAGGATGTTGTGGTTTGAATTTACTGTGTTATTCTCTTGATCAAAACTTCAATTTCTCACCCTATCCCATCAGCAGTGTTTGTACACAATGCAGGAGCATATCTGGAGAGATGCTGGAGAGAAGGAGAACACTATAAATTCACTAGACTATTTATTTTTGCAAGTGTCAATTTTGCAAGTACCTCTATGTGAATCTAATTCAGTAGAAAATTTATATAATATTGGCATTTTCAACATAAATATCAAGCTTCCTATTACATTCTGGAGAGGAGAGAAAGAACCAAAAAATGTATAAGTAGAATTCCTGATCAAAGTATGTTTCAACTGGGACAGGCTTCTGAAGGGTTAAGGGACCACAACTGCAATTTTTTGCAGGATACTGTTTTCTAGAGATCATCCCAAGTCATAATGTGATTCCCAGCTATTAGCTATCCCAAATCTTGTCTTGACATTTTTTCTCCAGAGCCAATTTTTTGAGGGGGAGTAATTCATTAATTTTGTATTGTATAGCAATGATTAATTAGCGTTTGGAGGTGTTAGTATTTAGTTGTAGAACAGAATATTTCAGTTGGAAAGGACCTACAGCGATCAGGTAGTCCAACTGCTCATTCCTTTCAGGGCTGACCAAAAGTTAAAACATGTTCTTAAGGACATTTTCCAAATGCCTCATAAACTCCAACAGGCTTGGGGCATTGACCGTCTCTTTTGGAACCTTATTCCAGGGTTTGACCACCCTCTAGGTAAAGAAATGCTTCCTCCTCTCCAGTCTAAACCTCCCCTGATGCAGCTTGGAACCATTCCCATTAGTAGAAAGAAAACAAAACCAGAAAACCTCCACCAGAAAACACCTCCCCCCTCAACTAACATCCCAAACAAAAAAAAACCAACCAAACAAACAAAACTCAAACAACAAAAAGAGAGCCTTGATAGTTTGTTCCATAATCAGATGCACTTGTATCAGTGGCATGAGGTACTCTTACTTCACAGGCGCATCTACGTTTATGAAACACAGAGGAGAAAGTTTATTTGAAATTTAAACTTTCTTATGTTTATTGTACCAAACTAAGCTTTTGTGGATATGACTAATTGAGAGCAGGAAACTGCTAGTTTACTCATAATCTTTATTCAAAAAACATACATGAGTTCTAGAAATTTTTCTGTAAGTCTTATTAAAGCAAATGTTTCTGTTGTTATTGTGGAAGTTTTCGTTCTTGTTTCTGGTGACTTGAAGTTCAAGAAGGTTAATTTAGTTTTAGAAGAAGGTTTGAGATTTCCTATTTTATTCAAGCCAGTTTTCTCATCCAGACTACCTTTTACGCTGACATTATTGGAAGAACCTGAGCATTATCTTCTTGTTTTAGACTTTTTTCAACGAGCTCTGTGTGGCAGATCTCCATCTGCATGGGCAGTTGAGTATATTCGGAGGCCTTACAGAGGTACCTGGTTTGGAGAGGTTTGGTACCTGGTTTCTTTTGCTCTTTTCAAAGAGAATTAAAGAAAAATGGCTGTTACTTGTTTCTTCACTGTTGATTGTCTGAAAGAATTTAAACTCTAATCTTGATAGAGGGAAATACCTGTGGTTTCAATATTCCAGGCCCTGCTATGTGATCCGTTGTGATTTTCCTTAGTGAAAGCTTAAAGAATCTTTACTTTCCTAATCCGCACATCTCCATTTGAAGTACGTTTTTTACATCAGTTGCCATTCAAGGCAGCCATACGCGTCTTTTATATCAGGGAGTGGCATAAAAATAACATGTAAAGGCTTTTCAAGGGCATATTGAGCAGCAGCCCTACTACTGATACAGCTGGGAGAGGGTGAAAAAAATAAATTTCAATTTTCCCCCTTACCCTCAAAATTCATGAAGCTTGACCATTTCCTAGCTGTCAAGCTACTGACGTGGCTATCCATACAGAAAGTATGGATGTATCAAAGAGTGGTCTTGGAAAGGCTGACATTTACATACATTTTTTAGCTCAATGATTAAATTAATGAGAGGTGCCAGTTAGTCATTTGAGAACCAGAAGATACATTTACCTGAAAGGTCAGGTAAATGAAGGAGCTGGCGCAGAAAGCTGTGAGATTGGGAATTAATTCCAGCGCGTTTCTTGCTATCGATTACACAGATTGCAAGTGCTCATTTGTAGGCCAGAAGGCAGATATGTCTCTTTCCAGGCCATTTGTCTCCTTTTGTTTCTTAATTAATATCACAGATTTGAAAACTTGTGGTAATGAAATTGGCCTGTTAATTAGGCTAGTCTTTAGCAGTAAGATTTTGATCTTAGCTTTTCTCCAGCACAGTTAATGGCAGTGTTGTTGAAATTTATGCTTGTTTTCCTTTCGCTAAGTTGCCTGTAATTGAGATAGTTATACTGATGTGAGGAATAAACAAGTTTTCTGTTGTAGCGTTAGATTTCAGAGAATAATACTGATTTCAAAATCTTGACTTTTCTCTGCAAGTCTTTAACCTGCTGCTTTTTACTATTTATATCTTACAGGGAAAAAACCTTGGTGATTTTTTTTATTTTTTTATTTTGAACATCTGGTAATATTTTGTGTGATGTAAAATATTGTATCATGGTATTTTGATGCAACTTTCCTTGGCACAGTCAGTTTTCTTTGATAATTGTGCTAATTTTTTTCCAGAACAATGGAAGAGCTGTTTTATTTCTTTTTAAGGATAAAAAAAAAGTTAAGGTGTAGCCAAAAAAATGAGAAGAAGGACAAGGACACCAATGAAACACATATTTAGATGTCTTAGGTTAGGAAGATGTTTGTGTGATATAAATTAATTTTCTGGTTTGACATTCACCTTCAATTAGAAGACAGCATTTTCTTTTCCTTTCTTTTGTTTTTTCAATCTCTACTAGGTTGCAACTTCATGTTAAAAAGTAAATAATATCCTTCTACTCAGTGCTGAATTCTGAAGAAGTTATCACTAGAAATCAATGATGAAATCCCACCTGTGTTGACGTCTCATTTTGTGTCCTGTATGCAACCCTTGTGGTGCACATAACCTTTCATTCCCTCCTCATATTTACATCATTTAGGTCACTAAAACTGGTATTGCTGTATTTTAGCACATCTTTGTCGGAGTGAATTATATTTATGTCAAATAGATGAGAAGTATAAGTCAGAAAACAGGAGTGGATTTATTAGAAGGGTAAGTGATCCCTTTATAGTGTTAAGGTCAGAAAATGCTTTCACATCATGAAATAAAATGCTTTCACATCATGAAATATTATTGCACGTTTTGCGTCTCCCCTAGGAGAGATGGATGTAGGCAGGTGGAGTAGGCATAATTGTTCGCATACACAGACCAAAAAAAGCATCTTTCAAATGAACACTTACAATGTCCCTTTGTTTTTTTTGGTTTTTTTTTTTGTTTGCTTGTTTGTGTTTGTGCTATTGTGATCCTCCTTTCGGAAATATCCAGGATACTATGTTATTTTAAGGTGACTGGAAGGGATAGAAAATATTGCTGGAACCTGAACATCTTCTAAATACGCTATTCAGAATAAAGGACTCTGTTAGAAAATGCTTTTGTGAAATCTGTGAATAATCTTCCACAGCCTGTGACCTTATGTATACTCAAAGATACGCATATATCAACTCAAGCAATGAAATAAACTACTGATTCTTTCCTTGAGCAACTAAAGAATAGGTTGCCATACTTTGCTCACATTTTCTGAAAAACATAATGATTAGGAAGAAAGATTGACTATACCAGCTCCCTCAAACCTGAGATTTAAGTTGTCGTAAAACTATTGTAGCAGAAATTGCACACTAGTTTTAACTATAATCATTTCTACCTCTCTGTTGTACAAAAAGTATGCTTTTTGCATACTTCTGAACTAAACAGTAGAACTCAGAAAACTTTAATAACATCTCATACTTGGCTGCCAAAGTAACTTTGGTAATTGAAAATTTCATCTCGGTGATATTGGTCTTCCCATTCTTAAAGTCTTGACAGATTTAACAGTTTCTGTCTCTGATTCATTATTTTTTCCTCAAGGTTTTCTGAAGATTTTTTCCCCTTTTCAAATGCACTATATTATAACAAAACTGTTGGATAAATCTGGCAAATCAATTAGTTGTGGCCCAAGCAATGAGACACGCATCCTGTTGGTATTTCCTAGGCCAACCTAGTAAAGAAAGTGTTTCAAAGCAGAAGAAAATCCAGGAACAAACAGTGTCCAATGGTGCATCCTGTGAAGAATAGTTATATTTTCTGAGCCAACAGGTAAAAGGAGACTGGATTATGAAAAGTGGACATAAAAAACAGTCATCATGTGCACTCTTCTAAATAACCAACAGTCCTGTCATATAACGTCTTTCATAAACTAATCAGTTTATAACTTATTGTAATTATATAATCCAGTGTTGTTTTGTTTTGCCTTATCACAAAATACATATATTTTATGATCCATGTACCACATAATCATCTGCAGTTGTAAATTTTGGATTTGTCGGATAACATGATGGACTTCTCATGACACTAGATATTTTTTATTATCTTAAGAAAAACCCCTTAGCCATCTTGTCTCTTTTTTCCTCTTTCTTTGCACTTCAGACTTTCTTATACAGAGATTCTTACCCAAGACCTCTGCTTTATAAATTCAAGACGCCATTGTACCTTGCACAGGAGAAGAGCAAGGGTGGTTTTGAACAACTTCTCTTAGACAAAGATTTTTATATCCAGAGAATAACGAACAGAACATCTTAAAGAAAAAAGCTGAATCCTCTTTCAGATAAGCAATTTGTCACAACCACGTGAAAAGCACTTGGAATAGTTGCGTGTCGTTTTCCTCTTAAATTTAACTGTGCTGAGGGTCTGTAGATAGATCTGATAAGGTCACAGCTGAGCCGGGGTGATTATATTGTTTTATAGGACTGTTACGGTGTTACATTGTTGTAAAGGAAAAAACTATTTTTCTGTATTAAGAGATAACAGTAAAAAAGCTAAGAAAATTGGACTTTTTTCAATACTTCCAAGATTGAGTTAGAACTGTTAATTATGAGCCATATCTTTGCATGAAATGCACCAAATACATAACTTTTCTTTTTTCCCCTAATTCTTAGCCTTATCTCACAACAGAAATATGGAAAGTTATAGCTCATCACTTTTGGGATGAGAAATGCGAAACAAGAAGAACTGGCAAGTTGTCGTGGTTTTGACCGAATTGACCAACCAGAACGACAGATGGCCCCTCCCTCCCCCCCCCTAAGGAAAAGAGAGGAGAGGAAGAGGGGGAAAGGGGAAGGAAAAAAAAATTACGAGTCTAGAAAAAAACTAGACTACTTTAATGAAAATATAAATAAATAATAAAATAATAAGAAAAAGAAGGGAAAAAAAATTAAAATAAAATAAAAGGAAAATAATAATAATAATAATAATTGTATACAGTATATACAAAACCGTATCAAGCTCCCAGGATGATGATCACGTCACCAGCAGGCGCAGGGGAAAGTCCCAGGCTGGACTCAGTGATGGACAGGAGCTAGATTCCGGATCTGGAGTCAGGAATGCTCAGATCAAAGGCAGACGAACAGACAGGGTCCTCCTTGGACGTCAGCCATTGAAGGAAGAGAGTTGACCCTTTGATCCCTCAGCTTTTATACTGAGCATGATGCGGATGGGATGGAATACCCTGTTGGTCAGTTTTGAGTCACCTGTCCTGTCCGGTCCTCCCTACAGGTGTGACCCCTCTACGCTTTTCCGCTTCCGACCCTCCAACGGGGCAAATAACAAATTTGCCTGACCTTGGTTGTTATAGCAATAAGTATAAGCAAGGGCCTCTCTGCATACCATTCCTTGGTATAATCAGGTCTTATCACTGTGAGAGTGAACAGTTTCTGAACAATATGCTGTTAATTTCAGAGTTTAGTTCGTTAGAAGAGGCCCAGCTAAAAAAGTAAAATTACTGAATAGAAAATTAGTTCTGTTTTACCTCAAACCAGGACACAAGTTAAGACATGGCATAAGTGATCTTTTGATATGTGTTGGGTAAATATTAAATACACTGTTCTCTATCCTAGGGTCACAGGCAATGTGCTGCCTACAAGACTTTCCAGCTTTGCTTGTGGGCATAGGAAACTAAAAACATAAAAATAAAATGTGGACTTTCAGAGGGAGCAAGGGATGATGTTGCCTACTGCTCGTTCTCTGCCAGTACTGTTGCCTGTGGTCAGATATGATCGGGACCACTGTTTTGAGATATAGCTCAAAGTTTTATTGTTTCATCTATTCATCTAGTACATTCTAGGTTACAACCCTGCCTCTGACCTCATTGACGAAAGGGTAAATGTGAAATATAAGAATAGTTTTTTCCTGCTGTATCATCATTATTTTTTTCAGCACTGATGTTACAAGATGACTTTAACTTGAATTAAGGAAATATTTTGAGCAATTCAGTGCTCCAATGAGGGTAGCTCATAAAAAATGCAGTATTTGTTATGACAGGCAGAGCTTTGTATGCCCATGAGAAGAACCTCTGCAAACACTAAGAATATTTTTTCAGAGATCATTTAAAATTTTCAAGATAAGTAAATGGAAAGCTACAAATTTCCCAAGGAAACAGCTCCTTTACTTGAAGTCTAATAGTTTTTACCGAGTACTTCTGCAGCACCTCATGGGAGTAATAGTCCAGCCTCATGTCCCTAATTCTCTTTTCTGAACTTGAGATCTGAATTGACAATATCCCTTGCTGAACCACTGTGATGCTATGATCTGTAGTCCACTGAATGGAATAGCAGGAAGAAACAAACTACAGTTGCTGTTAACATCAAGATGATACTTCAGAATCTTTTCTTTTCCATTTCAAATTGTTACCACAAAGCTGATGGTTGGGGGTATGTGTGTCACTTTTTGTCTATATATTAAGCCTAAGATGTCACTAAACAACAGATATTTTTCCCTCTCCAAGAGTGAACAGAGCACCTCTATAAAAATGATTTTAAAGGAGAAGTTTGAACAATGGTTTTGAAAACATTCTGTACTTTGATCTAGTTTTAAGGTTTCTCACTTTCAGCATCTTTTTTTTAATTATTACTCTTTTTAATCCAAACTACTAGATAAAGGTGAAGCAGTAAACAATCTATTCATTTCAGTTCTGTTGACAGCATTCTTATCCATATGGGACAGCTTATAGAGGTGGGTCTGGGATAAAGCAAATCATTATTTGCTGGAACAGAGCCCAGCCATTAGGAAGTCATTTTCAACACTGGCCAAGAACTAATGAACTGCATTTTAAAGTGTCTTTTTCCAAATGCAGTAACTGGCACCATTCCCGATGCTGGGAACGCTGACATTAGGAAAAAACAATTGTTAAAAATATACGCACAACATCTCATCTATATCGACACACATACTTTCACTACACTAATATGGCATTAATATGTTAAAACTCTTTGTTAAATGGGTTGAGGGGGTTGATGCAAGAATAAGATGTGGTAAAGATTTTAGGAGCATTTTCTGCTATGTAGTGCTGCTTTACAGGAAGCACAAGCAGCCTTTGTGTGCCGCTTCCATCAGGTGAGGTCCAAGATGTTTTAAGTAGGTGAGAAGTTTGCATTGTATGCACTCTTATGTCAGCTGGATAAGCTTGGTTTAGCATCAATACGAGAATACTTTGTGCTCTGAATGGACATAGACAGGTATGGTAGCAAACTCTTAAGTTTTCATGGTTTTTTTTCCAACAGAAGATTGATCTCCTGAAAAGCACCAAGCAGCAAAGAGTGACCCCAACTCCCCCAAAGTTTCAGTAGTTTGGTTTTTTGGAGACTTTTTTTTTCCCCCATTCTAGATGCACAAACTGAGTGAAAATGGTGATGCTATTGCCTGCTTTTTTTTTCAGTCATCAATATACCACTTTTACCACCTATACAAATATTCTATGCTTTTACACCACACAAATGTTACATAAAAACTTCAAAGGGAGCTCGCCGCCTCCTAAGGGCAGATACATGCCCAGATTTCTGAAGAAAAGAATTGCTGCTGCAGTGGACCACTTGCTTTAGTGTGCTTTGAAAAAGATATATTGGATGTCAAGGACCCTAGACGTTGAGCAGCCATTTAGTGGGCTGGCAACAGCAGATTCCGCTGTGGCACACCTGCACTATCTGTCAGAGGAAGATGTTCTTGTGTATTACTCAGTCAGTAAGATCTGTCTCCAAGGGAGCTGAGGATGAGGGCACTATCTTTCAGCTCTCATGAATGGGAGAGAGAGGAGAACATTGCGGGAGATCACGTCTTCCATTTGTGTTATAGATTAAGTGCCACCAGTCAAATGCCTTGCAGGCTGCTTTCTCAAGCTTGGTTCAACAACTGCTTCCTCTTTTGCTTATATATTGTTTCAGCACTAAATAAATAGATAAGGATGCTAATTGCATTTAGTACCTCATTTGTAAAAGGAGAGCAAGCCAAATGGGAAGGCAGAAACTCTCCACATGACTCTCCATGTGAAATAAAACCACAGAAAGTAGGTACTGTATGAAAAGACAGAAACAAAACTTTTGAAGTTGGTGCAACATAGTTTTGCCTTTTGAATGAACAGATATGACTAGACCTCTTCTGCTTCCAAGTAGTAATCTTTCACATTTTGACAGCTCCTGGGAAAAGTCTGTTTCCCTCCCAGTTAATATGAGTTGTATCAAATATTCAGACCATTATGTTACTATGTTTTTACAAGAGAGATGCTGCAATAACACTGTCCTAACTGTGCAGATCATTTGTCTTAAGGAGCTAGGAGTCAGAAGCTATATTTTTATTATTTATTTAAGATATAAATATATTTATATTTAAATTTATTTATATATTTAAATTTAAATATATTTATATTAAGCTCTAGGTGGGAAGAACTCAGAAATGCCTATACTTCTAGGGTAAAATCTATAGCAGGCCTACTGCAGGATGGAGGTGCCAATGGCAAATAGTTGGAGACCGAACCAGCTTGGAGAAACTGCATATATATATATATATATATTGCATATACAGATGGTATATAGGGTGCTCCTGAGCCCGTGCGAGCGTTTCACACAGCAGTGTGGCTGGGCACACCTTGAACTTTCCCAGCTCCTCTGGTGCCATGAGACCCTCCAGCTGAACGTTGGCCATTCACGCTTTTTGAGAACCTTCCCTCTTTCCTCACAAGGCTCTGTCACATCTCTTGCCTCAAAACTGGGCTGCTAATCCCNGCCTGCTTTTTTTTTCAGTCATCAATATACCACTTTTACCACCTATACAAATATTCTATGCTTTTACACCACACAAATGCTACATAAAAACTTCAAAGGGAGCTCGCCGCCTCCTAAGGGCAGATACATGCCCAGATTTCTGAAGAAAAGAATTGCTGCTGCAGTGGACCACTTGCTTTAGTGTGCTTTGAAAAAGATATATTGGATGTCAAGGACCCTAGACGTTGAGCAGCCATTTAGTGGGCTGGCAACAGCAGATTCCGCTGTGGCACACCTGCACTATCTGTCAGAGGAAGATGCTCTTGTGTATTACTCAGTCAGTAAGATCTGTCTCCAAGGGAGCTGAGGATGAGGGCACTATCTTTCAGCTCTCATGAATGGGAGAGAGAGGAGAACATTGCGGGAGATCACGTCTTCCATTTGTGTTATAGATTAAGTGCCACCAGTCAAATGCCTTGCAGGCTGCTTTCTCAAGCTTGGTTCAACAACTGCTTCCTCTTTTGCTTATATATTGTTTCAGCACTAAATAAATAGATAAGGATGCTAATTGCATTTAGTACCTCATTTGTAAAAGGAGAGCAAGCCAAATGGGAAGGCAGAAACTCTCCACATGACTCTCCATGTGAAATAAAACCACAGAAAGTAGGTACTGTATGAAAAGACAGAAACAAAACTGTTGAAGTTGGTGCAACATAGTTTTGCCTTTTGAATGAACAGATATGACTAGACCTCTTCTGCTTCCAAGTAGTAATCTTTCACATTTTGACAGCTCCTGGGAAAAGTCTGTTTCCCTCCCAGTTAATATGAGTTGTATCAAATATTCAGACCATTATGTTACTATGTTTTTACAAGAGAGATGCTGCAATAACACTGTCCTAACTGTGCAGATCATTTGTCTTAAGGAGCTAGGAGTCAGAAGCTATATTTTTATTATTTATTTAAGATATAAATATATTTATATTTAAATTTATTTATATATTTAAATTTAAATATATTTATATTAAGCTCTAGGTGGGAAGAACTCAGAAATGCCTATACTTCTAGGGTAAAATCTATAGCAGGCCTACTGCAGGATGGAGGTGCCAATGGCAAATAGTTGGAGACCGAACCAGCTTGGAGAAACTGCATATATATATATATATATATTGCATATACAGATGGTATATAGGGTGCTCCTGAGCCCGTGCGAGCGTTTCACACAGCAGTGTGGCTGGGCACACCTTGAACTTTCCCAGCTCCTCTGGTGCCATGAGACCCTCCAGCTGAACGTTGGCCATTCACGCTTTTTGAGAACCTTCCCTCTTTCCTCACAAGGCTCTGTCACATCTCTTGCCTCAAAACTGGGCTGCTAATCCCTTTAATAGCATTGCTTACTGCCCTCCTTGAATAGTGGCCTGACTTGGATCATGCTGTACCAAGCCTGAAGAGCGTTCAAGAAATAACAAAGAGGGATGTGTGAGATATAGGGAAGGGATGGATGGGGACAACAGGCAGTTCAGAGGGATAACAGTAGCAGCCATAATTCTTATGGTCACTGTCCATTTATAGTGGCATAGCATTTATATTTTAGTGCCAGTAGCTACTATTTTGTATCAGCTTCCAGAACAAAAGAAAAATGGTATTGTGGCAAAGGAACCTTTTCTTTCGAGCTGAGTATCTGAAGATTTTTTGACAATATTAAGAAAGGTGTTAAAAAGTTGTCATTAAGTATTATTACACTAAGACAGGTTCTAAATCTACGTCTATGGACTTACCTACCCTGGAAAGATTTTAATTTATACTAGCTATTGCTTCTTAATATCCACTGTGGAAATCCTGGGTACATAAAATATTTGAACTAATTCAGTTCACGAAATACATGCTGACATCCACACCAAGAGTTAAACAAAAGTAGACAGTGTGCAATAGGCCAGCTTATTTTGGAACAAATTCTCAGAAAAGGTATGTATTCCAAGAAGTCCTTCAGCTTCTGCTAAATAGGTGCATTAGGTCTCTCAGGAAACATTTCTGTTCATTTGAACAATTTCAGCTCGTGAGTGAGTTATTAAGTAGCACAAAGACTCAACTTAGTTTTCCTGAACGTCAGTTTCTCATTGAGCTACTTAGTGCAAACCAACACAGACGTAAATGTGCTATTAGGCATTAGTGGATTACTGATGAGTTTTTGTTATCGTGATTAGGCATTTTCCACTTAATCTCATAGCTGCAAAGATGTGTTAATGGTGATGAGTGCAGCCTGTGTTCTACAACGCTAAGGTTACTCACCAGCTCTTGTTAAAGAAATCTGACTTCCTGGGGATGGAATTTAGCTTTATGTTATAGAAATGGGATCTATTATGAACATTAAAAATTTAGTTCCTACAGAAAGATTTCTGCAAATGTTGTCTTGGTTTCTGGAACCTTTTCTACTGCAAGTCACCAAATCAAACACCATGATAGCCTGTCTGTGTAAAGACTCTTTGCCTTTATCCTGGGGAAGTGAGGGTTGAAGAAGGGGAATTGGCATAGTTAAAAGTGCTCTGAATGTTGTTCTTCATATTCTCCCTCCCATCCCTCCATCTTTTTGAGATTTTAGACATGGAAGTCATCTGTCAAACACGGTGCTCGCTCCTAAGTTTGAGGTCAAGATTTTCTGTCAAATTTTCTATAATGAGTCCCAGTTTGAACTTGTCAAGGTAGAAGATTATGAGAATCTTTCAAAGTTTTGAGAGACTTTTTCAAGACCCAGCAGTATAAAGTTCTGAGCAACCTGATCTGATCTCATAGCTGACCCTGCAAGGAGCAGGAGGTTGGAATAGAGAACCCCTAAGGTCCCTTCCAACTTGAAGTATCCTATGATCCTATAACTAACCTAATATCATAGTTTGTCTTTCTTGCAGTTTGGTTAATTAACTTTGTAAGTTGTATTTCTGTGAGTCTTCACGTTGTCCTTGCCTCTTCAGTAACTTGGAGTAAGAGAACAGTATTAATTACCACATTTAGGAGGATGCCTTCTGTAAATGCGTTTGCTACAGCTGGACTTCCTGGAGGCTCTGTTGTGCAAATTTTTCTTTACTATGGAGGAACGAGTCCATCTGTGATTTTAGCTTTCTCTCGCTAGGCTCCAAATGCTCCCAGGAGAAAGAAAAAGAAAAAAAGCTAGCTGAGATCTGCAAGATTTCTCTTACAGCAATCTGAAATTACAGGAGAATCGTCTCCCAGTGGTATAGGCACATCTATGTGAAGCTCTTTCTCATTTCTTTTGATTAAAGCTTCAAATCAATTCCTTGGTTTGTGGGTTAGTTTGTCTCTCAGCAATTGTGTGAAATGTGTTCTTCAGTCTCTCGTTAGGCCAGTTCTCACAAAATTGTTAAGAGCCCAGCTGCTCCAGTGTCAGCTGTGACTGAACAAGCGGAAATGATATAGGATGATGTGCAATAGTGTCTAGTGCCTGAAGCAACCAGCTATTATCCAAAAGCTCTTCTTGGGTCCAACTACTGCAGTGGTTCTACTAAAAAAAAGAAGATTGTATAAGCGTGATATCAGACCTTCTTCTCACAATCCAGCATGCCAATTTAGTAGGGCCACCTTCACAGCTGGATGCCAAGAGCTGCTTGTGCATCAGACCATAGCAGGCTGCTTGTGTCTTGCCCTCAAAATAGCATGAAGCAACTGGTGATAATCCTCAATCCTGCCAACTACGATTTGTCATTAGAAATTAAAAAAAAAAAAGCCTTAGTGAAGACATTCACCCACCAACCACATCTTATTTTTGGGTTTGGCTGTGGCCATCAAGGGACACGGCAGTGACTCAGGCAGTGCTGCCCAACTCCTCCAAGTGGCTGGTGCTGCTCTTCTACTTCCTTTTGGTGTCACCACACAGTGACCTATCTGCAGCTCCTTTGCCACTGGCCAGTGCTAGAGAAGATTTTATGCCTGTGCTTGTGCCGTCAGTCAAAGAATTACCCCTTTGCTGTGACTTTCACCTGGCTTTATAAGCTTAGTGGTCCACACTACAGCTCTAGGGATGGTTCTGGGTGTGGGGGAACTGCGCTGTACCTCCTCTTCTTTTAACTCCTTGCAATAGGTGTGACTGCTCTTTCACATCTCAACCAGTCTGTAATGGATGGGCTCCTGATGGGAATCGTCTGTCTTTGTGGTAACCCTATCTTCCCACCTCACCTGCAACCCCTTTGCTGTTGCTGGACAATCCATTAGCAACATCCAGGTAGACTAATAGCCTCTCTTAAGCCTTTGGTTGCTGGCCCAGTACGAGACAGTTCCTAATACAAACATCGTGATAGTAATTAGTCACATGTTCTTCATTTTATGATTTACTAATTAGAAGCAGAGTGGCAAAAACGCTGAGAGCTCACAGAGGAGGTTAGTTCAAGATCTCTTCTGCACAAACAAAGTGTGTATTTTTTGGTGATGTTTTCAAAAGCAGGAGATACGCCATGTTGGTCTTAATCTTTTGGAGCTGCTCTTGCTTCTGTGAAATGGTGGTGGTAATAACTCTTCATCTGCCAAGGAAACTGTGGAGGAAAATTTAGACTGTGCTACTCCAAGAAAAATCCAGTACAAGCAGATTGCAGTAAAGATCTAGGATTATGCACTAAATACCAGATATGAAAGGAAAAAGTGAATAATTAAATCAATATTTATTATGAAGAACATAAATTCTTAAGGGAATAAGAAAGCATATGTTCACAGAACATAAATGCAAAAAGGGGGCAAGTAAAGACTGCATAGGCAATTTTAATCCTTGCATTTGATAACTTTAGATGCTTGATTTTGCAAAATTCGCATGCTTTCTTTGGACATCCATGGAGGAGTTTGCCAAAATGACTAACTTTGCAAACTAGATTGCTCATCAGTGAAAATCAGGAAGGACTTGTTTCTTTAAAAATAGCACTACTAAATAATACACTTTGATATTTTGGGGCTTATGAAGCATTAATGAGATTTGTAGGAGCGATTGTTATTTAAAAAAATCACAGCAATTTATTGTTACTAATTACTCTCTTGGCACTGCATGTATTTAAGATTAATTGGAATGTCTGTATTCAGTAATGAGGTCCCATGTAGTTTACACTGACTGACAACATATTCCTTTACCAGGAAAATTACTACACTGGAAAACTTGTAAACAGGGCAGTAGCTCTTGGCAATCAAATTTTGAAAGTTTTACTTGACACAGTGGCTACTGAGTTATGATAAAAAGATCAGACAGTTCCAGTGCAGTTAATAATAATAATAATAATAAAACTTCTACAGGCACTCTGTCATGAAGATATAACTTACACAGAAATGAATATTTGACTCCTATGTAGTCAGACTTAGCATTCAGAGATATGAGTTCTCAGTATGATACAACATCATGAATTAAAACTTGCAGCATTTCTGAAAGTTTTATTTTTATCACTATTTTGCTACTGTAAATTTAGTCATCTAAGGATGGATGTTGGAAGAGCAGTCCTTTCATCTCCGTCTTGAAAAGCTGTGAATAAATCATAGTAGGTGTTGATGACAGAGAGAATTATGTTGTAGCGTGCTACAAGAATTTTTCTGAAATGCTTTGTTTGTGTATACATGTATGCGCATGTTTGTGCATTTAAATATTTTTTTTGGCAGCTGACCTATTTGTGTAGTTCCTTTGAAAATAAGAACTTTGTGTCCTTCTCTCTCAGATGCATTTGTTCGGTGGGGCTGATAAAGAATCACATATTACAGACTTCTTTGTTAAAGAGTAGGAAATGACTGTTGGTGATACAATTCATCATTATTTAAACTGGAGACCTGATCTTCCCAGCCACAGGGAGATTTCTAGTGCTGGAGACAAAAAAAAACAACCACCCCAAAAAATACCTACCCCAAACTCGTCACTCCTGTATTGCAAAACTGAAAACACACTTAGTAACCTTATTGAAAAAATAGTTGTTTTCTGTAAGCTCTTGATTTCCATATACAATTTCTCAGGTAATTAGGAGGTTTTTTTGCAGAAGCAATTGGGATGGAAATTTTCAGGTAGGTAGGCAGATAGTCTTTAAAATTTCAATTAGAATTCTCCAATTAATCAGTATTGTCTTGAGCGTTTCTTATATGAGCTGTTGAATAAAAACAACAAAGTTGTAACATTAATGACCAACAGAAAAAGCAGTTTGTTATATGCATCTTTTGGTTTCATAGTTTCCCATAGGCTCACCACTGCTCAATTGGTGAATAGATGAAATGTTAGTATGGAAGTTACAGCAAAATTAGCATATACACTATGAGTTGTACTTGCTTAGAGCACTATGTGTCTGGGTATTATTGTCGATGCTTGATTTAATTTGGAATTGCATTTTAAATGGGAAAAGCACGGATATTTACATTGGTGTTTAATGACACTGAATTAGTCTCAGAGCACAATTCTGTTTATTCCATTGATTTATTTTTTTTAAGGAAATGGGGAAGAAGAGACAAGGTCCTGACTGTTCTGGTGATTAGTTACACATCTTCAAAGCTTTTCAAAACTAAACCATAAATAAGGAAATGTGTGTTGATACGCATTAATTCTGAGTGGTTCTGCCCAAAAGAGATAACAGCATGCACGCTCCCTTTCAGCTGGCTAACAACCACAGCATGAGTCTGAACTGCGGCTGAAACTGTGGTTCCAATCTTTGGGGCACCTCTGGGGGAATTGCACTTCAGGGCTTGATAGAAGAAGGAGTCATTGCTTTCCCCAAAGCCTGCCTTTGCCCAGAGGGTGCTGGAGCACCTCTCCTATGAGGACAGGCTGAGAGAGCTGGGGTTGTTCAACCTGGAGAAGAGAAGGCTCCAGGGAGACTTTATAGCAGCCTTCCAGTACATAGAGAGGGCTACAGGAGGGATGGGGAGGGACTCTTTATCGGGGAGTGTAGTGATAGGATGAGAGGAAACAGTTTCAAACTGGAGGAGGGGAGATTTAGATTAGATATCAGGAAGAAATTCTTTCCTGTGAGGGTGGTGAGACACTGGAACAGGTTGCCCAGAGAAGCTGTGGCTGCCCCATCCCTGGAGGTGTTCAAGGCCAGGCTGGATGGGGCTTTGAGCAACCTGGTCTGGTGGGAGGTGTCCCTGCCCATGGCAGGGGGTTGGAACTCGATGATCTTTAAGGTCCCTTCCATCCGAAACATTCTATCATTCTCTGCTTAAGAGAAGAGCAGAACTCCTCATACACTTGTTTATAGCCCTGTGCATCTGGACAAGGGCCAGGAAAAGTCTCTCTCTTGATTAACAGCACTGTTTATTACATGCCAAATGTTTCTTTTCTCCTTGGTAGCAGCACCCTGACCTTGTTGAAGTGGCTCAGAAGGAGTGAAACTGGAGGGGCTGCAGGACTTTGTGCACAGTGGCTGAGCACAGTCAGGGGCTTTTCCTTGCTGGCAGCTCCAGTGTCAAGCAGCCAGAGGAACCAGGGAGAGGGATGGCATCCAACGGGGTCACTCTTGTCCCTGTTTTGTCCTCATGTAATCTTAAAGGCTGGATGCAGCCACCAGAACTGTAGAAGACCAGGACCTATCAACATCTACACTTCAATCTTGCACATGTTTTTAAAGCATTTTTTAAAATGGAAATAGTAAGATGAAAATGGTACAATCCCTCTGCATTTCTACTAATGAACTCAATCAAAGCTGGCACCACATCTTGTCTTAGCTATATGTATTTCCTACAGGGTTTTTTTTGGTGGCTGTTGAATGCTCCTCAGGGTTGGTGCAGAACCTGACCAGTCTTGTTGAAAGTGAGCTATTAAAATTCAGAGATCAAAATGGAAATGAGAAACTTCAAAATTTATCAGCAAAAGATATTCTGAAAGAAAAAAATACATTTAAAATGAGGGACCAGGTTTATGTTTTGTAATGTTTTAAAAAAAAAAAACTAACCCAAAACAACTGGGTATGAGTCTTGTAGATTCCCCAGCTGTACTGGCCCAAATGGATGTTATTCCCAGGAAGTTGGGCACTTCCTGGGAAATACAGAGGAGTTACAGCAATCCCCTGATAATAGTCAACACAGGGGCCTTGATAATCTTGGCTCCTGATGGGACCCACAGAACTCCAGTCTTTCCAGGCTCCTGGGAGTTTAATTTACCTATCTCCAAGGCATTATAATGCCATTCTAAAATTTGAAATGCTTAGGTTCCTTAGTCCAGGGGTCTTTCAGCATCATGTAGTGGTGATGCCCAGTAGACAGAAATTTTGAGAGCTCACACAACATAGCGACTTGTGATACAGCAGGTCCGAAAACCCAAAAAGTTGTTATCAGAAACCGCTGTGTGTTACCCAAAGCAGTACATTTCTGTAGGTAATAGCTTTTGTCTGAATCATTTTGTCAGATAGTTCTTGAGTAGTTCCATCATGTGGCTGTGCAATGTGAAACCACTGTACACGCATCCTTGAAGTGAAGTCTGGCAATGCTGCTGTCGTTCTGTATAGCAAAAGATCTGAGGATTTTTAAGAACCAATTATTAATTTAGATTTTTTTTTTTAGCGTATCTTTCAAAAGAATTGAGTCCAGCGCTACCTCAGAATTATTGGTAAGGTCAAGTACTGTTAACCCAGACAATTAAAAGTAATGAATCAAGGCCAGAAAAATAATGACATCTCAAAATAAAAAATGGCTATTATTAATTTGGCTTTGGAAGTCTCCGATCTCTAGGGTATTTTGATAACATATTCTATAATAACAATGGCTAAATCGTTGCTTTTTGAACAAGATACAGTTCTTAAACATTCTTCTGCTGCAATGGTAGTATAGCATACTAATATAAAAGATGTAATATATAATATATGTAAATAATAAAATAAATTGCAACTACTGATAAAGTCATGGTAAATGGTTACAGGGGGGTTTCAAATAAGAAGACCTATTGAAAAGAAAATAGGAAATTCAAGAAGAGGATACATTATGATTGCTGAATCACAAGGTGCATGGGAAGCAACTCAGGTGATGTCTCATTTTGCCTTGGCAGTTGAGTTCTGTCCATATGAAGCAATGACAGAAACAGATATCAAGGAAATTACATAGATCAGCCATCATACACCTGGACCCACAGACAGCTCAAATGCTCCAATGATCTGTAATGTAGCAGTGAAGTAGAAAGGTTTACAAACATTCCTGTTGTCCCTCACGTCTGGATGAAGCCACCCAGGTCCAGAAGCCTTCACTCTAAGTGCCAGAGTCTATTAGGAGAGCTGCCTGCTGAGCTGTTCCAATACAGAAGGTGTTCCCAGATGAGCAATGCCATCAGGTTTATTGAAGCTGCAGTAAGGGAAGTTTCTGGTTTGCAGTAATGAAATAAAGGGATCATTAACCTAGGTGTGCATGCTTCTAGTGAGAGACGTTAGAAGGCCATTGGCAAGCTGCTCTTCTTAATCCTTAAATGTTAGAATTGCTTGTAGATGGCTTGGTTTGAGTATTACCTCAAAGAAGTGGCCAGTTTTTAACTTAGATGAAAATCAAAGCAAAAGAAGTAAAATCTCTAAAGGGAGCTAATAATGTAGCACACCTTTTGTCCTTCCTTCTCTGAGATGTATAAAGATTACCTCCTAGTGACTTTCTAGTAATAGGATTTAAAAAAAATGTGCTTTTTTCACACTAGATATGTCTTGATGTTCAGGTCCAAACCAGTGCCAATGATTCATGGTTTATTAATCCTTAATTCTTATTGCTTCTTTACCAGTCTCCAATCTCTTAATTAGAATTTTATCTACTTTATTTGCAGATGAATTAGTGCATTGTATTTTTGTGCGTTCAAAATTATGAAAGCTAGAAAATTGAGTTTTTGTAAAGTAGTGAAACCTATGACTGGTTTAGGTTCTTGAATGGGCACAATCTTAATCTCTTATTAGCTTCTTTAAGAGTTTTCATCTGAAATTTTTCCTTCTGTAGGTTGACAGCTTCATTAGTATCTCTCACCCAAACAAATCAAGCTGAGCCAGGTCACTCCAAAATAATGAGATTGTCTTTTTATTTTTCTGCAGTACACCATCTCTTTCCTGGTTATATTAGTCTTTCCTACAATTAACACCTTTTTTTATGCATGGTGATTTTGAAAAATGGAAAGTACTGTTATTTAAAGAAGATGCAGATTTGGGCATTTTATGTAAAATGAGGACGCTTCACCCATTGTTGCCTCCTCAGGGGTTCCCAGTGTATGGGAGATAATTTGAACCATGTGGAACTCAATAGCTGAAGGCATTCGTAAAGAAAGTAATGTCACCCTTTCAGGCACTTCTTTTGAGAATTCCTTAAAAGCAAGGAAATGAGTGAAATACGTGTTCATTACTATTATGATCTTAAAGGGGGAAAAATTTAGTTTTTATAGCCATAAGGGTAGATAAAGCAATGGCTGTGTAATGTGTAGTACTTTGTAGTAATATGTAACAGTTCAGATGCTTGTTTTCTTTATATTTAGATTTATCTTCAGCCTTGCAGGCAGATTCTCTGATAGATCCAAATGGGAATGAAAATAACCAGCTATCTGCTGTCAATAGGCTACTCCTATAAATGTATCTCTTTTAGACCAACCCAGGACAGCAGATCCCATAGCTGCTCACTACCAAGCTTCAGTTACGAGAAACATTGGATGCCTTAAAAATGCTGAGGCTATTTAATCTGAGAAATGGATTCTTTATTGTTGTGCCATGAACATCTTGTGGAAATCAAGAGGATTCTTCTTGCTGCATTTTGACTTAAAATAAAAAAAAAAAAAAAAAAAGAAACAAAGCCAGCATCCCCAAAGGACCATTTGTTCCTTAACGCAATCATCCAAGAAAAGATTCATTGTCTGCTTTGCCTCTTGCAACATTTGAAATAAAATAGGTAGCCTGGCAGCAATTCTGCCTTGTTATGTTTCTAAACAGATTTCACGACATCTGCAGGTCTTGTGCTTATATTAATACTACCTTATTCCTTACATATTGTCTGACCACTTTGTTTTTTAGTGGTACTGATAGCTGTAAAAAGCATCAATTCATCTAATGTAGGTTGGATGCTCTCCTGGTGAGGCAGCTGGTTGCATAAAGAAAGCTGCAGCTTGTGCATATCACCCCCTCCCTCATAACTCACTTGGGGATGCAGGTTCCACTGTTATGCTTTTCTTTTCTCAATTTGTTATGGCATTTGCACCTTCATTCTCTGGAACAGAATAAGGGGCCTCTGAAGTGAGACACTGCTGACGCTTTGGGGTTCTCTTGTTTCGGGAAACATTTATCTTTTCCTTTTTTCTTTCTTTTTTTTTATTTTTGGGATTTTTTCAATTTCGTTTAACACGGGTTGCAAATCAAGCTGGAAAGGCTTTTATAAAAATGGTTTGAAGATTGACTATCTATATTTGCTATGAGGATGAACAGCAGTCTTTGTGACTCTTTGGACCACTTTTGAAGACGGGATACTGGGACTGGCCAGTAAGCAACCAGACCTTGTAAATCAGATTTTTTGTACCTAATAGTGTCGAAGGTGGCATGTGATCAGACAAATGATCCCTCTGCCAGAGTTTAATAACTGACTCTACAGTCTCTAAACTGCAGTAATGGACCATGTAGCTTTTCTTATCTCACAAATTAGATAAATTGTATCAGTTCAAGTCAACTTCATTCCTAGTTTCAGTGGAAAACTGAAAAGGAAAAGCAACTGGGCTGCTTATAATGACAAGATCCAAAATCCTTGTAGGAAAGTTGCTGAACTTGCTTGAGGTTGTGGTTGGGTTTGGTTTCTATATTGATGAATGTTACCAAAGAGCATACCACACCTTCAGCAGCTGCTCACAGTTTGCAGATTACAATTGTACCATAATTTATTCATTCTAGCTGAAATAAAGTATGAACATGTTCATTATTCTATTTTTATACATTAATGTATATTTCTTCAAGAAGATCTGGTTTTAACTCTTCTGTTTGCGAAAGAGTTCATTGAATGAATGCCAGTGTCTATTTAAAGAAAAAAAAAAAGACACATAATGCAAAACTTAAATTCCTATGCTGTTTTCACCCCCCCTTAAACACGTTTTATAGTGAGCACATCTGTGTAAATTTCTGCTGTATACATATATTTTGAGATTCTGATGAGAAATTAAGAAAAAGAGTGAAAAAAAAAACCCCACCAGGTACTTAAGGTCTTGGGTCATTTCAGCTAAAACTCATTGCCTAGTACCTGGTTATCTCCGCCTGCTGTGTTAATGGCAATATAAACATCAAGTTGGATATGCTGTAAGCTAGAAAATAAATATAAGAGCGGACATTTCATTATTTCTCACAATATAGACCATCTTTCAGCCAAACACTTAAATGCGTGCCTGACTTCTGAGTTGCTCACTGTTAAATCCAGCATACTCTTGAATACCATGATGAACGGTGGCCTTGTCAATGAAATGTCTTGAATACACGGCAAGGGAATAAGATGACAAAATATTTTGCCTGAGAAGCATATATGCTAAAGTAGTAGTCATTAACTTTTGTGGCCAATAACCAGTAAGACCAGTAACGTACTGCAGCAAGCATCATCTGCTGTTCTTCCTGTGAGACTCAGTTTTCTTTGTTTTTATCTCCTCTCACATGAAGTACATGGGAGAGCTTCCTGGGCAACATGTTTCTGCAGTCCTTAAGCTGAGGACCTACCACCAAATGGTGTATATGTGCTATGAAGATTATACTTACCACTGATACTAGGAGTAAATATTTCTACTCTAGATGAGGACAAACAGCATTCACTTACAATCATTTCTTTGAGGATGCCTAGCAGTGCTTCTCCCCATCTTCCTTTGCGAGTGTCTTCTGAGCTTTGCCAGTTGAGCCATATCTCTTGCTGAGCGATGTTGTTGGCAGCAGTCATTTTCTTTTTCAAAATGAGCTCTTATTCCTCCTGGCATTTATAGTTTTATATAGGAGAGCGCAGACAATGTAGCCTCAAGGTCATTGAATTTTTTCAAGTATATTGTTTCACTCCTTCTGCTCTGGCAGAAGTGGTAATTATCACATGCTGTTGTTCCACCTTAGTAAGAGGCCTCAGAGTCCCAAAGTACAGCCTAGCACAGCCAGTTTACATTAAAACCAAGTTCAAGCAATTAAAAATTACCCAATCTTTCCTCCCTAGCTGAAAACATGCTGTAGGAGTGCTGCTGAAGTGTATTAAACCAATGTATTAAAGTAACTCTAAGTATCTCCATTCTAGAATAGTTTTACTGTTCACAGACACCAAGACATTTTTATGTAAACTACCTATTTAGACACAAGCTACTCATCACCAAAGAGATGGGTACATGAGCTACGTTCCCTAACAAGATCAGTAATACTTTTTTTTCTAATTATTTTATTTTAAGGCCCAAAAGCAAGGTATAAAACCTATGGGTTTTGCTTGTTGCTGATTGCTGGTGTTGTCTAAGAAGCATCTAGGATTCTAGGAATCTTTTTTATCTGGGATAAGTAATTGTAGAATTAAAATGTAATGGTTAAAGTAAAAGTAGTGGTGAGTGATAGGGAATCAGGTTTCAATTAACATATTCTACAGGAAAGCCAGAATTCTATAAATGATGTAATAAACAAGAGAACAATGGTAACTGATAAAACCTTTAAAGACAGAAAGGAGACAGTGAGTTTAATTCTCTGTTTGTGTTCTCAGCCCTGGCTTCGTCTTTCAAATATACACAATAGACCTCTATGCAATACGTTTTGCATGTAACAGCCACTAAAGTATTTACTTTTTCCGCAAATAAATACTCCTGTTTTCCAGCATTTTTTACATCGTTACCATAACATCGGGGCTATATGCATAATAGTGCTGTATTTTGGCTCCTGTATACATACATGTATGTATGTATATATAGATACATAGAGAGATAGATGCACATGGATATTTAAAAGCATATACACGTTTGTCTGTGTAGAGGTGTATAAGAACACATCATAAAAATCTCTGAACAGAAGAAGAAGAAAAAAAGGAAATTATCTACCCTAATTCATGTACGTCACATTGTACAGAGAAGCTGCTTTGCAGGTCTTGTTGACAGAAGCTCAGATACAGAAGCTTCAGTGATGACAGCTACAGGAAAACAGATCAGGCAGGAACTACAGATGGTCACTCGAAACCCGGCATTTAAGACATGTGGCACTCGTATTTCTGTTCATCTTTTTCTGGGTTGCATAAAGTATGCCTTTATACATACAACGTCTATAAAATATTGTTGCTACGCTTACAGGTGATAATCAATGGACTTTGTGGAAGAAAGAGTAGCAGTCTTGCTAGTGGTAATGGCGATGACATGAGCAAGTGTTTAAAATTGGTTTTCCAAGGAACGTGCTTTTTTCAACATTCCTCCAGTAATTCTTAATTTAAATCTTCCGCAGAACTGAGGATCAAAGAATCTAAATCAGTTGAAAAATATCATAGTCAGGTATTATTCAGTGGAAAATAAAACTGCAGCGTAACAACTGTGTCTGAATGGAGAGCAATGACATTTCTCCTCAATTAATCTATCCCGGTGCCCAGGCAAATAGCACATCGAGCAAATCTCGTTACTGCGTAAACAAACAGTGACTCTAATAGAAAAACAACTTGCTGCAGGAAAAACATCATAAAAACAAATGTTTTAAGAACAATAACAAACAAAACACATCAGAGTAATACATGTTGATTAAAACAGAAGTAAAATTATAAATAAGTCATTCTCATAATTCGTTTCTCAGAATAAATCTGTTTAAGCAGCTTCTAGTGTAAGAGCTAGTAATATGAATATAATTAAAAGAAATAAATTAAATGTATTTAATACTGGAGATAAAGCATACAGTCTCCAAAGACCTGACTTTAGCTTGTCTTATGTTTTTTGTCAGCATGGGGGAGGCTTGGGAAGTGAAAGGATATTTCAATGAGGTTGGTTGCTGTAGTGAGACAGCGAAAGGGTTCTCAGGGCTGTGTTAGCTCCAGAACAGAGCAGGAGGTCACTGTGCAGGTGGCTCTGGCTGGAAGAGCTTTGCTGTAAAGGCAGGTACCCTGAGCTATAGGGTGCAGGGCAGTGTGCTGGTGACCAGCATCCCTCAGGGTTCCTCCACCATCCACCTCTGCTCCACTACAGCAAATGAGGAGAGTGAAAATGTCCACTCTCAGGGTGTTTTCCTACTGCTTGAAGTTGAGATTTTTGGAGAAGAAATCCAGGGGCCCAAGTACCCCCTGATGTGATAGGTTCCAGGGGCCTCTGGTTTGGGTGGATTTATTAGGTGGTGGTGGTTGCTGAAAAGCACCACATAAAGGATGAGCAGTTGCTGTTGAATGGTCAGAGTTGCTGTCTTTCCTTGTTTTAACAGAATATGTCTATGTCTTTGGGTTTTTTTCACATTGGAAATGCTGTGGCTTTCATTATCCTGACTGGTGCCTCCCATCCTCTGCTCTCACTATAAAGTGATGGCAGGGCTTTGAGCAAATCCACTGCCTAGTAAATGCATTGGCCCAAACTCTGACAGGATGCCGAGCGCACTGGTGTAAGTGCTGTACTGGGTGACTCACCAAAATAGATACTGGAAGACTTAGGATACTTTGGGAGACAGGACTTCCAAATGCGGCCACCACATAGGCCCAGTACACCCAGTGTGTCGGCGGGTTGCTCTTCCAGCTGAGCTCTACTACCAGTACTTCAACAAAGTGCTGCTGTGTTGGGATGCTATGGAAAACCTAAAGAACTTGCACACACACCTGATAGTTACAACATAGACTTTAGCAAGGAGGGGGAAATGCAGGCAGCGACCACAGCAAAGGTGTATGAAAGGGAAAAATCTGCTTTCTCTGTATTGTTTTATTTGTTCTCACTTGCTTCAGGTTTTTTTTTTTTAATGGAGTGATTGGTATCCTGCTTCTCCCTCTCTCTGTTCTCCGAATACCAGATATTCTTGATGAAGAAAACAAGTAATCCTTTTGGATAGTAACCAATGTTTGTAATTACTTGGTGCCAGAATTTTAATGAGTGTCAGGCTTGCAGCATATATAGATTTAAATATTGGATGTTGAATGTGTGTCTGCGGCATGTTGGTGATTATTCCTCTGTGTGTGTGTGTTTATTCATCACTTATGGAAGAGTGTTTGAAAATAAAGATTTCTGTGGCTCAGCTACACAGATGGAATTGGCTGTACAAGACCTTTCTGTTAAATTAACAATCTTTGCTCTCCATGGAAAGAAAAGGCCTCTATTAGAAGAGCCTCATCTTAGTCTCTTCTTATTGTCTTAATTGAGCCTTTGAACTGCAGTCAGTAAAAGCTCACAGCAAATACAGTATCCAATCAGATGTATATTTTTAAATTAATCTACATTTGAATACCTTCCCTGATTTCCCACCAGCACCTGCAAAAGGAAAAAAAGGAGGGAAAAAAAAAAAAGGAAAAATGTTTGAAAAGAAAGAGAATACATTTGCAAGTTTAATTTCCCTAGGGAGAAACGAGCTTTTCAGAGCAACTTTGATATGTTTCTTTCTTCTTTGTGTAACCTGTAGTTTAATTTTTGTTCACATTTTTGCATTCACATTTGCATGATAAAAGAGGTTCCACTTTTCTTTTAAAGATTGTTCCAGAAAGTCCAAATTATTCATAGGAGAAAATCAGTATTAAAATGAAAATTTTACAATTGTCTCGCTTTTCAGTAATTTGAGTATACAATCCACTATGATTTCCAGTGCTTTTACTGATATGAGCAGACAGCTATATTTTTCAGAAGGTTCTATGAAATATTGTTGCATTGCTATTTCATGGTGATTCTGTAAGTTGAGTCTGCATTTTTAATGGAATTAATTATCCCAGAGTCGTAATTTTTGATCTTCAGTGTTGAAGATAATTTCAACAAATTTTCTCCAAGCCAAGCAGATGTTTGGGCTGCTCAGCATCCCTGCTAAAAGCTTCTTTCATGCCATCCACCCTGCAGCTGAGGAGACTGTGAAGCTAGGAGAGAAAGAGAGAAAAAATCTTTGGAGCAGAGCAGGAAATTTCTCAGAGCTGTATTTGTTACAGCAGAAGCCCTATGGTTTATTTCCTGCTCAGGCATGTTCTGCACAGGGATTTCCTAATTTGCTTTTGACTGCTGAGAAAGCAGAAGCAGCACTACCTAGTAATAGATATATACACATCTACACATACATGAGATGAGATGTTTGCTTATCACCCAGGATCTGCATTTTGCTTTCCTGTGGAATACTTGTCATGTAGAAATATGTAGAGCTCAGCCTGGGAACCTCTGTTTCAACATGATTTTGTCTTTTCATGTGATGGCTGCCCCTCCTGCTGGGCTCCTCAGCCTCATCAAGTACAGCAGGAGGGTTGTCAGACAAGATAGCAAGCTGCAGAGCAAAAACCCAGTTTATATTATACCTCAGGAAGCAGGAGCACAAAGAAATTTCTAGTTGCCCAGAGCTAGAAATCCAACACTTGCTAATCAAAGCTTCTTTCTACGTTGTATATTCCAGGACATTACACCTTAACTTCAAAACATAGTTATAGACTACAGATGCACGGATATATATATGTATGTGTACGTATATGTGTCTTCTGCCACCAAATATCCCTTGTACACCTTTGTCGTGTTTGGAGTAGCTTGATCTTGAAAGGGACTTTCTGAAGGAGGTGGCATATATATAGCTATTCACAAACCCAGCCACGTCTGAGCTGCTGGTCCCTTGCATCCTTTGCCTGCCAGCATTAAGTATTATCCAGCATTATTCAGCATTACTCAGCCCCATACTGGGTCCTGACTGCCAGCTTCTCTCCTAATTATCAACTAAAATGTTATAATTATATAAACCTATATCATGTGCTAATTAGCATCCTCACCTACAGTAATATGAATTTTATAAAGCATAATTCTCTCTGTGTTACATGTTATGGTGATGCAAGTAGTTTGAATCCTATCCGTTTAGATTCTGATGTGGTATAAAAAACACATGGTGCCTGAGCAGCTCATGGTATTTCATCAGTAATGAGTGGAGAGAACCTTTGCTCTTTCTTTTCCCAGTCTGTCTGAAAAGGGAATAACTTGGGTAATAGAGACACTTCGCTTGCTTATAGCTTTTAGTGAGTAGAGGTAGGAAGGTAGTGTGTGAGGGAGAGACAGGGAGAAGAAAATATATTTAGGGAACACTGTGAAATATAAAGTCCTGCAAATGTTCTTTTTGTGAAGCCATCTGATTTCCTGCTTGGTTGAGCTCATGTTCAGGTTTTGGTCTTTAACTTTAGAGAGTTTTCAGTTTTTCTCCTGAGTTTAAACTTTTCATCTGTTCTTCAGTTTAACAGTTTTGAAGTGTACATCACATCTAGCTACAGAGAGTTTAAAATATCATAGGAGAGATCTTGGTCAGGGGCAAAGAGTGAAGAGGAGGTAGGTTCAAAGTAACCTGAGATATCCAGTGGAGAAGCTAATGTGTTTACTCTCTGATGGTAGTTCTGTAATTAATGTTATTTCAATCAACCTGACTGTCATATATGCAAGGATTATTTTTTCTCTGTTCTCTGTTTAATTTTATTGCATGAAATCGTCTTCCCCCAGTTCTTTTTTCTGGACATTCAAGAGCACCATCTTCTTGATATTCAAAAGCAGCTTCCAAGTATCCTGGTGTTTTAACCCCGCAGGTGAAGATCCTGTCCCTACTGGGTTTATGCTGTAAAGGAATCATGTTCTTCAAAGAACATTTTTGTCTCAGGAAGTCCCTTGCTTCAATGTTTTGCTAAAAAGCAGTAACACTTGAGGAGCTTTCTTTAATCATTAAGAAAACTAAGAGAAAGGTGGTTTGTTTTTATGTAGAGGAATTCTAAGTGTTTTTAATTTTAGAAATCAGCCTGTGGTATCTTAGATAACTGCATGCAATAGTAGATGAGCCTTTTGACTCTTGAAGAAAAAGGTTTGATGCAGATAAAATATTGCCTGTAGGGATTCAGTCTGAGTGACAGGAGTCATTTAAAGGTTGTTCCCAAACACCCTTACAGCCTCTTCAAAAGAGAACAAATATACTTGGTGTTTGTCAGTAGTGAACATCAAAGACAGCTCTTGGAGACCAGCATGAAAATACACCCCACTGGTCTGTAACACCAGGTCTTGCCTTGGGATCAAGCCCTAAATGTAACTCAGAGAGTAAAAGGCTGACACTCCTGGTTCTCAGATTAGCTAAAAGGGTAAAAGAGAGAATTCATACCATACAAGAATTACAACATTGCTTGAAGCAGGAGGTTTTCACAGCCCCTGGTAACACTGACCCCACGTGTTCCTTCTCCTCAAGAAGGTCAGGGTCAGAGCTATGGGTGATGGCCCTGATTGCATCAAATGCTATTATTGTGCTGCTTTGAAAGCAGATGCTTTTATTCTCAGGCTCTTTTCCTGTGGGCTGGTGTTTGGTGTTGTTCAGGTGGGTTTTTTTCCTTCCTGATGACTGTCAGGCCATTAAGGATGACGGTTTTGTGTTATTCTTCAGTCCCTCCTTTTGTGCTACTATACTGTGCAATGGCAGTTCACCTTGGGGGAAGAACCTTGGTTCTTTGTCAATAGAGTTTGTATTTCCACAGCACTGATCACAAAAGCCTTTTCCACTGTAAATTTCACGTACCTCCTACAGATTACTTTAGGTACAGGAAAAATTTTAAGTGTTGAAAACATAAAATTTTTAAAGAGCCTGGTGTATCCCTGAAAGAAGTAGGTTTTTGGCATTAATTATTTTTCACACATTTTTCCTACTTTATCAAGTTTTATCCCATCTGAAAGCCAGACTGGGAGTTTCTTGTTTGTTCAGGAAATTGAGCAATAAAATGTTTATTACTCACACATTTCTTCACTTTCTGTTTGCTGGATGGTTTTCCCATTAGGACCTTATTAGTTATAAATTGTAGAATGCCAGGATTTTCTGCATATTTGCGTTATCCCATATTTTAAATTCAAAATGAATGAATGACAGTTACAAAATAGACTGGCCAGGATGTAGAAAAAGGTAATCTTAAATAGAAACTTTAACACATTATTTTAAATTAATATTTTCTTGCTGCTTTTTTTTTTTTTTTTTGAGTCTCTTTGTTGGTATATATACGTATGCCCCCAGAACCAAAGCCAAGGCTTAATAATAGGATCACAAGAAACATTTCATCTTATAAGAAACAATTTGATATTCTGGTGTGATCTTCAAGGCTCCTAAATTATTGTCCAACCTAAGGCCTTTCTCTTCATTCTTTGCTATTATAAACACAACAAATGTATATCTTCCACAGCTCTTCAAATTTTCCATCCATAATTCTTTACCTGCCAGATGCCATGGAAATCAGATCAGCTGCAGTCATTCCTGATTTCTTTTTACTTTTCCAATTTGTTTTTTCGAAGGATTCTTAATAAACAAGAAGGTTCATTTGCCTGTGTAAATCCAAACATCATTTAATTTCTTTTAGCATAATTAATAATCAGAAAATGGCTTATAAATTTTCCTGTATCAGCCAATGTATCATGATCTTTCTCCTGCCTACTCCCCTCTTAACCAAGACCTCACTTTTCCACCAGATACAAAAACTGTAGGCTATTGATATAATAAATTGCCAATGCAAGAAAGGTACCATGTTTGTATGAATAACAAAACCATCTGGTGTCAGAGCACATTAACAAAAATTCTGTTGCAGGGCTTTGAAGTGTGATGCTTCGATTGGTAAAACTGAAGTAGGAGTAGGATTCAATTTTCACAGGTGGCAGTTTATATTCTAATAAGGGCTTGTTGCAATTTCACACACTTTCCCTAGAAGTTGAGTCTTACAGGGAAAAAAATGCCCTAGGATAGTTCTTTTGTTTTCATGATTCTGTGTTGGCAAGGAAGAAAAGTAAATCAGTCCCCACTCTGAACCAGTAAAGGTTGGGAATTCCCAGTGCATCATGTCACTAGTTGTTAACAGAGGTAAATGAAGAAAAAGAGGAGGTAAATAAAGAAAAATGTAGTTTCAGGTAGAAGTCCAAGCCCAGATGGGGTGCATAACACACGCAAACTAAAAGTAGCAAGTTATCATAGTGACATGTTCAATATTAAATAATTCTGCCTGCGGATATTTATTTATTTATTAATTATTTCAAAGAAGAACATCTCACTTCCCCTGAAAACAGGCAAAAGCATTAAATGGAAGTAAAATTTTTCTGTTAATTTTCAGAAAGAAATTGTGGTTTTGGCCACAATAGATGCACTAAAACATTAGAAGCAAAGTACATTACTTGGCTATAAAATAACTGAAAGTTAACTAATGAGATTAAGGAACTGTTGGCATGATGCAGCCATTCCCTGCCGATCGAGTGCAAAGCAACTTGCTGAGAATGAGATTTTCCTTCATTTTGTTCACTTAACAGGTGGATGATTGGGTTAATTTGATTTAATGATGCATTACAGCATGGATTTCTTTCCTTGCAGTCATGAACAGCTTCCCTATATGAATGGGGATATTGTGGTATGGTCTGCTGGGCAAAATGAGGGACAGTGCCCTCCCAAAGCCATCACACACAATTTACTCAATGCTCAGTACTTTCTGATCAAGTTTTAATAGTACTTTTGGTCATGTAGAAGTAGAATCTTTCTGGTTGAGTAAGTGGAAGTTGTTATGCATAGATGCATTTGAGCAAAAGCCTGTGTGCTTTTACTGAGTGACTACATTGTGTGCAAAAACTCCTGTCCCTCCATAGGGTGTGATTGGGAAATGTCAGTTTGAGGCAGGAAGGGCCCAATGCATAAGTTAACATTTGGCTAAAGTTTTTTAAATGACGGAAAATACCAGTTATGTGACAGCGTGGAAATGTGTTTTATGATAATTGGTTTCAAGGTGTTGATCATTGTCCTCTGGCCTGGGAAAGCAACAGATTAGTCCCACTAAAACTGAATTTATTACATTTGAGCACTTTCTCTGCTGTTCAGATTTGTGGTAAATAAAAGTGGTAATTTTTTTTTTTTAAAAGATATTTGTGATGATAATTTCCAGACCTAATGTTTGAATTATCTTAATTTTAATTCTTTCTGGAAAGAAAATGGTTCAGACAAAAATACTGATAGGTAAGTAAATTTTAAAATCATTTATTCCAGTACAATGTTTAATTCTCTTAGGTAAAAAGCCATTAGGGAGAGTCATGGGGGTTCTGCTAATCTTCCAGGGTTTTTTTTTTTTGGAAAAAAGATCATGACATTTTAAGCAGTATGGAAAACAATGAAGAACTTGCCAGGAAAGTGTTTAGGATCTGCTAATTACTTAATACGGGAATTATTTTTCTCAAGTGCGTTTCCAGTATCAAGGGTTGACTGAACCATACTGGTGATGTTGGGACATGAGGTGGGGAGTAGGAGGGCGAAAAGGGAGGAGAAGACACAACGCAACCAATGGGCCTCTAGTGTCGCTGGTCCTTCTCATCCCTGTACCAGTTCTGCCTTTCTATGATTCCTACCCCTCAGCTTTGAAAGCAAAACTACCCTCATAAAGCCTCCTTTGCTTACCTCTGAGAGTATCTGGGCTGACCTTGTGGAAACAAGACCCTTTTGTTGTGTTACTTCTCTCCATGATTATTCCAGAGCAGCATGGCAAAGCGTCTCTGCATATGCTTATCTTTCCAGAGTAAATAGTCCTGGAATGGAGTGGTGGTCTTTAGGTATTGTGCATGAACCAGCCTAAGGATTGCCTGCTATGAAAGGAACAATAGAGTATTGCCTTTCGAAAACTCTCAAGGTGATCTAACTGAGTTTTAAAACTGTAAAAAATATTCACTGAACAAATACGTAAGAAAAGAGCATGCTGGAGGCAGACAGTTCTCATTCTAGATGTGTCTATGTCAAGATCAGAAGTTATAAGCCCTCTGAACAGGCTGTCTGGAAGAAAAGGAGGTGAAATGTGAATTATTGGGATTAAGCTGAACAATCTTCAACTTTAAGAAAGGCTTCAAGCCTGTCCCACCTGTTGGGAGAAAACAGTACCCATGAATCAGGTTGTTCAAGAAACAAAAGGCAAAAAAAAAGGTGCAAACTATTTTCACCTATATTTTAATGACATGATACTTTACTATAATTTATTATTTATTTATACATATACTTGCACATCAAATCCATCTATCATCGAATTAATCAGTAGGATCTTGTGTTAAAGAAACAGTCAGTGATTTCTGATAGCTTTGAAATACAAGGAGATTGTGGTGGGTAGCCTTATATCCTTAAATCGAGCCAAGATATGATGTTGACTCTCTGGGCATTTTCATAGATCTTGAACTCTTTGTTGTCCCAGCAGCAGTTAGTCAGTTTTAAACAAAGCACTCAAAGGCCGTAGGTGACCTCAGATCACAGCTTTACAAGTTGCTTTCCTATGCTTCCAAATAAATCTCCAGATCCTTCCCAGGGGCTGTGTAACCCATTTGTATAAAACTTCTGAACATTTTCTGCAAAGTGAGAATGTTTCACCCAGCTATTTCTGAGACTTAGTAGACTTAATAGAAGAGTATGTTCTCTAGTTCTCTCAGACATTAATTTAAGTAACATTGTGAAGTTCCCTTTAAGTGAGGAAACTATAGAAAAATGATTTGAGGTTAGCTTGATGTGTTTGGGGTGTTTTTTTGTTTGTTTTTTTTTTTTTTTCCTAGTTCATATTCTGAATAAAAAAATTGTTATGTGTTGTGCATGCAACTCTCAGCATCCAGCTGTTGGACTAGAGATCGAGATCTAGCCCCTTGTATTTATTTAATTTGCTGTCAGTCCTGCTTAACCCTGTTTTCTTTATTGTAATCCCAGTTCAGATGACAAAGTCGTAATATCCTCTGCAATGCAATGTTCACCCTAATGTCTCTGCTACAGAAATAAATGTTGCAAGAATAGTAAATAAATTAACTTGGAGCAGAGTGAGAAAGAGAAAGACTTCCAAGAAGTGCTAGAGTGTCCAGAGATTCTATATTATGCTTTCACTGTCTTCTTTCATTTGACTGCTTAAAGCAATCATTATTTTGCATCCATTTGGTTGGTATAGTTGTATGGAAGGAGCTGTGCTATGATGGATGGAGCTGTCTTAAATCCTGCTGAGCTGGGTATTTAAATATTGGGCCAGTGCATTAGGTTTACTAACAGCTGTTCTGTGGGAAGTCGAAGCTGCCTTCCCCTCCACTTTTCAAGCTAATAAAGCAGAGTATAGGGGAAAACCTATATAGATTTAGAAGTAATTTAAGAGGTACTTTTCGTTCCTGTACAGGCTAAGCATGTCAGACAGATGATTTCAGAAAGGTTCTGTCCTCAGAGATTTTCACTCAGAAATGAATACTGCCCTTCTAACCTAAACAGGGATCGAAGATGAATCCATGACAGTATCACATATTTATTGGATGGAACTTAGAGACCAAGTCTTAAGAATCTGAGTACTCTAATGGAATAAGAAAAGTAGTGTCACGAAAGGACAAAACAATAATACTTTCTGTTTTATGGATCCTCTCCTAGTTCTTTCTTCTAAATCATATCACTTTGACATTTCAAATTAAAATACTCAGTGCTTTACCTTTAGATAACTTGTCTCATTCTCTTCTTGTCTTTGCATTCAGGGGAAGCTGCAGTTGCATATTCCATAAGTCTTCTGAGTGCTGGCTATATTTTAACTTTATTTGAAATGTCACAAGTCTTTCTTCCATAATGAAGAGCATGGAGATTTCTGTATATTTGCTTCTGGACCCCATTGCTTTCAGTTGAGTCATATATCCAGAATGACTTTTAAATTTTTGTATTAAAAATACATAAACCATTAAAATAATTATGTTTTAATGTAAAATTAAATAATTAGAAACAAAAAAAAATAGTAGTCTGCTTCCTTTCACTGATTTGATAATCCTTGCAGCCTGGAATATAAACTGGTATAAATTACAGATCTTCAATGCTGTTAGGTAGCATTAGCCTCATTTTAGTCATGGTGAGAGTTAAGATTAATTTTGTATATTTTGGCTGTTTGAGGAAGGCATCAAGAAAGTGATCTGATTTCCACAGGCACTGAGCAACCACACTTGAATGTATTCCAGGGAGCTTCCTGCTCATCTCCTCTAGATCCTAGATTTTGGCTTCTGATCCTAACTAATGCTAATTAAAGGGTCATACAAAACTGGTTGGTGTCAGTGATGGGGGTGTGTTCCTGCTGATACCTCCCCTCCTGCTGCTCCTGACACCCGCATTTTCCTCTCCTCCCTCCCCCTTTTCCCCTGATCAGTGCGTAAACCTTTTAGCCGTCATTTTGCTTGGCCTGAACATGCCAGTCCTCTGGTCTCCTTTCACCCAGTACTACCAGCTTCCTTCGAGCAGCCCTGTAACTCTTTGCATCTGCTCCAGCTTCTGGGCAGGGATGGTCTGAACTGAACACAGGTGACCTGACCCGACGAGAGTCCCACCAGTGCTTTGTGTCACAGCTTCCCTATTCCTTTGGGAATTACTTCTCGTGGATCACAGCTGCCTTTTCCTTTTTTGCACTGGCATTTCTGAGTTGTTCCAAAATATATTCCCACTTCCATTCCTGCTTAAACTCAGTTATTTCCGAATGATCATTTTACAGCATGCATATTTTAACATTCCCCAGGTGAAAGACTTTTGGAGTATTCGGTTTCATCCATTACTAAAATTCAGTTGATTCACGTCATTTATTATTGTGATTCTCTTTTTTTTAAAGTGATACCATCTACTTCTGGCGTGTCCCAAGGAGTAAATTTTTACTAGGCCCTACCTACTTTTTGCTTCAGAACCTACACACAAACATCTGCCATTTTCTGAGTTATCCATATGATCATACAAATGTGTTCTGCCTGTGTAAAATTGCCTGGAGGTGAATGCATGAGCATCTGTAGTTGGTGACAGCCTGAAAGCAGAGCTTTAAACCACCTCTGCATAAAATAACACGCAGCCAACACAACCAAGACTGGAAGAAACAGTATAAGCACTAGTCCTCGAAATATACAATAAAGATATTTCGTCTGAAATTGTATTTTATTACTTTTGAAACTCTTAGTTTAAGAGAGAATCTTATTTCCCCTGGATCCAATTCATCTCTGTTCTCTGAATAAGAAGCAAGAATTGGGTCTCTGAAACAATTGCTGTTGTGGCAGCCACAAATTACACTGTGGTGCTGCTAATTCCTCACGGAGCACAATGTATTTGCAGCCTCCTCTTTTTTATTGATTCTTTCTCTTAGTCTGCACTGAGCTCTACAATACAGCCGCAGAATTTCCAATATAATTTCTAACAGAATTATTATTATTAATAATAATAATTATTATATTTGTTTATTTTCTCCTGTGACCTCTGAAGTTGCAATACCACCGGAAGAAACTGAAATAATTGTGTTTTTCATCTATTGGTAATGATCTGTTTTTTTCAATTATTTTTCTGTGAGGTTTAAAACAGCAATCTGTGGCCAAGCAAATCCTAGTATTCTCTCTGCCTTTATTCCGAATGTCTTTGTTTTCCATATGTCTTAAACTATTCTCTGACGTGACCTTCTGCCATCTTTGATTCTCTGAAAGCAATGTGGTTCTTGGCCACAGAGCTATGGAAAAAAAAACCAAAATGAAATTTCAAAGATTACAGTGAAAAAGTCCCAAGTCATTTAATTTGTAAATGATCATCAACTTTACCTCCGCATTTCAGCATTCAGATCTTTATAAACTAGTATTTGCACCACAAAAGTCCCCATCTGCATGTAGATAAGTGCATGCAGATGAAATAGGTTCTTTTTCTTACCCCATTTTACCATGCAAATGGTATTTCTTCATGTGAATGTTTTTGCTTTTTTTCTTAACATAGAATGTTCACCAAAAATTGCAGGAGTATGGGAGCTTGAAAATTACCCAGGGAGTGAAGAAGTCTGTCACCAGAAGCTAGTTATGTCCTCGGTCTGACAGTCTTTGGCAATGTATTCTCTACACAAAGCTTATCTTTTTTATTATTATCGTTTAATTAGTTATCTTAAGAAGCAGAGGTTTCTCAGTTTTCCTCAAGAATTTGCAAGGCTTTCTAGAAAGAGCATTTCAGTGCTTTACTTCTATTCCACTCCTCTTTCTCATCCAATTAGTGTGTAAACCCTCTCAAGGTCTGTGAGCTACAATCTCCCTGCCTGCACAAACTGGGTAAATGTATGGAAGGAGGGAAACACACTTTTTGTAGAATCAAGATTTTACTTAGAATTTACATTAAACAGTAAATTTTATTATACATAGCTAGCCTTTGTTTTCTGCTTTTATATATAACTTCCTCGCTTTCTATTCCTCATATCACCATTCCCTTTAAATAACTATTTTCCACGGTTTTGTATCTGTGATATATTATTCTCTTTGTTTTTAAAGAACAAACTGGTATTTTACTCTATTGTCCTTACTCTCCAAGGAGAAATTTCTTATTCTCAGGGTTTTTTTTCACTCAGCTTCCTCTTCCTCCCCCTGCTTTTGATCCTCCCTGGGGAGATTTTCTGTTTCTTTTGGGCTGAGATAGCCCTTTACCTTTAAGCCTTTGTACTTTTTTTTTTCTTTCTATCTGTTTTTTGCTACTACTCTAGCAGACAGAGGATGTAAAGGAAACTGTTAGAAACTGTCCCCCAGCTCCTGAAGGTGTGAGTGGAACCATGTCTCCTTGCTTTCCTTGGTTTTGATGTGGCTCCTTGTGTTTTTGAGAGCCTCTGCCCTGTGCCTAGGTGGGGAGGTGGGGGAGAAGGGCTGCCCTCCACCTCCGGCAGGCAAGAGATGTGGAAAAAAGGAGACCAAATTAGTTAGGTTTTGGTTTTGGTTTTTCACAACTGTGAATAGAGTGGAGTGGGATGCAGAGTGATGATTTAATACTGAATGTGTTTAGGTTTATCTTATCACATGGGGGGTCTTGCTGTGAAAAGTCTCCAGTGACATCCACCTGCAGCCACAAGAGAGACTGGGGAGCTAAGAGGTCATTTCATTGCCAAGACATCAGGACTGGAAGGAGACTGCAGCCTCTTTGGTTACTTCCAAGTGTTAACCCTGGAACCACAAAGGGTTTCTGTGTGGGAACTGCCACTATTGCCTCAGTTCCTCCTTTTCTGGGCCTGGACACACAAGGAGCAGCCTGGCATTGCATCTCAGCTCTGCAGCTGACCAGCAGCTAGACAGGAATTCCTGGAAACAAAGGTTCTCTAGCAGAAAATGTTCACCCACAGAATGAAATGTCAGGAGTGTATGGAGTCCAATCTTAGGAAGATTCATCTCAAAACTTTTTGCTATTTGAAACATCTTCTAGTTTGGCATCTTACCTGAACTTTATTGCCGATAACAAACTCTTCCAGATCATCAGTGAACACATGAAATATTACAGAGACAGAATACATTACGTAAGCTTGGCAAGAAAGGTACTTAGTGAGGGTTTTACATTTTATTACATGCTCCTCAGCTGTTGAAGATCTGGAAAAAAGAAAATTAAATACAATTTTACAATGTCACAGTGTCGTGGTTTTGACCGAATTGACCAACCAGAAC
>VXAK01015304.1:172457-183667 GCA_013399435.1 Arenaria interpres
GGATCAAAGGCAGACGAACAGATAGGGTCCTCCTTGGACGTCGGCCATTGAAGGAAGAGAGTTGACCCTTTGATCCCTCAGCTTTTATACTGAGCATGGTGCGGATGGGATGGAATACCCTGTTGGTCAGTTTTGAGTTACCTGTCCTGTCCGGTCCTCCCTACAGCTGTGACCCCTCTATGCTTTTCTGCTTCCGACCCTCCAACGGGGCAAATAACAGATTTGCCTGACCTTGGTTGTTATAGCAATAAGTATAAGCAAGGGCCTCTCTGCACACCATTCCTTGGTATAATCAGGTCTTATCACTGTGAGAGTGAACAGTTTCTGAACAATATGCTGTTAATTTCAGAGTTTAGTTAGAAGAGGCCCAGCTAAAAAAGTAAAATTACTGAATAGAAAATTACTTCTGTTTTACCTCAAACCAGGACACACAGCAGTAAGTCAAAGAAGGGAGCATTAAAAGCTTAAATTTGGATCAATCTGGCTAACAATTCCACTTCCATCTTGTTTCCAAAACAACTAAGTGTCCAGTATTTAACATTTTTTTTGAGTGTGGGCAAATAATGGTTTGCACAAAAGACCACAGAAGATTCTGCAGCACAGCGAGGTAATGAAGAGACAGAACAGAGGAGAAAGAAAGAAATTAAAGTGCTCACAAATGAATTTTAAGTACCTTTTTGCTAATGGCTCATCTCAGTAATGTACTTTTGTGAAGAGATGAGCAGGTATTGCAGAACACAGAAAAGTGATCCTGTGTTTGGCAGGATGCGTAGTTGTGAAGGTTGGCATAGCTTCAAGGGGATGTTTTTCATCACTGTGATCACGGGAAGTAAGGGAGCTTTTTTAATAATTGGGCCTGGTTTCCTAGATCTATTTTTGTCTGTAGTGTTCTGTCTCCTCTGCCTATCTCTCTCTGTCTTTGTATCCCTTTAATCTTTTTATTTCCTTTGGCTTTTTTGTGTTCTTTTCTCCTACTGCTACCTTCTTATATTTGTTAGTGCCTTTTCCTTCAGCTCTAGCCCTCTTTATGTGCCATCGTACAAACTTTCCACTAGCTCAATCCATCTTCCTCTGCCCCAGTATTTTTTCTCATTTATTTCTCTCCAGTTCTAATTTGATTCTGTTACTATGCAGAGTCAGAACACAAGTGACGAGAATACAAGTAGATGTTGCTGTTCTTCTTCTTCACCATTAATTTTTCCCTGTCCTCCTCCCTTTCCTGCTTAGCTGTACTTTTAAAACAGCTTTAGCTTTCTCAATTGGAGCTATTAAAAATCAGGGTTTTGCACACTCAGCATCAAACGTTAGTGATGTCTGTTTGTTATTCCAACTTTTATGGTGCACACAGAGAAGACCACAGGATTTGCAGGAAGGCCAGGGAGATAAGCCTTTGTAATATTCCCAAATCAGTTGACTCCGTTCCTAGGAAAGGGAGCTAGAATGGCTTCATGCTGTTCCCAAAGGAAAACAGTGCTGAGATTCAATGTTGCCTGAATGAGGTAGAGAAACAATTTCAGATCTGGGCTACTTCGTCAGCAAACCAGAGTGACTATAAGAGGGAAGTGAAAATAATCTTCTCTGTCGCAGCAAGCAAAGGGTGGTGTTTAAGGAGGGGTCAGAGTCATCAGGACAAATATTTGGCCATGACATTTGGCAGGTATAAATATACACAAATGAGATAAAGCTCAGATGCCCCAGATCTTTCCCAGCTGAGGTTGACGCTGTCAGCCTGCCAGGAGCCCAGCTGGAAGACCGTAATATATACAATAAAATAAAATAGATTGCTCTTGGACTTATAATTCTTCGTCCCCAAATGGAGTCCTTCGCACTGAGACTGAGACCTCTGCTCTGTTTCCGAGTTGGAAGGCATGGCGAGGACATAGCTTTGATCCTTCCTTTGCTGGTACAAACCCAGACTCAAACAGTTTTCCCCAAAGAAGTGTAAGAAGCGAAAAATTAACCAACTGCATTGGAAAAAAATATTGGCTGTGTCAGCTATTACACACTGTAAGATGCTCTGATAACAGTTTTAAAGAAAAACAAACCCAACCACAGAAAAAAACCTATTGCAGAGGAACAGAGCATTACATGGTGTTGTAGAACTCCTAATTTTGATTTGAGAAATCCCCAATGAGAGCACAAGATGAAGGGATCTGGATACAAGGCAATTTCTTGAAGTAGATCTATACATTCCGTAGTGTCAGCACCATGATGAATTCAGAATAAAAAAGTTACATTTTTGCAGTTTTTGATATTTTGTACTGCAGGTTTTACATTTTCTACAAAGCTCTGGGAAAGGTTTTATGGATAGATGTGGGAATAGGTAGAAAGATAATCATATGGACTTTTCTGAACGAAAAATCTATTGCTATAATCTTTATAGCTCTTGTGTCCCCTTCTAAAGTTTTTTCTGGGTTCTATTGAAAGTGGGGTACAGCATAAAACAGCTCAGGAAATTCTCTTTTCTGATTTTCCTCGTCTGGAAGTTCCCCATGATCATCATGACTGTTGTAGGAGTTTTTGTAACTAAAATTGCTGAAATAAATTCACTCACTAACAAGGATTTCCACTGAATATTTTTTGGGGGGGAACTTGTAGCATGCCTTTGTAATTCAGAAAGTTAGTTTAGGAGACCTTTTTTATTTTAGTGTATTTGTTATGGCACCTTTTTTATTTTGAATGGAGTATGAGAGATGCAAACAGGGGATTTGAATGACTTAAAACCATGCCTTCTCCAGCTGTCAGACCAACTTTTCAGTGCTTCAGAATCTTTTTAGTGTTTTGGAATAACTCCTAATAACAAGGTCATGAAAATAATCATGATTAAGATTTGGGTTGCTCAAAACTAAGAACTAGCTTGAGCTGCTCAAAAAGAACTTTGTGTTCCCTGCCCATGTGTGGTTCTGTCTGCGAAGAACTCGGCATATTTCTCCCTGACAGCATTCTTAAGTGCTCGCAACGGTATTAAAAGTCATAGCCCTGGCAATAACACCTGAATCTGGTGTCCCCCATTACACATAAATCCTGCTTTATACCAGCAGCTATGGGAGTGCACTCCTTACTTGCTCTTTCTGGGAGAGAAAATGATTCGCTCTTTGGCCTTACATCTGACATCACTGCTGAGGTGGAGTCCTAATTATGCAGCCTCACTGCCTGTCAGCTCTTATTTCTCTATTCAATAATGTGCTGTCTTCCTAATTATACTGTAAAAAACCGATGACACAGTATCCTTAGTAGTACATAATTATCCCCCCCTTTTTTTTTCCTGTATTCTTAAAGTCACGGTTTTTGTGAGATCTAAAAACTGTAGGTTGCATGATAGTCACTAAACAACCGGATTATTTCAAATGTGGCTGACAAATGCTCTGAAGAAATAGATAATTGCATGGGATGTATAAAACATTTCTCATATAATAATTAAATATTTTTTCATGTTTGTACATGCATTGAAAAAAGATAAATACAGAATATTCTCCCAAGTGCTGTAAATTAAAGCCATAATTTCTCCAAAATTTAGTTCAGCAGTTACTTATTGCAATAGCCATTTAGAAAGGTAATTTACATGAATATCATCTTTGCCAGTGTCAATTATATGAAGATGCTGCTAGTGGCTTCAGAATATACCTGATTACTTGAAGATGACATTCTCCATCATTTTGTATTTGTCATCTGAAAACCTAGGTCTGCTGGCAGAGCTTCAGAAGTCGTGTGCGCACGCAGTCCTTTGTCATCCAAAAGGAGATACAGCATTATTCATATGGAGATAAGGTCCATCTCAAGTGGTGTTTGATGTCAGAGTTGCTTTTCCTTTATTTGAAAATTCCTGCTGGTACAAAAAAAGTTATTTGTTAAAACCAGTCATTTTATGTTTCAGTTAGGCAATGATCATCCTTCTGTTTGCATCCGCAAGGCAAGAGACGGTGTTGTTTATGGATTTTGTACAAAGTTAAATGTGATACCAGGCAACAGAGGGCAAGTTTTCCAGAGTTTTTTTTTAAATGTAGCTAGAAGGTCAAATTCTCATCCTGAATATAATCAAAGAAAATGCTCCAATCTGTCTTACTCAGGGAGGAATTCCTGGTTTTGCTTCACTACTGGTTTTCCTTCAGTCAAGGAGGAAATAATATATAAGAGCATAGTGCACTATTTTCCTATTTTGTCCATGAACTTATTGAAGGGTTTAGTTTTCTTAGGGGTGCTATGTTGATTCGTGCCTCTTTATCAAGCACATGGTGAACACAGACACTGCTGCCAGGAAAAGCCAGCAAATTAGAGGATGTGGTACACATTGAGCTGCAGTGTGTAATACATCTGCTACTAGGAGCTTGGAATTATTTTTTATTGTTTTATTTGGAAAAGTTATTATGGAAAAATGTTAGGATTTTGATCCTTTTTTAATAATGTTAGAAGAAGTCCACCACATTTATTTCTGGTTTTGTCCTGAGCCTGGACTGCAATGTGGCAGAGAAATCAAATACACTATTGCTCTGTCCATATGTCACTTAATCTCAGCAATTTCATAGCTATTGCATTTCAATTTCATACCTATGAGCTGGATTCAATAGACTAAACATAACCATACATCATATCTTTCTCGTCGGGTATGCATGAGAACTTTTTTTCTGAACTGTTCCTGAAACTTATACCTTCTTGCATTCTTTCAAGAATAATTCTGTTATCGTAGTGTAATTAATTTCTCTCATCATTCACTCTCCCTTGGCAATGATTTACATGAGGACAAATATTGGTGGTAGCTTTTTTGTCTTAGGGAAATGTGACTTCATACCACAAGAGAGCAGCCATTCTGCCAGATTCACATCTATGTCTTTCCCTACACAGATGAGGCTGTTCAGAGAAACAGTGAATTTTGTTTCATTTGGTTTCATGGATATTTCTGACTATTTCGAAGTACAACTTAACTTTGCTAACCCAATTTGCTTTAAAATTACATCAGATCAAAAGAATTACACCTCATTAGAAAAAATAATATTATTTTCCTTACTTATTCTGCAAATTTGACTTTAGAAATGTTAAGCTATAGATGATGAAAAGTTAGTGAAGAAGAATAGTGGATTATTGAATAATTTATTTTCATGCTATATTTAAATGGATGTTTGAGATTTTTTTCTGTTGTGCATTCATCTTCTGTGACAAATACTTTGAAGTCAAATTTCTCTTTGGATTTGAAGTGAACTGTCATGGATATCCCTAGCATTATCCACTGGCCTCTGCTCACTGAGAAAATTGCTGACTTTTACATATAGAGTATTATTTGGGTTTGGGCTTTTATATTTAACACAATTCTGTAACTGGCACTAAGTGCAGAATTCAGCCAGTCTACTTGCAAGAGTAACTACAGCTATTAAAATAGACACACAAAATATTGGCTGGTGGAGATTTCAGGGTTTTTCAGTCTTATGGAGATTAATGGTGTGATTTCCATGCCTGGAAGCAGAACAAGAAGAAAATGTAGGAAGTGACTTCCTTAAAGCATTAAGGCTGCTTTTCTGGAGAAAATTGGAAAGCAATAGCTTTGCAGATTTGGTTTAAAACCTACAGGCAGTAGGTCTGCGAAATTTTATACAGAAGAGAAGGTTAGGGATAAATCTAGTTCATTATAATGCAAGGAGAAGAAAGGATTATGCACCCCCAAGGAAAGGATCTTTTCAGTTCGATAAATGCACGTACGTTATTCTCTACAAAATGTCAAGTCATTCTAGAAGTACACTGATTTTTGTGCTCCTGTGTACATTAGGACCTCCATTTATTTTCATATTTTGTAGTTTGGAATGAATTAAATAATTATGAAATTATTATCTTGTAGATACTGATAAATTGTGAGTACGCAAAAATTAATATATTTTTCCTGAAATGTGGTGCAAATATAAAGGTCTACAAATGATGAAGAAATTATCTGCCCTTCCAGAAAGCCTTTCTGGGGACAGCAGAGATTATGGGTTAAAAAATGTCTGATGCAGCAGAAGCAGAGCATATAAATAAGGCAACTGCAATTGTTTAGAGGAAAGAGGAATAGCAGCCCGATGGAGCAGTCTGAAAGCAACAGGACTTTTAGTGTTGAATCAGCGCTAAAATGCAAACTGGAGATGTTTTGGCCACCCACACAGGGTGACAACAATGCCACAATACCACAAATTTTAGGACATATAAGCCTTATTTTTGATCTTTGTTTATGAAGGTGGATTATAAAGGTTCTCTTATAGAGGAGGCTTGAAGAAAATGATGTTTCTATGGATTTTTTCAGCCTTTTACTCTCATGGGAACGAATTAACCCCATCTTAGAATCATAGAATCATACGGGGTTGGAAGGGACCTCTGGAGATCATCTAGTCCAACCCCCCTGCCAGAGTGGGTCTACCTATAGCAGGTTGCACAGGAACTTGTCCAGGCAGGTTTGAAATGTTTCCAAAGGAGACTCCACCACCTCTCTGGGGAGCCTGTTCCAGTGCTCTGCCACTCTCACAGTAAAGAAGTTCCTCCTCATGTTTAGGTGGAACTTCTTATACTCAAGTTTGTGCCCATTTCCTCTTGTCCTGTCTCTGGGCACCACTGAAAAAAGACCACCCCTGTCCTCCTGGCACCCTCCCTTTAAGTATTTGTAAGCATTGATCCCCCCTAAGTCTTTTCTTCTCAAGACTAAAAAGACCTAAGTCCCTCAGCCTCTTCTCATAGGAGAAATGCTCCAGGCCCTTAATCATCTTTGTGCCCCTTATCTTCAGTGGTTATTGTTCAGAGCAACATGGCTGGAGGGCTTGTAGCCTTGTGGGGCTGCTCACCAAGCTACCCTTTGCCGTGCTCCCACACATCCATTGGATTTCTTCTTAAGACCCCATTACTCTTGTAAAAGGGTCCAAATCCAGTTTATGCACTTGAATATACTATGCTAGTTTGGAGTACCTGGTACCCAAAATGCTTAAGCCTGTCACTGGTGAAGCCTTAGGGGAGATCTCCAGTTGGGGGAGGCGTGCGTGACGGAAGGGGATCTCATCCTCCTCCAGGTGGCCTCGTTATTCAGGAACTTGGTGTTTCTACCTCTGAGCATACTTGTAGATGGTTGTGATGTCTTCCCCGTACTTGTTGTTTGGCAAAATTAAAGATGATTAATACTTTTCTCGTATATCAGCCTCTTCAGTTCCTTAATAATTTTATTTCTTTTCTACTTTATCCTCTATTTGTCAACAGCTTTCAAAATCTGAAGAGCTCAGAACAACATTATTTATAGCTGGAAATTGGATTGGGTTTTCACCACCAAAATAAAAAGATAGAAATGTCAATCTGGAATGAACTATTTTATTAAAGGAAAATATTATTAATAATTACTAATCTAATTTATTAGTATGGTTACTATATTTAAAGAAAACCGAACTGTTGCCTGGTTTTAAAACTACTATATTTCAGCTTTTCAGTGTGCTATTTAGAAATATGAAGTAGTCACCTTATTATGCACCATCTTCCAGGATTTGAAAAGCAACTTATACATATAAATGGATTTAGCTTCATCACCTGATTAAAAAATGTCAATTATTAAGTAAATGCATCTAGTGCAGATCATGTCTGCTGGATTTAAAATTTTGATTTACATTTCAAAACACTTTGGAGGATTAATCATCTCTTGGTTGATTATGTAGGCTCTCTCCATCCTCAGTGGCAAGAGGGAGAGAAGTCCTCCAGCGGCCTCTCACGCTACTTTTAAATAACCATTTGCAGGAACAAATACTTTTTGGAGGTACATCTCTCTTTCCAGGAGGGATAGACAGTTGGGTGAGATGGGTTACTTAACTTTTAGACACTTTAGACCTACTAAAGTGAGGTGAGATTGATCTCTTCTCCTGAGAGTCTAATCATTAACTTCCTTTTCATACCCTGTAAAAGAACTACTACTGTAGGCCATTGAAATACTTCAGATAAACGGTAAATGGACTGCATGGCTCTACAAATTAGATCCATCTAATGAGTAGTAAGAATTGGTAAAATTAAACGTAAGCTTTAACTAATTAACTGATGAAGAGAGACAAAATTCTTTTTATCTCTCTTGCCTCTAAGATCCCTAAGATTTTTTCTTTGCCACTCTGCTTGCTATTAATTGACTCAGAAATTGCTATCCTACATAAAAATCTTTCTCTGTTTTATTTATTAAAAAAAAAAGGTTATTACCAAGGGAAAATAATGGAAGCCTGTATCATTTCATCCTTCCATTTAAATATTAATTCAGATCTTTCAAAATGGCTATTTGTTTGATATAGAGTAATTGCAAAGTCAAAGTTTCAGTCAGAGTGGCACTGTTAAAGAGTAACTCCAGATATTACTTGCCTGTTGGCACTAAATTTGGTGCACCTAATTTCGTGCCCCTCTCTAATTGGAGAAGGTAAGTTATATATATTATTATACCAACTGATTATGTTTCTGACAAGTCATCTTTGCAACAGCGCAGACCTTACTCCCAGGTGACTAATCTGAATATCTCTTTCTGTTCTGCTCAGTTTCCCTATCTGTTTAGTCCTCTGAACTAAGTGAAATAGCTTTAAGAAACAGTCACTCTTTGCCTCGGGTCAACTACCATAATCCAACCTTCAGCAGTTAACAAATAATTTTTTATTCCCCTAGTCTACATCATCAGCAGTTAGCTTTCCTTCAGCTGAGTTAAGAGATGTTGATATTTTTCCTTTCCTAGCCTTTGAAATAATGGTAGCTTTTCTTTTCCTTGTTTTTTGGTTTGTGTCTTTTTTGTCTTTATTTTTGCTTTTCCTCTGTTGCCTGTCAAGAATGGGGTTTATGTGCACTTACAGTCACATAGGTGTTCAAGCGTCTTTTGTAAGATTTTAAGGAAATTATAGTGAAACCTATGAAAAATACAATGTAATAGCTGTCTTATGGGCCAGGGAGAGCCCAGAACCAGCATATGAGAAAGATCTCAAACTTATAAAAAGAATACATCCGATACTGTGTGTCCATGCTGGAGCCTTACTGGGGACAAAAGGTACATGAATGAAGAGACTGTGGTTGCCCTTGGGCTCTCTTGAATAACCTTTTGAGCACACCTGAGGCCATGATTGTCTCGAGATGTTCCTGGGTCCTTGGGAGACATGCACTAAAGTGCTTTAATGGGACTGCAGAACAAATGGAATTTCATTGCCAGTACAGAACTTATTTTCTCCGTAGAATGAATAGCCATGAAAGGAAAATGTGACCTTACAGGGTTGAGTTTTTTTAGAAATTCTTTTAAGTTTTTGAACTGGAACCTCCATGCAAGGGATTATTTTGGGGTGGCTTAAGGCAGCAAAAAGGACTGGAAGGTCTGTCCTGTGGGGATAGTGCCCCCTTTAGCCATATAAAGAAAAGAGAAGACCCTCTTACATTGTGTGTTAAGGTCGCTCGATTACCTTTCCTTACACATAAATAAATAGCCCTCAGCAAAGCACAAAAATTCCTTATGAAATGAACAGGAACTTTCTCTCTTAAAACTATTTCAGGTTGTAAAAGAAAATGCAAGTTTCTCAAGCAATTCTGCCATTTTTTATTTCCTGTTAGAATTTTCCTTATCTCCCTCCCCTCACAAAAAGACAGAGTTGTTTTTAGAGGGACAAACAGACTAGGAGAATGTTGGGAACTCTGGCGGAGTTTTGCACTGTTTTCAAACTTACATTGTTTAGTTTAAGAATAATAGCCAGTCATTCTGTTTAGCATTTGTCATTTTGCCGTTGGATGCCTCGGAAAAACACACCAAAATACTTGCCACTTCTTTGTTTGGTCGGAAATAAGGTGAATCCTTCATGCACTCGGTGATGTCCTCTTCACTGACTGTGAATAAAAGCAATGACTCTCATGAAGTCATGTCCTGATTTATTTTAGCATTTATTTTTTAACATCACTTGGCTATAAATCCTGTGCAGTAGGAAAGGAGATATTCTAAAAATTAAATTCTGTGGGAGATAAAAAATGACATATGGGAAATTGAGTCTGATACTTGTACTTTAGAAAAATTATCCAAAGCTTTAATGCCTGGGACTGTACCTGTTGTGTCTTGACCATAACTAGGACTTCCATATTACAACTAAGGACATAAACACAGGAAACAACCTAAAAATATCATGACGAGACAACAAAAGAAAGCATCTTAAGTGTGTTGAACATCTGTCTGTCATGTGGATCTATTTCTCTACCTTTTCTGCACTTGATATCTCAATTGGCATATTGGGAACTGGAAAATGACTTACCTGTGGCTTTTCTAAGGTATATTGTTCTTGTTGTCACTAACCAGCTGGATTTTTTTAAAGGATAAGTAACAGGCACAGTATTTCAAATGAAGAGAGGGAGAGGGACCTACCCACTGTGAGAAAATGTAGCTGTTCTCAGTGCACCTTCAGAGAGACTCGCTTTCTGAAGTGCAGGCTGTTGTGCCAGGGCAGATGTGGAATCTGGGAAATTTTCCAGAGAAATCATTAAAAAATGAGGTTCTCAACATTAGCTGCTGTGTTTACCTATTTTTCTTTCTCAGACCGTCACTAGCAACATTAAAGACTGCACTGGATGATGAACTGAGAGCATAAACCACTCGCAGAGGAGCACTGAGGCAAACACTGTGTTTTCCAGCACGCTCAAACCCTTCCTTAGCAATCTGTAGCCATTTGCAGACAATAGAAGAGCTCTTTCACTGCCATTGTACTATTTGACTCTGGGCAAACTAGCCACATTCTGGAAAACTGATAGTTTAGGCTTTTCTAGTGACATCTGAGAAATGATGCAGTGGGAGTAATTACGTGATTGCTGCTGGTACTGATGATATCTCCCTGGCTGGCTGATACTGCTAATCTATTTTACATTATCTTCTGCTTCAGGAAAAAAAAAAAAAAAATTATGCCTAAACTGAGGAGGAGGATGTTAATGATGACATTGCCTCCAGCATTTTGTTTGTGACAACATCCCACTGATGATCCTAACAATACAGATGGTGTCTCTCAGGTGCCGCTTTTAGACATTTCTGAAGAACTGGAGGGACAGACAGAGAGTGGGACAGACACCGCTCTTCTTTGTACTTCTTTGGAAATATCTTTAAAGGAAATCCAAATAATCCTGCTTTAAATAAGTTGTCATGGTTTAACCCCAGTCGGCAGCTAGAGCCATGCAGCCACTCACACAGTTCTCCGCCTTTCCCCTAGAAGGACAGGGAGAAGGAGAGGAGAGGAGTGGAGAGG
>VXAK01015304.1:183677-314659 GCA_013399435.1 Arenaria interpres
AATAACAGAAAAAGGAAAATAGCAACAATAATAGAAATGATAAAAGAATATACAAGATAAAGTAATACAACACAAGTCACTCTCACCACCTGGTGAATTGCTTGCCCAGCCCATCCTGAGCAACGATCATGGATTCTCACCCACCAGCCAACCCTCATTTATATACTGAGCATGACATCTATAGTATGGAATATTCCATTGGCCAGCATGTCTGTCTATGCTTCTTCTCAGCTTCTACAGGAAGTTGCAAAAAGTCTTTGAATAGTATAAACATCACTTAGCAACAACTAAAACAATATACATTATTAACATTCCCTTCATACCAAATCTGAAACACAGCAGCCACTAGAAAGATAATTAACTCTATCCCAGATGAAACCAGAACATGAGTAGTGAGGATTTCCTTCAGGGTTAGAGACTCTTGTATTGTAAACCTACCTCACCTGTTTGCAACACTCGGAGTTTTTAAAAAAATACTTGAGAAGTGCATTGCACGCAGGAGATTCCATTAAGAAGGATCATTTTAGCTGGTGGGATAGGGAGTTACAAAAAGACTGCTCCAAATTAGCCTGACACCAAGATTTGGCAGAAGCATAAGGTTGATTTGGAGGTACTTTTCTGCTTTCCTAGCCAACATGCACGTAAAGACTGAACCTAAGCAATCCATAATAAGCAGGGCTGCAATGACCTTGGGCTAACTAATCAAAGTGCTGAATGAAACATGATTCCAGCTTTCGTATTTTATACATTTTACAAATCAAATAATGAAATAAGAGAAATATTTGTGACGTTTTCAATTTTATAATTTCAACCACTTTTACCTGTAAAAATTAGTGAAAATACCTCTCTAAATCCACTGTGATATCCTGAAAGCAAAAAAAAAAAAAAGGAAAAGAGACTTCTCTAAACATGACAGGAATTAAATATTAACAAGATAGCATTAGCATCACTCTGTATCTTTCCAGTCAGATACCTGGAATTATTCACAGCAATAGACAATGCTGTAAAATATGATGGCGGCAGTTATTTGACTGTAAGTCTAATGTGCAAGAGTAAACCTCAGTCACAGGAGATTTTAAAACTTTTAATAATTTCTCTATGGCTATAAATGACAACAGCATTAATGCCTAGAATGTTACTGCTGCAGAAACCCTAGTTACCCAAGTGATGCTGTCAGTATTTATAACTGTTGGTGTTTCCTACTCTCTTACTATTGCCTTTTCCAAGCTAAAATCCAATGCCTAATTTCTGTTCTTCTCTGATAACCACATTGCCTAGGCCAAATTCTTTAGCAAACTAAACATTCTTACCTGCATTCCCTTCAGTGCAGGTGTATAAAAGCATTTCATTGCCCATTTTCTCTAGCAGAGAACCTAAGCTATGGCAGAAGGAAAGTAAATATTCTAAAGAGACAAAGTGTTGGGTTTTTTCCCCCTGTAGCATAGTATTAGTTTTGAGTTATGTTTTCTCTTCCATTGTTGTTTATGTAATATGGAAGGGCTCATAACTCTTCATAACCTTTTAAAGGAGCCAAGTATTGCAGGTGAGTATGCATATATTATAAAAAGAGGTAGTGTTCCATACTGCCACAGCTTCGTGTCATGTTCTGGAGCAGTAATTCACAGAATCACAGAATCGCCTAGGTTGGAAGGGACCTTTAAGACCATCTAGTCCAACCATAGTAAAAAAAAAAAAAACCCAACCAACAAACAAACAAACAAAACACAAAAAAAACCCACAAAAAAAAAACAAACCAACACTAAACCATATTTCTGAGCATCATGTCAACTCATCTTTTGAATATCTCCAGGGATGGTGCCTCAACCACTTCCCTGGGCAGTCCATTCCAATGCCTGATAACCCTTTCAGTGAAGAAATTTTTCCTAATATCCAACCTGAACCTCCCCAGGCGCAACTTGAGGCCATTTCCTCTTGTCCTATCTCCTGTGCCTTTGGAGAAGAGACCTACCCCCACCCCTCTACAACCTCCTTTCAGGTAGTAGTAGAGAGCAATAACGTCTCCCCTCAGCCTCCTCTTCTCTAGACTGAAGCACCCCCCAGCTCCCTTAGCCTTTCCTCGTAAGACTTATTCTCCAGATCCCTCACCATCTTTGTTGCCCTTCTCTGGAAGAACCTCCAGCACCTCAATGTCTTTCTTGTGGTAAGGGGCCCAAAACTGGACACAGCACTCGAGGTGGGGCCTCACCAGTGCCGAGTACAGGGGGACGATCACCTCTTGGGTCCTACTCACCAGGCTGTTCCTGGCTCAAGCCAGGTTTCTGTTGGCCTTCTTGGCCACCTGGGCACACTATGTTCAGCCTGCTGTTGACCAACACCCCCAGGTCTTTTTCTGCCGGGCAGCTTTCCAGCCACTAAATTCCCATGACTACATATTTTGTTTTCATATTGTACCATGGTAGAAAACAAATTATCTGATTTATTTGCAGAAGAACATTTTTAAAATAGTTTGAGTTGTAGTAGATAATAGTTGATTTCATTTATTCTTGTTTACTTCTTCAGTCATTAAAAATGCATGGAAAAAGTACCTAGTCTTTGGCAAAATTTGAAGGATCAAAGATAACTGTGATAGGAATAGCAATCCAGCATGGTGGCTGAGTGGGGGATGAGTAGTGTCTGGAAGGCAAGGACAAGTTCCAACATAGGATGTGGAAATTTAATGCAACTGAAGGGAAAATTTAGCTCCAGTGGAATCAACAAAGAAACATATGTTGGTTTCAGTAGACCAGCATTTCACCAGATGTGATTCATGTAATTTTTGCAGCTGTTTTCTGTACAGATCAAAGTATGCAAAATTGACTATATTATGAAAATAGAGCAATAAAGAATAAATGATTCATATCTGCTGAAGTAATAGCTAGAACAAGACATAAATCTAAAAAAATATAATGACACATGAAACCCAGATGGTTTCTTTAGAATAATGCATGTGGTGTTAAGTAGAAGTAATGGTGAGGAATTGTAAGAAATGATATCAAAAGTGAGTATCACAAAATACTTCAAAGAGCTAAACTGGGAACTGTCTTCTGTTGACTTCCCTGCCTCATATTGAGGAGGGGAAGGTGTTTGCCATTATGTAGACCTCAAAAAGATCAGCCCTAAGCACTTTCATTTCCTTGTATGCTTTCTCTCACTCATCAGTTTCTCCTGGTCATGACAGACCAGAAATCAGGTGGAGTATTTTTCAGACTTTTTAAAGACTTTGTTGTATACCTTCCCAGCCTGCAACTTCTATTTTTTCTCCTACCATTATTTTTTTTTTTAACTTTCTCATCGTAAAGTCATATATTCTTTTAGGATAGAAACCATTGCGTACAGGTTTTAAAGTGAGTTTCCCAGATTCCCATTCTGTCTTCCTTAATCACCAGTTTGTATCTGGTTGTTTATTCACAGTCTTTCCTCTCTTTTTTTGCCATGTTTCCTCCCAAACCCTGGGTTGGACTTTTGTTGCTTTCCCCCCGATCTTTAGGTATCAAAAAGAGAAAAAAGAACTACCAAATTCCCCTGGCTGGGATTACTTACAAAGGAGCTGAGACCCGTTTTCTTGAGAACCTCCCTGGTCTCATTTCAAGACACCTTCTCCCACTTTTTGGGGGCCTTCCTCAGCCCAGTTTTCAAACATCCGTCTCTGCCCTTAAAACTCGATGACAACGTGATCTTTTGCTGCTTGTTCTTATTGCAACAGCCAAGGCTGCCAAGGTGGAGCAGACTTCCCCTCAGGGTCTTTGATCAACCAGCAGCAGTTTTTAGGATTTTAAACTTCTCTCACATGAGCTGTATGTTTTGCTTCAACTTAGCCTCTTCTTACAGGATCTTTTTGTAAGTCAGGCACCCCTGGACATCCTGCCTGAATGTAGCAGGCAGGGAATGGTCACTCTGTGCCCCTAGGTTCCAGTGAGGCAAGCTTCTTTTGCTTTCTTTCTTTTTCCTTTTAACGGATATATAATATATTTCAATACTAGGAAAACAATTCCAAATTTCTGATGGTCATTCTCCCAAAAATGTGGTAATCAATTGCTGACAACATTCAATCATAACATTGTTGAAACCCTAGTAAATATGCAATATAAGTAGTTATATGTGCAGCAGAAGTAATGTTGTTTATGTATAATGATTTTATGTTTGCACTTTGGCATCAATTTCCCTTATAGCTTCTCTGGTATCAGAAAAAGGTAAACTTTCCCTAGGGTCCCTCTCATCTTTCTGTTTTCTTATTTTAATGAAATCTTTAGGAAAGTTAATATACTTGAGACCTTTCCACATTTGCAAATGCTTTAAAATGCCCTGAAGGGACAGAGAAACAGACACATGTACATATTGAGGTGCTATGAGCTTGCTTTCTCTAGTAAATCAAACTAAAACCAGACAGGATCAGACTAAAAAGCATACCTGATTTATTATACACCTGTGAGTATTGGCCATCCGAGGCTGAAAGGTCCATCAGCTCTCACTAGGAATGTTCTACAAATGCTCAGTTGACCTGAGATACTCGGACAGTCTGCGCAATGTAAGTTTGATGCTGAGTTGCTCTGTACCTGAGGTGTGGTCTTTTGTTTAGGATTTACAGAAACGTGGTACAGCACTATCAGAATTGAGTAGATAACCACCAAAAGCAGTACTGAATCCATGCATATTGATGAAGCTGTTAGGTACAGATTAAACAGGCTTTCTCATTCCCTTAAAAAGTGTCTCTAAGAACCACATGCAGAAAAGTTCTTTAGTGGGCTTGGAGTCACACAGGTAAGTGTGGGACAACTATAATTTTGTTAGGGCCATTTATATGACATTAGCAGGGTAATTCACTCCTTGAAAGATCATTTTAAACTTCATAGGAAGTAAAGGCTTGGGCTAAACAGCAATAATGCTACAAGAGTTAAGGGTGAACTTTTAGTTTTAATTAAATTATTGGAATGGTGTAGTCACTACCACGGCCGTTATTATGCTTTATATTATGATGCTTCCTTATACCATTATGGTTTATTCTCCATACTGTAGCACAATGAGAAAGACTGTTAAAATGCCTTTATAACATTATAATTGTTTCTATAGTGGTGGAAGTCATACCTATTTAATTATATCAATTTAGCTGAAATAGTACCACTCTTTGACCAGGCTTTGGCCGTGACAATCTGTGTGATTTGCTTCTGCACAATTTACTCATGCTGTGTTAATAGGGATTTTTTGTTTTGTCTGGATTTGGGTTATATTTTGCTTTTCATTCATGAGTTAGCCCAACCTACGTGAGTAGGGTTCTTAGCAATTAAAAGTTATCCAACAAATCATCTGCACCAGCATTTAACGTGAGCAGGAGAAATCTCCTTTGCTTAGAGCTGTTTTTTTCTTTTCTCTTTCAGTAAGAGGACTCCAAAGAATTAATTCTACACACATGATCCATGTATAAAGTTTGTCAGGTTTTTATGATTTTTATTTCAGGGAAAGCAGTTTGTTTGCTTTCTTAGAAATTAGGTGCTTTGTAGAAGGCTATTTTTGGGGTTTTTTCTGTTCTCACTCATTCTTGGCCTTTCTGAGATATGTACCTTGAAATTCAAAAAGTTGTGGGAGGGATTGTACTTGAATTGATTCTAAATCATATAGTGGAGGTGATCTCCCCACTTAGGCAAAGTGCATTTTCCATAGCAGTAATCAGTTAAGCTAATCATAGCTATTGAAACATTGTTTTGCTGCCAAGCCCATTTGTATAACCTTGTTAATGTAATCACAGTAGCTTTTTTGTTCTATCACAGCATTGTTGACTTTGCCTGACAATTAAGACTAACACAATTTTTTAAGAACAATTATATTTTCCCTCAACCATAAGAAAGTGAATTTTAACGCAGAAATGTACTGATATGGGAAGAAAAAGAAAGTTATACTTCCATGAAAAGTTGCCCTCATTTGTACCGATATTTCATTCCTCTCATTATATAGTACTACCTGGATGTTCTCCATTCTGGAATTACATTCCAAGAAGCTCATTTTGGGATATAAGGGAGTGTCATTCCATGACAGAGCCTTACAGGTCAATTGTTTCCTCTCTGCCAGCCGCTACTTAAATTTACTTATGTGTAAACGTGTTAACACCATAATCTGACAACAACATTCAGACATTGTTTCCTACTTTTGTAAATCTCTCATCACATATTTTTCAAAGTTGAATTAAAAGTAGTTATCTACATTTTAGAAAGAGTTAATCTGAATGACTATGAAGTCCCACTTTTGGCTTAAGGATTTAATGGTGGCCTTAGAACGTATTACTGACTCACAGTGACTTCAGCAGTTGCTCATTCAAACAGGAGAGGTACCCCTGCCAAATACTCTTGCATAAACTGTATTTATTGGAATCGCAGTCAGTGGAATTATTTCATAGAAGCATAGAATCACAGGATGGTTTTGATTGGAAGGGACCTTAAAGATCATTGAGTTCCAACCCCCCTGCCATGCGCAGGGACACCTCCTACCAGACCAGCTTGCTCCAAGCCCCTTCCAGCCTGGCCTTGATCACCTCCAGGGATGGGGCATCCACAGCTTCCCTGGGGAACCTATGCCAGTGCCTAATTTCAAGCTACACGAACAGAGCATCCAATCCACTGTGCTGCTTCTGAAAAGAAAGCAGAGCAGTATGGTTGATTATAGGATTAGGATTTTTTCCCCAACTATGTTTCATGGCTTCCAGTGCTCAGCAGCCCACAATACCTCCAACAGGGTGAATGTGCTCGAAAGTGAATGGCAACTCTGGACTTACAGATCTGAACTGTAGCCTACAGATTTTACCACTAAAATACAGCACAGTAAAGTTAGCATAGTTCACAAGACTCATGCTTTCTGAACTATACCAGTAAAAATAATTAAAACTTCTTTCTTTTTTTTTTCTCCCAAGTAGAAGCTGAATTTAATAAAATGTAACATGTTGATTGAAAAGATTTTGGAATCTTTTGAAAACCAGGTAGTTGCTTTTTCTTTTTTTTTTTTTAAAGAAATGGTAACTAGACCACTAACTCCAGGTTAGAGGGTTCAGTACAATCACATAAGAGGGCATTTTAAAAATGACATTTCAAACATTTAATTTTTTGGTTTGAATTTTGAAAACCATTTGAGATAATAACTTTACAAAATCATGTGAAATAATTGCAATATTTCTCTATTCCCATCAGAAATAGACCAGTAGCAGAATTATACAGGAACATATTCTAGATTATATTTAAAGCTGTGAAATTAGATCAGATCTCTCCTTAGGAATCATCCTTTTCATGAGTTTCTAACTTGGCCATATTCTTTTTTCAGAGTTAAACTTTGAGATATATGGTCTTTTTGATGCTGGTTTTTAGTGCTCTTACTGTGGAAGTGTTTTTTTAAGCTGAAAAATTGCTTCCTTCCCAATGCATTTAAAATGAAACAGAATGTGAAGGCTGAGGGGTTTTTGTTTGGGTTGTTTGTTTTTTTTCCATGAGGATATTTAAATTTTCCATGTTCAGGTCATAAGACTTTACTGTGTAATATTTGCTTTTCCTGTTGACAAGAGAAAAGTTCAGAAATAACAATTTCATTTTTAAAAAGGATTGTCAAATTCAGACGTGTGCAGATGTTTGCTGTGTTTCCTAACTTGCAAAACTAAGTGATCTCTTCCCACAGTGTTCTGTGCAAAGACATACCAGATTACAGTATATGAATGACTTAATGCCCTTCTTGTGTTTACATGAGTAATTGTATTATTTTTTTTAAAGAAAATATCAAGTTCACAAAATCTATTTTGACTCCAAAAATGAAAGCAAAGGTCGGTGGAGGGCAGTGAAGGCCTACCAATGTTCTAGGTGGGCATGTCGATGAGCCTTTATAGCTCATAGCTTTATAGCTACCCACCCGTAGCTGTCCTGTCATCTTGGGTCCTTATGGTTTAGACCGAAGGGGTGCGTGCTTCCCTGTCCCAGAGTTAGGTTGAAAGGGACCTGATCCAAAACTGTCTCAAGTTCCTGAGGGTCTGTACTACCAATGGCCATATCACTACTATGCAGCTTGGATTTACAACTGAATGTGTAGCTGTTAAGACTCGCAGTGCTACAGATGTGAAGACATGAGGGTTATCCAGAAGTACCAAAGGGAGGGTAGCATGTGGTGAGATTTTCCCCATCGTATTTCCTGATCCCTAGCCCCGTTAGACAGCATCCAAGTACTGATGAGATCCAAAGCCACTGAGGTGGTTTTCTCAGGCAGGGCTCTTTTCTCTTCTTCCCCACATGGGCTGTCACCTGAGCTGGAGCTGCTGTGATGCCCACAGACATGCAACCTGCACCCAGCTGGCGAGCAATTAAAGCTGCCCTGTCCCCTCTCATCCAGGCAGCCCTCAGCAGTGCTTTAAGAAGCAAAATATTGTCCAGTCTCTGGCTCTGAGAAAAGGCAATTACTGAGACAGCAGAAGTGGGGATGTCTGCAAGGGCTGGGGAGCAATAAGAGGCAAGAAACTTTCTCCTATCCCACTAAATTTCTCTACATCTCAAAATTTCCCTGCTTTATCCTATCTACCATCACCCCTCAGACACGCTTAGCACTGAATTTGTCTATAACTTTGCTATTTAGCACACAGACATTAGCTGGCTGTATGCAAGGAATAAGCTAAGTGTGCTACAAGCAAGGAATAAGCTTGTAAACAACATTTACTCTCTTCATGCTCCTCTTCCTCTCCCAGAGGCTGAAAGGGAAATTCGCCTTTAAAAACATGCTCTGAAGCAGTTGCACCTGAGAGTAATATGAACATCCACTACAGTTACCTACATACAGTTTTCACAGACTTAACTAGAGTTTTAAAGCAAAATATGCCACGTGTTTGTTCAAGGAAACCTTCCTCTATGCGTCAAAGTGCTACCCAACTGTGTAGAGCACATACCCTACTGAAAAGAAATTATTATCTCCAAGATGTATAGAATTAGGCTGGTAAGAATATACTCACATGTTCTTATCTTTCTCATCCTTTTCCTCTCAGATCTTTCTTTTTGCCTTTCTTGCTGGCCCCGATCCAGTAAATATATGTAGATCCCTAATGTCAATGGGATGCTTGTTGAAATTAAGTAACTCATGTCCGTGCTCATCGAATCAACTCTGTAGCTTTGTAGACTTCTCAGACTTTCATCTGCCTTCTAGAGACACACTGACATCCTCACATCACTGCTTTTAAAACCAGTTTTAAAAATAGAAACACAAAGTGAAAATGCTAGTTATATTAATAATTACTATTGTTTATTGTAAATTAGCTCCAAAGTGTATTGGATTTTCTAGATACTCAGAAGCTTTCAGAAAAAGACCTCATATTGGCAATGTTTCGTTTTTTTTTTCCTCACGTGAATAAAAAATCCTTTTTCTATTATATTTGAGGAAACTCTTTACCCAGTATTCTGGGTTTTGTACACTCGGTATAAGTATGTAAACTGATGTTAATATTACTTGTCCTATAACAATTGTGTCCTGCTGTCATTCACAACTCTATTGGCCTATCTAATAACTGATTATTGTACTTTCCTTTGTCTGTTAATACTATTTTAAAATTGACAGTGAAATGAACCTATCGTTTCAAATATCAATATGCTCTTATATCTTTACAGTGGTCTCATTTTGTTCTTATTTATTAGAGCAGGATATATTAAAACTTGCATGATGACAGATTACAGATAAGTCTGTGATGTTAAAGAGTGAATGGATCATTAGGTTTCTCTGTGGCTTTATTAATCTCTTAAAGTGACCAGATTTATATAACATCTGTTAAAGAGACCATAAAGTAATCCACCTAGACTTGAAGTTCCTGACAGAGCCTTTAAAGTTCCCTCTTGACTTTAAAGCACATTTCTGGTTAATGCATTCCAGCATGTTTATTACAGGAACTTTTGTGAGAAATTTCTTCAGAATTAAAAACCTCACTGATTTCCTTTGGCATGATTAACATGAAATTATCCAAAAGTTATTGGACACCATCAGACCCTTCTGATTAATCTCATCAAAATAACTTGAGAAGTTTGACTATGCCCCATCCCTGGACCTGTTCAAGGCCAGGTTGGATGGGGCTTTGAATAACCCGGTCTAGGGGGAGGTGTCCCTGCCCATGGCAGGGGGGTTGGAACTATATGGCCCTTAAGGTCTTTTCCAACCCAAACCATTCTGTGATTGATTTATGATTATGATGAGTATAGACCTGCTATAGAGAGACTTTGTCAGAGAAAAGGGGTCCTTGCTCCTGAAATAGTCTTCTGAAAATCTGAAAATGACTGAAGAGGACAAATGAAAACACTCTCTTGTGTGAACATCTATGAGAGTTATTGAGAGTTATTGAGTTTTGGAGGTGAATTAGGCTGTAAATTAACTTAATATGATTAAGGCCAGGGTAAAATGCATTGCTGAAGGAGATTGTTAATGTTCCCTTTGACCATGGTTGACAGTTGTTCTCAGGAAAGCACTGTTCAGTCACTAATTTGTACAGGTAAATATAATTATACATATACATATTTTATATATTTATGTAAATATTTAAATATATACATACTGTGTGTGTATAAATAAAATATAAAAATACATAAAATGTTTTAAGGAACCTAAAAAGGGGATTAATGCCTATAGTCAATCTAAAATCAATAACTAAATGAATCATATTAACTGAGCTCTGCTACAGCAGATTCTCTTTCCATATTTGTCAGCATTTCACTTCCTCTGCTAGGAAAAGGAGGATTTCAAATTTAATCACCTGAATTTAAAAGTTTCTATAGGGACTGTCATTGCTTTTTTAAAAATGTGTAACAGTTTCATTTTGCAGGCTGTTATTGCTCCAGCAGAATGTGAGCGAGGCCTGTGATTAAAGAATTGTTCTGCTAAAGCCAAGGTCATTGGCAAACAGCACCACAAAACTTGATGGACTGGCAAAAAAAATGATGGCCTGGTACCACAGACAAGAAATATAGACACAAGTGTCACAAGGACGTATATGTTTCTAGGAGCATCTTGTGCTTCATTGAAATAAAAATAGTAGGAAAATAGACCTCTAGCAGTTGAATGCCCTTCTGCTGCTTCTTGCATCTTGTCTCATTTTGGCTTCTGAGTCTTCATAAGGGCCTCAGCAATGCAGGTACTCACTTCTTGGCAATCTGTTAACACCAGACCATTTTATTCAATGAGCTGTATAGGAGTTCACTCAAAAGATGCAGTGAATCAGCACATCTTTCTGGTTGCTCTTTGCACACATTCTATAATAAAAATTAGGATATCCTGAGAGAAGTTCCATGATATCAGGCAGTTTGATTTAAATATCAATAAAATGGGGTATTTCTTATGACTTCTGTCTTTTAAGCTTTTGGGCTGCACTTGGGTCATTCTCTTTCATCAAGCAGTTAAAAACCAGTTGGTCCTTTCCTATACCCTGATGGATCCATAATGGTCTGCGATAGAGGACTGTGGCACATGGTGCCCTGGATAGCTGTGATCTGAACCGGTGATGCAGATGCTTCCCATACAGATTTCAGGAGCACAGTTTTAAGAAAAACAGCAAAAAATGCATGTTACAGCAGAGACTGGAAATGCCTAGTGGTAGGGCTCATGATTTTTAAAGCTTTTACTTTTCAGCTCACTTTCTTGTAACAAGCCAAAATTCTTATTGTAATCTCATGTCCCTGGGAATGGGGGCTTTAACAAAAATGCTGAACATAACCAGACTCGCCATAAAACAACAAGAGTTGGCAATATCGTGAGCAATTGCATCGCTTCGAGCAAGCAAAGCAGAGAACAAAACAGCAGCTGCTTAAACTGGCCTATTAATCTTTAAAAGTGTTCCTGGATGCAGGTAGGAACATTTTGGTTAGTCTCAAAAGAGGGAGTTATTTTTCTTGTCAGGAATTTTAACATTCAAGTGATTTTTCAAAAGTCTTTTTATGGTGCTTTTTAGTGTCATTGGAGTCTGGAACAGACCCTTAAATTTAAGACCCACTCTCTCATGCACTTACCTCTAGCATTTATCTCCTTGTATAGCAAAAGATGTCATGGTATTCTTATAGTTGCAGCAGAGACACGGCAGAAATGAAGGAAATTATTAACATTAACTGTACTATTATTGCAACATTGTATTCATAATCATGCCTCTATCCCCATGCTTTGGCTTTGTTCACAACCACTGTGCAAAAAATGCAGTTATTTGGATAGCAACAAAGTTGAATCCTGTTTTAACTGGAGGCTACATTGCATCTGTTCCTCATACTGGATTATGGGGGCTTTTGGCACAAACTGTGTCTCCTATTTGCATACATTTCCCAGTAATGTCAGAACTAAAACCCCAAGAAAGGGCTGGTTTTGCGGGGTTTGTCACATTAGGGTGTCCGTGGTACAAAAGATAGAGAACTAAAGAAGAACAAACAGTTTTAGCATGATCAAGCCAGGCCAGACCTGTCCATTTTCTGTGTAGAAATCCAGTCCCCATCAACATTGCAAGAGGCTTCTCAATAGGTGTGTACTTTCTTAACCAATGCATCTGTTGTGTGCTTAGAGGCTGTATACAGTGGTGACATACTTATGCATATGAGTCTGATCCCTTCTGCTTTGGGTATCAATAAATAAAATACTGCAAAATAGCACACAAAGAGCTTTCTATAGCTTTTGGGGGCACTTTATCTTTGAGGGAAGGTATGCTAATGACAAATTTTAATTTTGTGATGTATCAAATGTATGCAAAACCCCATAGGAATCTCAGCAATTTCATTTAAAAGCAACAGCAAAAAAAAAAAAAGAAATAAAAATGGTAGGTTAAAATGTTCTTGCTGAGACTCAAAATTGCTTTACGTTATAAACTCCTTTTTCAAATGTTCATAGTTTTATGAACCTTTTGGACAGAATTTTTTTATGGCACATAATTGGAACTTTTTTTTTTCTTTTTTTTTTTAATACCAAGACTTTTTCAAGCCTTCTTTTACATTTCCTGGCTCTCTGTCCTGAGAAATTTTCCTACGGCACTTGTGCCGGTGGCTATGCTGTTGGTGGCTATGTGCTGGTGGCCTGCCAATGATGTGGCCTGACACTAACCTGCACAAACCCTTGAGTGCACACAAACCCTTATCCTATTCCCAGTCTTCCAAACTTGAAGCAGTTTGCCATAACTCCAAATTTGTGTTGTCTCATACCTCTGGGACATCACCTGGAATAGATGAGAGCAATTCTCAAACTAAGTGCTCAGCTTAATCGCATCTCCATTGGAGCACAATAGCTTTTCTGGGCAGCCATGAGTTCTTGGTGCTCATGTGGAACTTCTGTGCTCATGTTGAACTCCCTGTGACAAGTGATGAGTAAGGCTCATATTGATCCAATCTCCCTGTCTCAGGCCATTTTCTCCTTTGGGCTTGGAGCTTGTTTCTGCTATACGGTGTTACCTCTCAGCCTGTTTCTCAGACAGGGAGACTGACTCAAAAGGGAGGTAGACCATGGAAAAAGCATAAGCTGTGGAGCTGGGATTTGAGCATGGATATTGCCAAAGATTAGAGCTCATCATCAGGAGCAACAAGTTTCAGAAAAGAGCCCCTTGCCGGCTCTTATGACTCATTCTTGTGACTAATACTAACACTGCATGAAGAGGACAGCAGTATGCTTCTCTTGTTGACTTGTTGACTTGAAAGTGCTCTGGCTTTCTAAAGACATTCCACTCTGCTAGTACGGTTGGCAAATCTAATTTTAAAATTGCCTGTTTTGCAAGGCAGGAAACAGATCCGTGAGCACGTGGAAAATTAAAAAATGGAGAGAAACTATTTTTATCATTTAGGTAGATCATCTGCCTGTTTGTCAAATAGATTTTCAAAAGCTCTCTAAAAAAAAGGAGTAAAATCTGACAACACTCTCTACAGCCCAAGGAGTAAAAAAAGGAGAAGACAGTACTGTCTAACTCATACATCTTTTTGTGGGGAGGGAAAGGGGGCACTGGGGGTGGCAGGGGGAGGGAGGAGAGGGAGTAGCCTGTAGCCAAATGGTTAACAAGTGTTATAGTGTGGATTGATTGGGAAAGAAATAGCTTAAATCAGTGTAACTTTCTAGCATTAGTTATGCTTGATATGAAAACCCTTTCCTGTAGTCATGGTCTGATGTCATGGTTACAGGGTTTGCTCAGTCAGTGAACCTCTCTAATCTCATTGAGTGGGAACTGTGAACCCCTAATCACACCAACCAAAAGTGACTTTGCCTCTTTACCTCTCTTAACCACTCTCACCCCATGATGCTGGGATTACTTCATGGCTTATGTTTGAAGATTTTGATACTGTGAATTTTCTCTTTTAGCGGTAATTAATTTAGGGGTATCATCTGGTTCCTCTGGCTTAGTGTGCATTGAGTTTGCTACCACAAAGAGATTAATTTGCTAGGTCCAGTCTATGAGCCAGTTCAGGCTGAATAGACCCAATAGAGTCAACCCACAAGCTTCAATTTAAGAATGCTCTTCCTGTAATCTCTTCACCAGAGTGCTCAAGAGGACAAGATATTGACTGTATTACATTCTCAGCAGCGACTTCAGCCTAGAGAGCTTGCCTGGAAGTAGCCTAGTTCATTGTTCCATCCTATTAGCAGGAATGTCACAATTATTGAGTGGGCTACCTTTGACCTCTAGCTCACGGGGCAGGTGAAAGCCATCTATGTAACACTGAAGCAGAAGTTAAAAACAAAGAGAAAAAAAAAAGATTGAGCCACTAGTCAATATTCAAAATTCAAAAATGATCATCCCAATCAAGACTGTGTGGGAGCAAAGGACAGAAGTTTCCCTATTTGCCAATGGACTTCTTCAGTGTTATCTGCCCAGAACTTCAAAACCGATTTGTTCAGCAGTAGTGAGAGGAGACGGGGCACAAGTGGTCACATACAGAGCAATCTGGGATCAGAACCTGTGGTTTCACGAAGTGAAAGGGTGGAAAAACTAAGCTTATCCTGCCAATGGGGGTCTTGGGCTAATAGCTGATGCTCATGCTTCAAAGTAATTCTACGATTAGAGCAGGTTTCGTTAACGCTGGAACACATCATTTGTATCTAATGAGGATTAATGTCTCCTTGAAATTAGATACTGAGGAATTTGCGAGTCCGTTGTCCATGCCAACCCCACTGCATCTTAGCCGCAAGCCTAATTGGATGTAGAGAATTACAAGGAAATGTACTGTTTTTTTCTTCACATTATGCATATTATCTTTTATTACCTATTCACCAGGTGTTTGGCTGAAAATCTTTTCTCCTCACAGGTAAAAACAGAAAATGGGTGTCAAATCAGAACTAGAGCATCCTTGTTATTCTTAGGAAATGGGATGGGAATATTTATTGTCTCAGCCTAATTAATGTTTACTTATAATAAGCATTATACTATATATCAATAAAATAAAAAATGCTAGGAAGGGCTAGGTACCACACAAGTAACAATAAAGTCAAGATTTCTAACATTTTTGCCTTTGTGCTCTTGCAGCTTTCTGAGAAATTTTAAATGTTGACTGCTGTCTTGTGGAGGAAAAAGTGCTTCTCCTCCACCCTATTCAACATGCTAATGTCTTTTTCACAGTTTTCCCAAGAGTTTATTTTTCAGATAATAACAAGGAATGAAATAAATACAAAATAACATGTCCTGAAGCAGAAACATACATTGGGAACAAAAAAAAAAAAAGATTTCTGCAATGCACACAATCATCGTCACATCATAATATTTGTTTGTTATACAAGGCTATCTCAGTGTGTTGGTTTTTTTCCTGGAGTTTTAGGTTTTTTGTCTTTATATGTAGGGATTTTACTTAGTCTTAATTTCTCATTATTTTTTTGTGTTGTGTTATAGGCACTGTACCTAAAGTATACACAAATAAATATTATTGCTCTTTAGTTTTAAAATAAACTGTGTTATGCTAGATCTGTTAAAATTTATCTAGATTCATCACCTAAAAATAGAATCATAAAATCACAGAATGGTTTGGGTCAGAAGGGACCCTCAAAAATCACCTAGACAAAAACCTCTGCCATGGGCGGGAATATCTTTCACTCAATCAGATTGATCAAAACCCTGCTCAATAGAAAATGTCCACTTGAAACCAAATGGAGAATTCAAGCAGATATAAAGAAATTAAACATTATCTCCAAACACTTAGAACACAGTATTATTGGGACTTAAAGGGATGACATCCCACCTAAAAGAAAGTACCTGCCATAGCAATGATTTCCAATAATGATCAAAATTAATCCTTGGGCTGACAGCCAACGCAAATCCTATACATAGTTTAAAAGCTTAAAAAGCTGTAGACAGTTAAGTGGGACTCTGCATCAGTAGAAGTGTGATTATTGGGCTGATCCTACACTTCAGGAGCAAACTTCTTACCACAGACTGGAGTATTGCTTCAGCACTGACTGAAAAAGGGAGGAGTGGGACATAGGATTTACCCTCCCTGTGTCACTTCCAGAAGTCCTGCATTCTTTTCCTGGAAGTCCTGTTATCTGTGTTCTGCTCACTTTTCATTTATGTCTGAGAGGTTACCAGCTGAGGAAGGATAGTTTACCTGCTGATGTATGAAATTAAAGTCAAGATATATGTCATGAGTCTGAAGCTCGGAAGACAGCAGTTTTCCATCCATGATTGACATTTCAATTTTTAAATGAGTCCCAACTGGATTCATCAAAGAGACTGCTTGGTGTCTCTTATACTGAGCCTGAAGTTAAGTCTTTTGCTCTGAAGCATCAGCATTCTTCTAGAAGAAATATGCAGTTTATATTACATCACCTGCTGAAGATTAAGCATTTTATGGGTATTTGTTTAATGATAGTTTGTGATGTTGGAAAATAGGATATGATCTATGGGAAAAATTCAAGCATCTGCTTCTACTTTTTTAAAGAACTCTCAACTTTTACTAAATATACAACTGCAAATAAACCATTTGGGCAGCAGCTTTTCCACCATGCACAGGGTTTCCAAGCTCTGAATTCATAAATACTGAACCACTCTCAGCAGGTCATTGATACTTAAAACCTGTACACCCAGGAAAAGAGTCTTTGAATTTTCTATACTTCTGTAAATGATGATAAAGGTACAGGTTAATTTTGTAACACCTGGCACATTCGACTCACTTTATGGATTAAAAATCTCTGAGACGTGAGAGAGGAGTGTGCTTCAGCCACTAAAAAAAAAAGGAAAAAAAAGAATTGATTTTTGTCAGGCTTTCTTTTATTGATTGGCAGCTTAACATTTATCAGCTCAAACAGCTTACGGCTGCCATTTTGTGAAGTGATATTTTAGAGGTCAAGCTAATGCACCAGGTGGTTTTGTTTGCATTTTTAAAACTGATCTTTGCTTGGCCATCATTATCTGGTTTTACTTGCTTTGAGGACTCAGGACATAATGCACACAGTGAGAAGTAATTATGAAAAGTTCTTCTCCCAGCCTTTATCCATAATTTCAGAATAATAATTAAAAAGAAAAGCGTCAAGTGCTGTGATGGCATCTCTTTTGGTTTTAATGAAGGAATTGTAAGTATAATACTGCTCCTTCCCTCTCCCACTGCATCACCAGCAGCCTTGAAATATGAAACATGTCTCAAGTTCATCAGTTTCTTAGTAAACAAGGTCAGAGAGACTTCTCTAAACATGACTATCAAATTAAGCATCTTTTAAAATCTCCTTGGGAACGAAACATAACAGTATTCCAGAAATGAAAGATTTTATTTATAAGAGGGTTTTGCACTGACCATGTGCCAGATTCTTACATTTTAAACATGTCAGCAACATTTATCAAGCTGTTTCCCTCTGCATGTTTACCATTTTTCTTTGCCATTGACTGCGAACTAGCCAAGCGCAAACACTGAAATAGGGCATAATTATCCAATGTTAAAAACCAAAACAAAAAAAAAAGGGAGACAAAACCCCTTGAGAGAAAAGAAAGTTGTGACACCAACGCCACAGACCTCACAGTTTATTCCCACAGCTGTGATAGCAAAGTGTTACCTCGCAACATTTGACACACACTAACCCACATGGCAAATCCATATACCTACTCAAGAAAGAGTTACTGAAATAGATGAGAGTGACTCTGTGTGTGCTGCTTGTCAAATGGCATTTCTTACAGTTGACAATTGTTAAAAGCACTTGATAACACTGTGCAGTCTCTGGCATTGTTGTACACAGAAAGCCTTGGCTCTTTCCTATGATTATGTATTCATAATTATATTTTCATTAAACTGAACTGTCTGTCAGCTCCTGATTTCCCAAGTCATTTTCATATTGCAGCTGAAAATTTTCTAAGCCAGTATCAAGGAATGACATGCAAAGTCAAAAGACAAATGCCTCATCAACTGTAAATAATGCTCCAGCAAATCTGCATTTTGAGGGTGAAGAAGTTACGGAGAGCAAAGCAGCAAATCACAAAGGCAGATTTCTTACTGGTAACTAGCTGTAACAGAGACTGGCAGGATGTAATTCACCCATTTGGTGTGGCCAGAATAGAGGCAGTTAAGAGAGGAAAACAAGAAAAGGACTCCTGCAGCCGGAATCTGCACCGAATGTCCCTTTGGTCAGGGTGAATGCAAATGGCCGCAGGTGGACTGAGAGGACAGATTTTTGGGGTGGGATGAAAAGGGCAAATTAGTGGCACGGAGACACCCACAAACTGGTGTGTGTAGAAATGGAAGTAATTTGTGGGCATACGGCTGACAATTTTGCACATATTCTTAACAACTACCTTGACATTGAGATGGGAAAACATGGAAATCTAAACCTTAATGAATTATTTAAAGTATCAATATAACTCAAGTCTCATTTATCTCCAGTGAGGAAGTTGGGTTTTGGCATTTAAGTGGCATCCATTCAACTTTAGTGTATTTCCCTTGAGCATGACCTAAGTACTTAAATTTGTTGTTAATTCAGATGAATTTTCCTGTTTGTACTTCATCGATAAGTTGTTAGAAAATCTTTAGAACGTTACTATTTTTGCCACTTTCACTGCTCCAGGTGGAAGTGGGGTGATGTTTACTAAACTACGCAGACATTACAGATACTGTGTGGGTTACAATGCAGCTGGTACCTGTTAGTGATCAGACAAGCTGTAGTTGAGGCTGAAGACGATCTGAGCAAAGAGAAGTTACTGCCTATATCTTAAACCCAGATCAGTTCACCGAAGCAGGTTTCTTCACTAAACTGAGACTATGGTAATCTGGATGGGGGGCAGGAGGGAGAAAAGAGAGCAGGGTGTTCCACTGGAGACAACTTTTCGTTTGAAACTTTGGCAGCTGGAACAGTCTGCCTGGCTGTGGTCCTACTTGAATTAATAGCTATAATTTATAGTTAATATTTTAAATAAATATGGTGGAATTTTGTTTTAGGATGTCTCCAGTACCATGGGGTAAATCTGTCTCTGTTGCATGTTAAAAAAATTAATGCTTAAGTGACATTCTAATCAATGAAATTGCTTTTCAGGCTGTAAGTCTATGGAGACGTAGGACAGGCACTGTGTTTTGTACAGTACCTGGTATGACAGTTCTTCAGCCAGACAGAAGCTCCTAAGCACAATTACAAAATAAATGATAAATGTTTGCAATTTTGTCTCGCCCATTTAATGGCCTACTTTCATGTTAAAATTACTGGGGTAAGGGGGAGGGCGAGTTATTTATCTCATTTTTCTTATAATAGTTAAAAACATCTTTTATTCTCTTTGCTTTGCCTTAAATAACAAAAAGTCAGAGGTTTTCATGCTTTTTTCCCTCCCTGTCTCCTAGGAAACCGATCTCATGACCTTTAACATCTCCATGCACCGCTCCTGGTGGCGGGAACACGGGCCCGGCTGCATACGAAGGGTGGTGCGTCCTTCTGCTCCTGGCATCCTAGAGGATTACTCCTACGTCTCCGTCACAGGCTGCATAATTGATTTCCAGTACCTAGAGGTCATTCACAGTGCTATCCAAATACTCCTCTCCGTAAGTTCCCGTTTCCTTCGGTACTCGGATCCTGGCAGTCCTTTTGCCTGCAGCCTGCTGCTGTTGGGTGCCTCTGTCCTGAAAGGGGGATGTAGGAGTCGATGGATAGCAGCACAGAATTTTAATTGTATTTAGAGTTAGGTAATGATACTAAAATGTGCCCTGCTCTTTTCTTTCCTTATATCTCGTAAAGCTCCGTACAGGCATAGTCCCCATTCTGGCCTTTGCTGGGACGGGTGAAAATTAACTCAAGTTCTTGGTCCTCATTTATTGAGACATGTACAGCAAAGGAGAGCAGACTTGTCCGAAATTAATTTGCCTAAACCTTTGCAAAGTTCACAATCAATGACAGTATTTATTCAGCCCAGAGTGTAAGCATATTCTACATGATACTTGGCTAAGTTTCTTCCCAAAGTGAGATACGGATGTAACACTTGGAAAAGGTGAGAGAAGTATTAGGAACTAAAGTACTCATTTATATTTAACCATGTTATTTGTTCTTTGCTGGAACTGTGAGTGGTCAGAATACTCTGCTTGTATGGTTAAGGTTTTGTAGTTGCGATACTTGCAACTACAAGTTCCAATAAAAACTGCAAACACACGAAGTTGTTATAAAAAGCCTGTAATGCAGGGAGGCGCTGAGGCTGGATGAGTTGCTTTGGGAACAACAGCCCAGTCTTGGCCACAGTCTTTCCTCAGTCTGATGGCTGCTTCTGCTTGTGATGAAAGGGTTGTTTGGCATGCGCTGTGTATGATCTCCTAGAAGTGGTAGCTCTTTCTCTATATAGCTGTGTGTAGTACGTAGCCACCAACCCACCCAAAGTGGGTGCACAGAAGTCTGATACACCCCAGATGTCCAGACCTATTCTGAGAACATAAATGCTCATGGGTAGTGGTCCTAGTTGTGATCACCAGTGCTTGTCAGGCAGTAGAAAAGATGCAGTCTGCAGGCCACATCTATTAGTCAGGGGAGCTACCCGGTCTGAGCAACCAGAAAGACTGGTTATTCCTGGTCTATTCAATGCTTCAAGCTGGTTTGCCAACTGACCAGTAAATATTGCCACTAGCAAAGTAAAGGGATGTGATGTGCAGGATAAGTCTCATGTATTAGCTTAAAAAGTTTTCAAATTTTAATTTTTACATTTTTTCAAGGTAAGGATATTTCTTCTTAGAAAGAAAAAAAACAGTGTATGTGGTTACAACTATCACCCTGTCCAACCATGTAGAATGAAGTAGTCTACAAGTTGAAGGTAACTTCTCTGCATTACTAAATCATAGAATCATAGAATGGTTTGGGTTGGAAGGGACCTGAAGGACCACTGAGTTCCAACCCCCGTGCCATGGGCAGGGACACCTCCCAGTAGACCTTAAAGTCCCATCCAGCCTGGCCTTGAACACCTCCAGGGATCCACAACTTCTCTGGGCAATGTGTTGCAGTGCCTCCCCACCCTCACAGTAAAGAATTTCCTCCTAATATCCAATATGTGACATCACAAGCACCTACACAAGCCTTCTCCTGACTGTCATTCAGTCGGCCAGCAAAGACTTTGAGCCAGGATCTTTTCTAGTGAAGACAAAATTACTTCTCTTGAGGCCCAGCCCTGTGTACGTCAACATACATTATAATGTTTCTGTGAAAGCAGGCCTTGCAGAAGATTTCTGCACACGCCATCTGCAAAGCTTCAGTGAATGCACCTTCCTTGCTCTTGTAGGGACCTGAAACTCAAAGCAGATTGCTTCTCCCATGAGTTTTTCAGTTGTAGCAAATTCCCCTCCCAATGCAGTGTCATTCACTCTGCCTCAGTGAGCCTGGACAAGTGAAACTGAAGTGTGGTTGGTTTAACAAGAGAAAACCATAAATATTCACAATACTTCCTCATTTCTACAAGAAAAAAAGTATTGTGTTAGAAAATTTTCTAGAATTTTTGGGATTAGAAAATAATTTAGAGTTTAGTGGAAACATAGTAGGTTGTTGAAATAGGAATTGTTTTCTTCTACACTTATCAGTGCAGTGCAGTTCTGGTCAAAATTTACCAAATGACAGGAACAAAAATATTAACATTAGAATAATAGAATAAAACCATTTAGTATATACAAACAAAAAGAAATATGAAAATGGAATAGTTTAAGGATTTTGTAATAATTAAAAAACATAAGATGTAACAGGCCTTTCCTTTCTTGTGGAGTGACCGATTGCCTGAAACAATCATAAATAAACTCTGGATACCATTCATTGCAAGTTCAAAACGTGCCAGGAATATATATTATAAGGCTTGACTGTGAATTAAATAGTTGCCAGTTTCAGATACTGCTTTTGCTTGATATGTACAATGTTAAAATTAAAATCCCAGACACCAAGTAGGGTTTTCATCCAGTCTTATTGTCTTACTATCCCATCTGTGATGCATTATGATGAGCATACCATGAGTCGCTACTTCAGTTTCCATTCTGAATTGTAATTTAGGCTTGTTTAATTAACTGTCACACAGGACAGAAGTAACCACCTAGATTATCAGACTTGTTGCAGTTTTCCTCCCATTTTCTGAGTAGTGTTGAACTGAGAAAGTTCCCATTCATTTCAGATGCATAACTGCTTTCCTAATTGGGGTACCAATTTCAATTATTAGTTAAAAGGTCCTTTAGGTTGTCTTTTTGCAGTACTGAAGAATTGTAGATCAGAAGAGTCTTCTTTTTTTCTTTCCTTTTCCTAGTAGCTAGTCCTAGCTTATTCCTTTTTGGACCTTACAACCTACTTAATTTTCATAACATTTTTATGTAGCAGTAGTAGCGTAACAAACCATTTTACAGTGTAACAAAAACTTTATTGGCATAACAAATCATTTTAGCATGCTAACCCTTGTCCAAACGACTGGGAAGGTGAACGCTTCCATTGGGTAAGGGGTTAGAGCCTCCACAGGAAGAAATCCCTCTAGGGATAAATATTGGATACCTGTTGAGATATATAACTCTCTAGCAGCAGCTCTCCATTTTTGAAAGGTGATTTTTTATTGAAAACTTTTTTTTCTTTTTTTACTGTTATAAAAAATTTTATATGCACAGAATCTTGCAGCTGTGACTACATTAGACCCTGCTTAAAGGAATAGGCTCAACAGGCATTTATTTAATTCTAACACAGTAAGGCTCTTTATGTATTTGCTTTATGGTTGTTGGGAAAAAAAAAGTATTTTTTTATTGGTGAAACGCTAATTTGGTATCTCATCCTGATTCAAGGTGGATGTTGAAGTGATTGGGAGTTGAAGGTGTTGAGCATTGCTTTAAATTGCGGAAAATCAAGGTAAATATTAGAGAATGGGATGCGATGAATAGTAAAGAAGAAATATACTTACATTTTTTGCTTAAAATCGACATTTGTTTGATGTGTAGGGCACAGAACATATTATTTTGATTAATCCTTCCACAAAAGCCCTGTAATTTTAAAATGCAAGACAGATCATCTTTACTGAAGCCTGAATTTTTGGAGAACAAATTGATATTACAGTCAAAATGGTGACAGCTTAGCAACTTTGAGAAAGGCCCTTTCTATAGTCTTTTTTTTTTATTTGAAAATAGATAATACACACTCAGAATGTTAAATTCCAGGTAGACACTGGTTTTAATAGCCTGAGATTTAAAAAGATTTCCAAGTGCAGAGAGTTTTGTATTAGACCCTGAACCTAATATCATTGTAAACTTGCCCACAGCTACACTGTCAAGCAGAGACCTCCCCGAGCTGGGGTTCATCAAGGTAACTCTGGAATGAGCTGCCATATAATTTCATCAGTGCTGAAAAAGGAAAATGAATCCATTTCGGCAGAGTTACCATCAGACAGAACTAGACTGATTCTGAGGACGGGAGCTACTGCCTGCTCACACCGTTGCATTGCACAAGGCAAGATTAACTTTCCCTCTGGGTCTCATCACATTATTCTTCACCGTATGGAAGACCCATACCTAACATCTAGAACTCTGAAGGATTTTTTTCAAAAAATGTCCTGTGTTTCAGTTTGTGCCCGTTGCCTCTGGTCCTGTCACCGGGCACCACTGAAAAGAGCCTGGCTCTTTCCCCTTTGCACCTTCCCTTCGGGTGTTTGTTTACACTAATAAGATTCCCTCCTGAGCCATGTCTTCTCCAGGCTGAACTCAGCTCCCTCAGCCTTTCCTCCAATCCCTTCATTATTTTTGTAGCCCTTTGCTGGACTCTCTCTAATATGTCCATGACTCTCTTGTACTGGGGAGCCCAGACATGGACACAGCACTCCAGGTGTGGCCTCGCCAGTGCTGAATTAAGGGGCAGGGTCACCTCCCTCCACCTGCTGGCATCGCTTTGCCTTACGCAGCCCAGGATATCATTTGCCACCTTTGCAGCAAGGGCTCATTGCTGGCTCATGTTCAACCCGGTGTCCACCAGGACCCCAGGTCTTTTTCTGTCATGCTGCTTTCTAGCTGGGTGGCTCCATGCATATTTCAGTGCCTAGGGCTGTTCTTCTCCAGGTGCAGGACTTGGCACTTCCCCTTGTTGAACTTCATGAGGTATGTTATGCTAAAAAAAAAATTAAATTATATTTCTAACACTTACCTCTTTTTCTGTAAAAATAGTACTTACCTGTCCAAAATATTCATAATTATTAATGGAAATTGATGCTGAACGTTTTTTAAAATCTGATCATTCATGTTCTTAGACTTGTCATCCTTACATTTGCAGGTTCTTCTGTTTTAATTAACCAGCTAGGATGGTTTCAAATATTTTGAATTTTCATTCTTTGTGATGATTCATAATAATACAGTCATGCCTGTCATAAAGATCATTACTTCTTTTTATTTTTGATTAATTAATTCCTTTTACTTTTTCTTCTCAATTCCCTGATGACCTAAATGTATGTTCTCCCCAGAACATAGATTCACTTCCATGAGGAAATGATAAACAATGTGATGTGATTACATTATTTCTGAATATCTGTCATTAGTCAGTGTCTCATATTGACCCCATACAATTGCCTCACTTTGTGAACTTTTTCTGCCCTGCTGTCTTCAAAGAATCTGCCAAATGTTAATTATTTAATATGAAAATGAATTATGACATTTGCTAGACATAATTTTTTATCAGAGAAACATGGCATTTAATTAAAAACCATATTTAGCACAACAGACATTAAAACAGAGGTTAAGAATCCCACGTAAATAATTAATCAAGGGAAGCATTGTGACTATTGAACTATACAGAGACTAAGATCAGGGGCAATGTTGGAGTGACTTAATGAAGTTCAGATCATTGACCAAGCTTTTACTACTAAGCCAGAAGTTTGAATCCTTATTAGGTTATTTTGGCTGGCTCTTCCTTTATCCCCAGTGTTGAGATTGCCTTCTCTATGCCATCTGAAAAGCTCCAGGAGTTGCTCCAAAAGAGGTTGCAAAGCAGCTTTTTGCCCCTCCCTTCAGGCAGCCAGAGCTGCAGATTGGGTCATATTCATTTAAATGTAACTAAAGAGCTAATGATTTCAATACATAATGTGGTTTCCTCCAGGGCACTGCATCAGCCCCTTCTTTCCCATTAGTTATGGCCCTGTTATTTTTATAATTGGACAGATAAGGATGCTAGGGAGCACATTATGTATGTTGTTTTCCAAAGAAAATCCCTGCAGGGGCAGACGCCAGCGCTCAGGCAGGTTCCTTCCTCTCTTTCCGTTACCAAGTGATGTGTGATTGATTAAGAAAGCCAGTCAACATCAGCATGTGATAGAAAACATGAGGTAATTTAGTGTTAGGGGCTGCAGAAATGGTATATGAGTAAAATGTAGCTCTCCTGAAGGTATCATGTCTTTTCTTGAACTTTTAATTACAACTTGTTCATCTTGTTTAGAAAACAGTTAACATGTCACATGTTAACATGTCAACAGTGTTCAACATTATTCCAAAGAGGGTATGAAAGATATACTTCTTCTTCATCATCATCATCACCACCAAGAACACTTGTCTCTTAGCCATGTAAAGAGTCTGTTGAGGTGGGTCGTTGGCTTCTCAAAGATTCTTTAGTAAGTTTAGTCATCACCAGATCATTAAAAATCAGAAGAATGCTTTCAGCCTGAGCAATGTGACAGAGGAGCTGTTGGTCTCCAGAACAGACCACAGAGAAGATGGCTTGTGCAAATGGCTTCTGAAGTTACCTCCAGTTCTTAGTAGCAGTTTCTTTATTACATTTTTACGGCAATCTATGCCTCGTGCAGTTCCTCCAATATTTATGGTGTTAGATGAGGAATGCATACAGCCCTTTGCCAGTATCAAACCTTCAGTGTTAAAAAAATACTACCAAGAGCAAAAAAATTAGTGAGAGACTGTATCTGCACCCGCATTCTAGAAACGGCCTTATCCCTTCTCGTTAGATTTAGTTAGACCTCATTATGCATGGTGGTGCATAGGCAGTAAAACACACAAATATATTTGTCTAATTACCAGTCTGGGTCAATAAAACAACTACATGTGACAGAATCAAGAAAAATCTGTGGTTTTTCCATCTCAGTTGTCCTCTCCAGGGGCATTTGCTTTTTCAAGCAGCTCATTTAAAGGAACCACTCATTTATTCATTAACAGTTATGATATGGATTTGTGAAAAAGAGTTAGGCAACTTCAGCAGTGGAGCTGGCTAAAGGTGAGGGGATTTAAACACTAGCAATGTAGTAGTGCCTTCACCTTGTCAACTAATCAATATGAGAACTAAATAGACATTTTGCAGTACTTGATATAGGTTTGGTTTCCACTTTACATGAAAATTACTATGGCATTTTTTTGCAATATTGTACCAAAAATTCAGTGAAATTGTGTGCAGGTATTATGAAATATTTTTATTTACATGAAAAGTATTTAGATTAAAATAAAAGTAAATTCCTTGGGTTTTTTTTTTTTTAGTTCATTAATATTTCAATAAAATTATGCAGAAACATTGGAGATACATGGAAGACTTGAAGAATATCCATTTTTTTCCCCTTCAACTTTTGCCCAAAATTACCTCCCCCATGGCAGAAGCAGTATAATAGACTATATTTCTGCAACTTATTTATTGTAATTCTCACTAGATGCTTCCATTCGTATCCATTTCCAGTATTTGCAAGTTAATCTGAACTGACACTGAACAGGGAGGTGCAGTGGCCCCCTGCACAGTAAACTTGGTGGTTGCTGATTCAAATACAAGGCAGCATCTCTGCAAATAAGCAGGAGAGGCGGTGGAAGAGGTAAAGACATGTTAAAGTGCCTCAGCAAATTGTGTGCCTAAGTGCTATCCTGAGAGCTGAGCAAAATGTTGAATTTATGTTACACGAGGAATTTTGAAATTATAAAGGAAAGTCCTGTTCTGCACTAGAATAAATACTAGTAATTTAAACACTTTTTTAGAGAATGAGGAAATCCAATATTTTTCATTTAGAAAAAGTGAAGCAGCATTTCCTTTGTACTTTAGGGATATTTTATTGACTGTATTGTCTGAAATCTCGAACAGTTTGGTGGGCGACTGGGACACCAAAGATCCTGGAAACACCTGCTTAAGCCAGAACACAGTGTCGCAGATGGAAATATTTCACATGGCTACGATTAGGCAGTAATTAAAAAATTTATTAATGATTTGAGGTAGATCAAGAGGTTGCATTTTAGCAGCACTTAGTCATTAACCGATTTAAGGATTTTGTGAGGTGATTTAATGAAATAATTGAACAGCGACCTAATTACAGATTTGAAAATGACAAAGTTGATGATTGGACTAGATGATCTTAAGGGTCTCTTCCAACCTAGACAATTCTATGATTCTATGAATCTAAGATTGACTCTAACTTACTATAGGGTATTCTAAATTAATACATATGTGTATGGACACAAACATACCAACATACACAACTTGAGGGGTCTCACACACACACACATGAGTCTTTAACAGCTAGGACCAAGATCTCTTCACAGCCAGCAAGCCCAGTGGGCCGATGGGTCACTCCTTTCAACTCCTCACACAGACACAGACAAACGGACAGAAAGTACTTGAATCCAGTAAAATATAAGACCACCCACACTCATAAAAGCTAATATGTATATCAGAAACACATAGGTGGAGAAGTGGATGGAAGAGAAGCTAGCCTACAGTTAAAATTTACCTGTTCTCAATGCACTGAGATTCCTTAACGGGCGATAATTGAGAGTCTGGAGGATTGACTCACTCTGGTGCTTTAATCCTTGAGCTGTTTGCCTGAGCGGTGTCCCAACTAAGGGGAGATGCTGGTCATAGCCCACTGTGATCCAGGATTGCTCAAAGGGTCTCGCTAGAGCTGTTATTTATAGGGTCCGAAATAACTGACTTTCATCAGGTACTTCTCCACTTCAGACCAACATGGACAATGGGATATTCTCATACTTTCCACCAGTTGTGCAAGTCCAGAACTTGCTAGATCTTGAAGTTCTGGTATCACACCCCCCTCTTCAGGCCACGAACCATATATTGTCAGGAGTGATCTATTATCATTACTGTTGCCAAGCAATAGGGGACACAGGACCCAGGGTGTGCTAAGGGGGTTACCATAAGGTTCTGGTCCATCATCCTACACATTCTTTCTTTCTTTTATGTTGGATCATCATGTGTTCCAGGTGTTAATTTGTTGTGATAACATTCTGGTCCATTGTACTGTTACATGGCCCACCCAAGTGGGGGAAAATCATGCCAAGCACCTAATGGGGGAGGAGGGTTACACCACCACACACAGTGCTCCCAAGGGTATTTATCTTCATGCCTCTCAGGACACTCCCAAGCTTTTGGCAACCTCTGTGGCAATCAGGATAGGTGGAATCAAATTCCTAATTTTCTGGCAAGCTGCAGTTCCATGCAGCAGCAGTGCTGTGTCTCCAGCACTGGCTGCATCAGGTCTTCTCCAGTTGCAAAGTTGATCAACCAGCCAAGGAAATGAACTCCTTCTTTAAGCTGTGTGCATGGTGATTGAAAGCTCTCGCTGAGTAGGCTTGACTTTATTGGTTGTTTTTTTCATTTCCAGAAAACAACATTCTAATTGCTTTTTACATGCAGACGTGCCTGTAAGTAATGAAAAGATATTTTTATTAAGAGGGTCTGATTCTTTAGTCTACACCTGTACATGGGGGGTGAAGGATGCTGGCAGAGGCAAACCTCAGGCTACAGTCTCCCCGATCCTCGCAGCAATAGAGCTGTGCTCACTCATACTCACCAGAATGATTCCTTCTGAATACCATAGCTGAATAGCCATGTGACCAGACTTTCTTATATGGGGAAAAAATATTCACTGATTAAAACCCCTCTCTGTGTAAGCTGCCGCTGACAGGACATTTTTCTTTTGATCATGTACTGAATTCACAGCCTAGCTCTTCCATTAAAATTTGTCCCCTGAATGTGACCTGACTGCAGAAAGAACTCTTCTTTTCTCTCAGCCACCGTCCCCGATGATTTGCAGCGTCGCTCTGTTTCGTCCTAGAGAAATAGGAGAAGTCAGAGCAGGGATTTCACTGAACAAGCAGTGAAACAGCTCATACCCCTCAAGCTTTGAGGGAATGATTTGCTTTTCACTGAGGAATAAAGTCAACGTGCATATGTGCTCCCCTTAGAACAACTCACAGAAAAACAGACAGGGTTTTCTGCGAAAATGTGGTTTGATTTAGGAAGATGGAAATGCAGACTACGTTTGAAAAGGTATCTGTTCTGTAAATGCTGCCTTCAGAAGATTTTATAGTTAACACTCCTGGCCCAAATGCTGTAATATATCTGCATGTCTTTTGACAGTTCTTTCTTCACTGTCTGGTATTGCAGAAACTGTTGTAAAACTTCTTTTAACTATTTCCTTTATATTTCTGCAAAGTGGAGCAGTGAATCCCACCAGCAGGTGCAAGGTCCAGCACAGTGGGTGTTTCCCTAGCACCCACATAGGGGACAGGTTTGGAAACAGGGCACCGTGGACTCGTTATGGGGCTGTTCCATCCTCTGCTACAAAGATCCGTTTAGCTCCTTTTGGCTCTCCTGTGGAGGTGCTGGGCATGGAAACAGCCCAGTTTGTGCAAAAGCCTTAGACACAGTGCGTAGGGAAAGACACTGAGCCTATATGTAAAATATAACTCACAAGACTCACTCACACAGATAGCAGACAGCAGAGTTTAGGTGCCACTGCAATATTACACGGGAGACTACTAACAACCAAGATGCTGAGGAGTACCTAAGAAGTGATGCTTTGCAATATTATGGTAGTAATTTAGGTAGAAGTTGTGTTTTTCTTTGTTTTTTTCAGCTTGAATTTGTTTTTCAGTGGCTGTCGGGCTTTCCTAAGGGAGTAAGCACTTTTAATACACTTTCACAGAACAAAAGAAATGAGTCTCGTATCGTGGAAAGACACACAGAAGTGGGGAGGGTGGCAGTTGAGGCTGCAGCTGGGAATAAGTATATATAAGGATTTTTGTGTTCTCTGAAGGGTCAGAGTAGATAGAGATTGAGTGGAACTGATGCTTGAGGCATTTATTTGCTGTGGTTTGATTATGATTTGAACAGGTAATACTGCTAGTGGTCTTGAAAGGGAGACTGATGTGAATTAGTTTCAAGCTTGTAAGTTTTTGTCTGGTGTCAATAACTATCCTGAGAGAACAAAATCACCTTCAAGTAGAAGCCTGAAAAGCAAATTTCATTTATTCTCATCCTTGCATATTATGTGGAAGGCTTCAGTTGAAACAATTGCCTACATTGAATGACAAAAATGATGAATAACGCTGTTGCTCCATACTTCTGATGTTCATCTGAATCAAAGTGATAATCGAATAAATCAGGTGTTGTGAAAGACATCTGCTAGATCTCTGTCTGAACCTATGATACAGGTAAAGATTTCTTTCAGGAAAACATTCCTAGTGATGTGGAACTTTTCTAGCTTAACTTTCTGTTACCTCCTATGTAAATTCCCGCTATGTAGATTAATTGATAATCATTGTGAATGACAGTAACAAGTGGTAGATAATTAAACAGTCTCTAAAAGAACATGATCATTTCCATTTTTACCTTGTGATTAGTAATTTATTTCTACTTTGCACCTGATATATTCACCCGTGTACATGTATACAGATTCAAATAGATAGTTAAAATACAAAGATCAACATAGCAAACTAAGAAGGCTGCATTCTGGCCACTTATACTAGGTGGCTTGAGTGTTTATTCAAGTAAGACACTGATTTCCAGAAAGAGTTTTCAAGAGTGAAGTCCTGCATGGTGGGTATTTGTAATATCCTCTCCATCACCTGTAGGCTCTTACAAATTTGATCTTCCTGGTAGCTCTCATCTAGCCAGGGATGCCAAGTTCATCCTCCCTGGTTACTAACTTTTTACTCAGGCAAGCAGGAGTGAACTGGAAAGAACCAAGTATTTCATTATTGCTTCTTCTCCCCTGCCTCTTCCTGGGACCAAAATTTCACCAGTAACTCCACCTGAAGGTGCTCTCCATGAACCAGTCCGCAGAGGAGCAGTAGCTTTGAGCCCAGAACCCAACTGGACTACAAGCTTCACATTTCTTTTACTTCTCCACTTTATTTCCTTATTTTCTCTACCACTTGTGCAGTAAGATCTGGCTTAACGATAAAGAAAAGCATGTTGCCTCACTGCTGTGACCACAAGACCTAAGAACAATTTTGAAACCAGCTTCCTAACCTGGTTTCTATCAACTCAAGACCTGGCAACTATTCTTGTGTAGGAGAATAGCAACCCAGGATCAATATTAATTGTCCAGGGACAACTTTATGAATGTTTGTTAGTAGTATTTTCACCTTTGGTTTTTTTGGGGTTTTTTTTGTGCAAAGGGGAGACCTTAAGTAGTATTTGAATGTTTGAAGTTTTTGGCTTTCTCTACACTTCTCTGATTTTATGCAAATTTTTTTTCTTGCACAGAACTTTTCCTTTAGCACTTTATTTATTAAAATCTTGGACAAACAACAGTCTATGATAGATCAAATTGTTCTATTACTTTTATCCAAAACTGAACCAAACAAATCTACTATAACTGAAAATAAAGGATTTATCTGCATAAACCACATAGGCATGGGTATCAGCCAAATTCAGCAGACATTTGAAACTTCCCCTCTATTCTGGAAGGCAGTGAGTTAGCTGTTCATGTAAGCAGAAAAAGACCTATCAAAGTGATTCTTTACCAAAACCAAACTTTAAAGGAAAAATAAAAATCTCTGTGCTCCCTTTGTTATTTTTAGAGAGTGCTGGAAGTCACGTTTAACTCATTTGTGGACCCAAACCATAGCCTCATTTAAACACATTTGAGTCTTCAGTAACAAAAGTCTCGTTATCTGTATCGTCCTGTTGTTCACTGGTAATGTGGCCAGTATCTACCTCATGCTACCAAGCTTTAACATGTGATACAATTTACACATGTGGGACAGGCCCTTCCAACTGGAAAGCTTAATAGATGTAATATAATCATCAAATTTAGTGGCTATCCTGAGAAATTTTCCTATTACAAGACTCTCTTTGGCCTTAATTTCTTGATTTTCTTGTGCAAATCCTGTATAAATGATGTAAAGATGGGACCTTAATCAGGGCTTGTTGTACCAGAGAGTTTGTGTGCTATTTCTAGCCACAGAAATTTTTCTAATGCGAGCTAGAACACTAATATAAAATTATAGTGATAAAGTATAATGTGTAATTATCTTAATGTTATCATATGATATATAATTAATAATATAATTCTCCCTGGCAATCTTACCTAACTACAATATAATCCAAGTAATTAGGCTCCAAGGGAAAAGCACAAAGGACTTCAGGATATCTTAATCTGCTCATTTTTGTGCAGTCAGCTGAAGTGGGGTATGAAAGTCATAAAAAGAGCAGTTCACCATTCCCCTCTGATGCTCCAAATGAACCCAGCAGGGCCAGAAAATGATTTTCAGCATCAACCTCTATTTCCTTTCACGTCTGGATGATGCTGTTAGTCATATGGTTTAGTTTTAGGTAGTCCTGTGAGAAGCAGGGAGGTGGACTTGATGACCCCTATGGGTCCCTTCCAACTTGATATATTCTATGATTCTCTGAATGTTATCATCACAGTTTTAGCCATGACAGATGCCAATGCTGGGCACAATGGAGATCAGGGACTATACCCGGGAGCCGGGGTGGATGAACCCACTCTGTTTGGATTGTGCAGGGGGTGAGAGGGAGAGGACATAGGTGGTGAGGTGTGAGCCATGTCGGCCACACCACTTACCCTCGGGCAGCCGAGATTGTGCCTTCGCCCATTTTATTTACTCCTACCATGTAGCCCATGGAAACAAGAGTGCTGTGGAATTTCTTTGCCTCGGTTTTCCGTGATTCACTGTCACAAATTGGACATTTACATGGTGTTTGTGCGTGACACAGTTAGAAAAATTGTTCAGGGTTTGCGACTATTTTGGTCTTTTTTTTCTTATTCCTGCATTTTTCACATTGCCTGTCCAGTTTTCATGATGGTCTGAGATGACACACAGCCCCGTATTAACAAGATTTCATACTTTACCTGCAGGAATTCCTGAGGAAATATACTCAATTTCACCAGAACGTGACTCCTTGGTACCAAGTCAGTTTATTATTTCATACAAATGCACTCTTCAGCTCCTATACCAAATGTTGGGGGTGTCCAATTTACTCTTGTAATAGAGTGGCTGGAAGAGTTGGGCGTTTGCTTTCAGTTTTAAGCCTTTTGTAAGTTCTTCTTGCTTTACTGATTTGTGGATTTTTCCCCAGACAACAGAGATAGGGCTCCATAGGAGGTCTGTAGACAAAAAGCATAAATAATGTTGAAATCTCCCAGGCACTTGTTTTTTCATGACATTATATTGGCATATTCTCATACCTCCAGGCTAACAATATTTCATAGACACTGGTGTTTTCTCCTTTGGTCTGTTAGTTTCAGTCTAGAGGTGCTGCTTGAAAATAGCTGATTAGGGATTTTTCTTTTTCATCGGGGAGTCATTCATTTTTATTAAAATACTGTAAACTAACACCACTAAAACACACCACCATTTTCACCAGAAACAATTCTAGTAAAATAAATGGAAATATACAGTTGTAAAGCTGATGCAAGTGAAAAATAAGCCCCAAGGTGCTCATTGATAAAGAATTTATATAGGAAACAACGAATAAGGAGAAGATTGCCCAGACCTTGCAGTTTCCAGGACTTTCACATAATTCCAGCAGCATTATTGAACCTAGGGCACTCATTACAATAAATAGCATGTTTCTAGACACTCATTTCTTTGTAGGGTTTTACAGAGGGGATGGAAGTTGTATTCCCTCTGGTGAGAAGGAATGCATCCACACATTTGCTATACAGGGTGCCTGATTTCATGAAAGACCAAAGGAGTATCAGCATGATATATTTCTTTCTAACTACCAGCCACTGCATATCGAGCCACCCGAGGGAATAATGTCATCCAGAAAAAGGCTTTATTCCCTTAAAGCTCCCCTAACTTGCATTTATTTTTGTGTTTTGAAATGCTTTGAACAGAAATGACATTGAAAAGTACTTGATCTATAAACCCTTCCAAACCGACTGTTTTGCTTTCATATTAATATTCTTGACCTCTTTCTGTGAGGGAAAGTCTTTCAGCAGTAGATGTCAACATGGGGACTGTATCTTTTGGGGTCTCCTTTAGAGCCTGAATAGAGATTCAAAGACTTCAAAGAGAGAATGGAGAGAGCTGGGAGATGAAGAGGCACCAAGCTTCTCTGCTCCCTGTCACCTGGGAAAGTTTTACCAGTGAATGAAGGAATTTTACAATTGCAGCCGTTTCTCTCCTCCTTTGAGCAAGCCACCCCAGGCACCACACCAGCCCACAGAGCCTGCAGCCAGGAGATAAGGAAACTGGGGACAGACTGCCTGGTCTCAGCCCCATTTTTCAGGCTCAGTGACAAGGACAGGCAAAAATGTCCTGCGACTCAGAGTCTGACCTTGCTTTTGTTGACACCTGCATTGCAGGCTGAGTGACAATGACTGTCACATGCATCGGGAACAATTACATCCCTCTTGCTGCCCCTGCTTCAACACCAACACCTGCTCCACAGATTAGGGGCCCCCTGATCTGCAGAGGAAGAATTTTTTAGCATGGTGGAGATTGATGACTTCCATCCAGTGAGAAATTGAAGCACTTTATCATGTAAAATAAGGCAAACACACACAGTAAACAGAAACATCCTGAAATGAGTTAGGATCTTTGTAACTTACCATGGTGCAGACGAGCTGGACTTTTGAGGAAGGTTGTAAAGAAGTTTTTCAGAGAATAAAGTATGAGCTTTGATTCTTCTTTTACTTGAGCAAAATTAAAAATGCCAACAAAGCAAGTGGGATGTGGGATTATCCGTACAGCTTTGAAGTGGCAGTTGGAGTGCATCCATTCTTATGATCCAACATATTCAAAACAATAAAGATAAAAGTAATGCTTTACATGGAACATCATCTGTGTCTTTAGCATATGCAAAGACTTTGCCTTGAAGAGTTTTGCGCATTTCCATGCTGAATTAAGCCTTTTTTTTTTTTGACAGAATTCCTTTCATTTGAGGAAACAGAGGAAAGAGAGGCTCTTGAGAATGAAAGTGCATCTGCACAGCACAGACTCACTTTCCCACTCCTTTCATCTCATATTTTTCAGTTTCTAATTTGTCGCTGAAATCAGCATTTCAGTCTCTGGCTGAGATTATGATTTTCTGATAAAAGAGAAGTTTCAACAGCAAATAAACTGAATAGTGGGGAACAACCAGAATAAATACAAAAAGACAAGACACATTTAGGGCTGAGCCTGACTGTTTACACCTGTCAGAAATAGCAGACCTTGCCAATTGCCCCAGTCATGAATATGTTAAATTGAAATTCACATCCTACACCTGAGCCATGTTCATTCTGAACATAAAATAGAGTAATAAAAAGTAAATGCAGTTATTCCTTTCTTGACTCTGTAGAGTTAAGTTGTTTTTGTGGGTTTGCTATGCTTGTTGATAGAATTTCCTACCAGGAGCAAAAATATAGGATGTACAAATGTAATATATTGATTTGTCCTTACAGAATACATTTATGTGAATATAAACTATACAGAATATAGTTTTGTCCTTGAAGAACACATGCACTTCTAATCTGTAAGATGCCAGGTCCCTGGACAATTACAGTTCTATATTGCCAGGCTCAAATTCTGGGTGCTTCAAGGAGCTCAAGTAGAAATTTAAAAAAGAAAAACGTGTTTTGTAATTGTGTTCTGTCAGATAGACTCTATGAACACAGGAGCTGGGCTGGTTTACATCAGAATGCATTTGGTTATTCACTACACAATGGACTGAATAATCCTATAAATATTTATGAGTAAACCGCAGAGGATTTACTCTTTCTTCCAGCATGTGGAGATTTTATAATGTGCACCATGTTAGTTCAAAGTAAAACCTAATGTTTTGGTTACTACTTAATACATCTAACAGCATGGCTCTGCCTCACATATGCGTACTCTCTAGACAGTTACTCACAGACAATATTTCAGGGCATAATTCAGGAGGAACTATTCTATGACCACGTAATTTTCAAAGCCAATATATGAAGCATATGGTGGGGCTGGAGAGAATGTAAGGTAGGAGCTGTTTCATACTTTAACCTGAGGCGGCATCAGCTGGGTTCTGTGGATTAGTAGTTTATAAATGAGTAGTAGTTCAGTCTGAGCAACAATCCTAGTGGAAAGTAATGGAGGCAAACAAAAAAACCCAGGAGAATCAAATTAGACATTATTGGTTGGATTTTTACAGGTACAATGGCTTTAAGAATGCCAACTGCCAACTCGGTGAGCCTTATGGTCTGCAAAGCTGCCCTGTTCCTGAAATGGGTAACTCATTTGGTTTCTGATACTATCACGCAGTTCAAGTTTAGTGTTAATATCTTTCAACTGAGAACAATTTCCAAGCTTTCCTCATCTACCTCCTCCATGTTCCACCTTTAGTTATAAACCAGACTGCAATCTACTCTATTTATAAAGCAAAAAATATGGTTCCTTCCTACTTTTCTCTTACCTATCAACCTTTGGACTTTTTTTTTTTTCATTTGTCAGTTGTTCTAAACTGAGGGCTAAGTCATTTATGTTCCTGTTTTGACATGTCTCTCCGCTGATGATCAGTCATGTTGAGTATGTTCAACTCTGAAGAGTGGACATAGACAAATGACATTGTCAGGTTTCTGCTGAATTCCAAATCAGGTTCTGTTGAAATCAGAACCTCTAATTTTGAGCACAAAAGATGCCAGGTGAACCCTAGTGTGAGCACACAGAAGATTAAAGTGTCCAGAACACATGGGAACAGGCTAACGTTTGATGCATAATCTTGTTACAGTTCTTGCAATACTTAGTACTGACAGTGTGCATTTATACTGGTGTTTCATTTCTGATGAGGGTTGGCTTTTAAAGCACGTCTCTCAGCCATGCCATCTTCCTGTGGTCCAGATCACATCAAGGAGAGATCTCCAAGTACATGAGTTGCATTCCCTCTGCATGAAACTCAACAAGGCAGATAAGCACCTCGGTCATGAGAGCCCCAAAGGGGCTTCAGGTGATGGGATCAGACTAGAGCCAGTCCAGAAGCTTAAGCCAAACCAAACCAGAAGAAGTAGGTATTTGCATAGCGGGGATATGAAGGTCTCACGTCCAGCTGTTTGTACAGGTCTGTGCCTCTTGGTCTGAACTACTTGCTAGTCCACCCACAGCCCTGGTGGTCATTGTCATTGAGATTGCCTAGCTTTATAAAACATTTTCCACTAGCATATAATTCTACCAAATTTGAAACAACCTGCCTGAAATTTTCCCTAGTATGCTAACGCCTGACTTAACTATCCAGCTTTTTCTGAGAATGAGACCAAGATAAACTGCTCCACTCTGCCAGTTAGAAAAAATTAGGAGATCCTTGTAGAACAGGAGTCTGCTGGGAGGAAGAGGTGGAGGGGAGTCCTCTAACATTCCGTGTTTTTGCTCTCTGACTACACAGAAATTTGATGGAGTCTTGTTTCAGTAATTTTTCCTAAATGTGCCTATTCCTTCTCTGATGATTCTGTTAATGCAGAGCAGGCTCCAGCCCTCAGAGCTGCCTTGCACTGTCCCCATAACCAAGCTGCAAGGGCCCAGCAAACCTTTCACTTAGAGCAGCTCCTCCAGGAGCGACCAAAAGGCGTTGCCTTTTGATCTCATGCTTTTGCTGATGACGTGTGACGAGGGAAGGTAAGTAAGGACCAACAGAGAAGATGGAAAAGTGAAAAATGCATGAAGAGGCCAAGTGATAAAAGAAGAGTGGAAATTCTCTGCCTCTGGTGTTAGGTGTGCTCTTCAGAGAAGACATATAAGCTGACTCTAGGCAGTACATTCACATCCCATATGAAAGCACAGATGCTTGCTTTCTTGTACACATTTTGATCCATCCTTCACAGTTAGTGTGGAGCACCTCTCCATATCAGCACCTTAACTATCGTGCTTGCCTAATCTAGCCTGACATTTCTGGGTTAAGTGTTAGCTACCGTTAGCGTGTCTGAACTCCAGTGAAAGAGCATTACTAATTAAGTACCAATTTTGAAATACCCCAATTTTCTTAACTTTATTCTTCTGTGCCTTTATGTAGACAGTAATTGACACTGGGCTATTTCATAGCTGCTCATATTAGGACTAATTGTTGTTTACCCTTTTTCAAGAAAAAAAAAGGATGCAAAGGCTCAGAAGAATTGCTAGTTGCTGCACAGGTGACGTGTACTGTAAAATCTAGGGCAAATTACACTATCTTTATCATTCTTTTTTTCCTTTGTAGTGTCTTTCTCTCATCTGTCTGATTCTGAAAAAAAAAATGCTGGAGATCTTCAGCAGGTTCTGAGCACCTTCCTGGTCAAACTCTTTGATGTAAATGTGTTGGCTGAGTGGTTCTGTTTGTGCCTGTCCACACAGGTAAGCACAGTGCCCACTGCTTAGCAAACAGAAACACCATCATCTGCCAATGAGTAAAATAAGGCAGCCCTGGAGGAAGGGTCCCCGTCATAGCAGTGGTCAGACCATGAGATGTTTTTTCCCTCCCACTGTTTCCTGTCTCCTTTTGTGTTATGAGCAGTTGCTTGGATTCTGTGATTGGGCTTCATCCAGTGATATGTATCTGAAAATACAGTCTGTTTAAGAGGGAGTGGGTGACCGTTTTCACCAATTTGTTTGCCTTACCTCATACAGGTCAGTAGTAATCGGAGACTTTCCAGAGCTTCTTCAGGATAATTTAGTGGCAAAAAAGCTAGTTTACACACCAAGATCAATTTGTTTTAGAAGTTACAATCCTGAATAAGCAGGCACACATTGCATCTAACTGCCATTTGCTAAATGGCATTTCAAGTTTCTCAGAACATCCGTTCACTTAAGTTTTAGTAGTGTCTTGTCTGTGAATTATGATTTACAACAGCCAAAGGGAGACACGTGGGATGAAGTAGACAGAACACCGATGGCTGTCACACAGACATGTACTACTGCTTTTTAACTACCAGGCAAAGATTTAAATGAGCAAGGAGCCTTCAAAGAAAGCATCAGTCTCAGTAAGCAGTAAAAAAAACACTGTCATTAACACGGTTTCAACTGAGCAGACATGCTCAAAGCAATGTTGAAGATTTTGAGACCGGACAAGAACAAAGCATCAAAGGAATGCATAGATGCTGTAGAAATTCCTCACAGCTTTTTGGTAGGAAACATATTACAAAGAGAAAGAACAAGAGCACTCAGCTAGAAGAAAGACTTTTCTGGTTCTTTCCCACCATTAATATCTGTGATTGTGCGATCACAGCCTGGATCTGTTAAAATGGAGAGAATATTTGGAGAGGACAACTACTAGCAGCAAATAATTACAAGTAATTTTTTTTCCCACATTCATTCATGAACCTTATGTGAACAGACTGTGATTTTTTGTGATTATGTTACAGAAAGTTATTCCGGAAATCTTCCACACAAATAAAGTTTAGGGAGTCAGCTGCCTGGACAATTTTTTGATTATATTAATTATAAATAACTCTCAGCTGGAAACGGGTCATGCAGCCATGTGTTTTAAGCCCTGTTCTCTAGTTATACAAACATGACTGTAATAGAGAGGGGGACTATTAAGATCAAGCGCTGGAACACTTGATTCTCTCAGTGAGTAAAAAGGAATATTTCTTGTGGGGATGAGGATGTCCCTGAACTTCAGATTTCTTGTGGGTGAATTAGGAATGACTGTAATTCAGATCTTTTACTCTCATAAGCCATTTTTGTGCCTGGGTACAGTATGTCCTCTTCATGAGCACTATGACACTTCCTTTGGAAGCTGCTGGTTTGCCCTTCTTTTTAACAAGCCCATGTACTTCCTCTCCTAGAAGTGATAGGCAATGACCATGCCTTCTCATGGGTGTCCCCTGGCTTGCCAGCCTGCCTGTGTGTGCCACTGGTGCTCTGAGACCACCCCAGCCCAGTGTTACCTCCCTGCTGAAACACCCCTGTGCAGCTGGATGTCACCCCTTGCTGTTCTGTGTGCTCTGCACACCTTGTTGGGTGTGTAGATGTTTCTGGGTAGTCTCACATTATGATTGCTAGTACCATTCTTCTCTGGAGAGAGGGTAAGAACAGGTCCCTCTGATTGACCACCAGCCACTTCACAGGATTGACTAGCAGGTCCGCAAGCAGGATAAAAAAGCTGAGATGGAAGGCAGCAACGCAGTAAAGCAGATGAGCTTGTGGCAGGTTGGAGGAGTGCTAGCAAAATGATAGGGCCTCTGGGAGACTTCATGCTGTCTAAAACTTGTTTGAGGAGCTATCACACATCTGTTGAGTGAGAGGAGACTGTATTCAATCAGCACGGTGTGATATTAATATGATTGTAAGAAAGGCTTGTGTTGATTGTGAGCATGATTGCATTACCACCATTCTAATCACCCTTCTGTCCTCCTGAGCTTTAAGTCTCTTTTCTCTCACCATTCTACTACCTACTGCTCAAAATGGGACAAGTAGTAAAAATATATATAAATACCTAAATGTCCTCCCTTCCTAAGCATGCAGCACATCCAGTGCTTTGTGCTTTTCTTCTCCACTACTATGTAGGATTTATTTTTTTGGTTCTTCCTTTTCTCCATGCCCAGGGTGAGGGCACTTCATGGACTCTTCGTATGGTTGCATTTAAGGACTCTATTTTGAGCTGACATGAAGTATTAAAAGACAAGCTGTCCACTGTGTGTTGGTTTCCAGGTATGAAAATGAACACTACCAGTGCCCCATCTTGTCTGTGCTTCCAGCACAGAGCCCACACTACCAGGCACTGCATACGAGTCTCCTTATCCTGCTGCCAACATTTCTTTCTACCTTCCTCTCTTGCACTAGCTCTGGAGTAAACAGCAGTAACCACCATTGCCTACTTTTTTTGTTGCCTTTCTGCAAAGAGCTCTTCAGTCCCTTTTTTGAAAGACATCTCCAAAGAAACAACTTTGAGACACACACAAGGAATTATTTTCTCTACTTTGAACCTTTCCGCAACTGATAACAACCCATCCATCAGTTCAGGGAGACTTTTAGACAGGTACTAACACCTGCCCATAAAGAATTCCTTAGATCTTTCCTCCCATTGTAATGCACCACACACACACAGAGAGTCTTTTCTTGGAGCTTGCTAACACACATTATGCATTTCACAGAAAGACATATATGTGAAACCATTGTTCAAGCTCCCAGGACTCTGAAAAGCCTTAGAAATATGTATTTATGCAACACTTAAGAAAAAGAAATTATTAGACATTGACTTATTATCCTCTGTGTCTTTTTCCTATGAGAAAGTAGCCTATGTGGTTAATTTACTGCAGACATAGCTGCTGGAGATAACAGGTAAGCAAATAACTGACCTGGACATATGGCCATGGAAAAAAAACCTGCTCTTAGTTCCGTCTTTTTCTAATCTGCAATGCTTATTAATATGGCTCAGCATTACATATCTTTGCTAAAAAAATTCTACTGCTTGCAATGCTTACTTTAGTGCATGTAATATTTTTTCATTAAGACATCACTGAATATCTGAAAAAAGTTCCATGGTATTCCAGAGATCATCAGGCTTCACTTTCTGCACAGAGACAAGATCAGGTAATCTTTACTATCTTTTATAGGTGTTCATACAATCTGTTCGGCAAAGTCTGACCACACTGGCTTTTCTGGTCTTCCTCATTAACAATTCTCATAACTAGAAAGTTTTCCAACCTAAATTTTCTTTGCTAAAAATGAAGACCAATTTTTTCCCTCACAGTTTTCATTCAGTGAACAAGGAAAAAAAGTTGACTACATTTCTCTCTAGATTTTTTTTTAATATATTTTAAAATTATTATCGTACATCCTGCTAGTTACCATCATCTTTTCTTCTCCAGATTAGCTAATTCTTCCAGTTCTTAGGTCACTCTTGCCAAGTCTGTGATCATTGTGCTCTGATTTGTCTCCAATATTTCCTGAAATGTGGTGCTCAGTGGAGAACATGGTACTTAATGTAAACTTTAACCACTGCTCGCATCCCACCTCATACTTGTGCTAAATTCCCATTTAAAAATGTCACCCACTAAATGGTAAAAAGAGTTGAGCAGTGAGCTTCATCTAAATCTTAGTTAAAATGGCCTTATTTCTTCATGAGTTGCTTCTGTTCTTATGGTGTGACCAAAGAGCCTCCCTAAATCTGACCTCTGCTGTCTTGACAGTCTCAACTTTGATGATGCCTCTCTGCTGGCATCTCTGAGGCTCTTCCCTGGGCATCTACAAAGGTGGTACAAAACTCAGGAAACAGAAACCAGACCAACAGTTGCAGTGGGTAATAACAAACAAGGTTCCAGGTACATGATTCTTTCTTCATGTCTGGAAGCTGATCTGATAACAGATCTTATCTTGCCTCATATATATTATTTTGCTACCGAGGGAATCACTAAAAGTCACTTCCTCCATTCAGAGAGTCCTTAAAATGAAGTGAGCATTGTGTAGCAATCCTAGAAAATGCCATTTTCCCATATTCTACATAGCAGCCAGAGGCAAAGCAATTTTTCAATTCCTTTTGCTGTAAATGAAATATGCAGAAGGCATAGATTCTCTCTTAAGGAGGTCAACGTGGGAATAGAAACAGTAAGGGATATGTCGGTACTACTAAGTTAGTCATCCCTTAGCAAATATTTGTGTTAAACGTGTTATGCACCGGTCTAACGTAGCCTGAAATTGCGCTGTGGATTAGAAGCAGGTTTGCCAGCTACCTCGGGCGATTGCTCCGTGAGGCCGCGTCTTGCCGGCTGAGCAGCACCCGACCGCAGACGGGAGCTCGTCAAAATCAGTGAAGTAACAGACTTGTCACCGAATGTGGAGAGAGGGGACACAGCCTCACCCACAGGCGTCTCTTGGGGGAACCTTCTTCCCTGGCGAGGGGCTGCCGGGGTCATCCCTTCCTGGGCTGTGCAGCCCTTACTCTGTTATTAACTGATTTAATCCCGCGACCTCTTGCTATTCGGTGTTGACATACTCTTGTCACACAGTGTGTCACCATCCCTGCTGAGTTACGGGGCAGTTGCAAGACAGGTAGAAATTAAAAGAAAAGGCAAGGAGCAGTAGGGTTAAGAGCAGACAAAGGTGGGATGTGAGTCAGAGGCGTGGGATTCACAGACGTGTTTCATGCAAGCTATCAGTCTCTGATTTGGAGTGACTGATGTTCCCTTTGAACACGAGGGCTTGAGAGAAACATCAAATTAAATAAGAAGCTCAGAGGCAGCTTCCAGGTTGCTGGAAACTTTCATCAGGCTCCGGCAGCCTCGGAGAGCAGCAAGAGAGAGAGAGTTGGGAGCAAGTTAAGGCAATCAAGTCAAGCTGGCTATTTCTGCTCTGAGAGTCAAACACACCATCAGGGATTGCAGCACCATTGATCAGCCGAGCACAAAGCTGTGCTGGTCTCATTGTCTGGAGCAGGGGTTGCCTTCCTCCAGGGGCTCTGTGGAGCCTTCCCTCAGTTAACCACGGTCCTGTGTCCTCAGCTCTCTTGAGGAGGCTGTTACTGGAAGGGAGATGGAAGGGTGGGCACAGCTGGTCGAGCCTTTGATGCTGTTGGGATGAGGAGGTGTGCAACATCCCTGGAGGTATTCAAAAGAATGGGTTGATGTAGTGCTTAGTCACGTGGTTTAATGTTGGGGTTTATTTTATCAGAGTTAGGTTGATGGTTGGACTAGATGATCTTAAAGGTCCCTTCCAACCTGGACAGTTCTATGATTCTATGAGGCATCACAATGGCACAGAGTGGAAGGTGGCAGGCAATTAAAACCATTTTCATTCAGAAAACACGAACGAGCTTCTCAGCTTCTGCTTTTGCAATCCGGCTTGCTGGCCATTATAACACCACACTAATGAGTGCCTTACAGGTTACAGGAACGTAGACCACCTTGTATAATTTAATAGGCATCATCAATAAATCTAATTGAGCACCCCCATGCTTCAAATGAACCTGTGAGACCAGTGTCTGAGGAAGACCTGCAGGTTGAAATGAGGCTAGGAAATGATCCCAGTTTGAACTAATCTCATTATATCTGTGCTACCTGAAAGCATGGTTCACAGGCATGCAGGTACTTTTCTTACATTTATGTTTTTTCTGCCTTATTACCTCATTGTAAAATGCTTTTACTAGCAGAAAAAAATAAGAGGGATATTGCACCTTGCCGACCTGTATCTTAGCTTCATTATGTTCAAAATACTCACAGGACTATATAATCTGCATGTGAACTGCACCTTGATATATATTCTTCAGGAAAGAAGAAACAACGTAAATAAATGAATATTTTCATAAGACACTAATTGCATTATAACTTTATGTTCATAAATATTGTTTTCCTTGGAAAAGTAAACTTTTGCAGGAATGATGTTGCAGCTATTATAAATTGCCAGCCTTTCTCAGGCTTTGTTTCACTGCTTGATCCCCTTGGCTCCATGGAGTAACTCCTGTCCACTCCCAAAATATGCAAAGGAAAAAAAAACATATTAACCTAGATGTTTCATATGAAGGTTAGCATAAGTTCTCAACAATTCTAGTATTTCCTTCTGTCTTTGTTTTTGTGGTTGAATTATAAAGAAATGAGCCCTTAGAGGGACAATATATATGACACTTTATTACACTTATAAAATAATAAGCACTTTATATACTGTAAATATGTATTTATAAATATATATCGATATAATTTCTTAGGAATGCTAGGGTTGTGGAAAGGTATTTAAAAGTCGGAAAAATAATTTTCGTAAAAGCAGTTCAAATTGTGATTTTCTACAACAGTAAGTAATCATACTTTATTTTTTTTTATTTTGCTACAGGGCATAATTTAGTTTTGTTGGCAAACTCTTCTTCCCTCTTCTGGCTAAGCTACCAAGTTTAACACTGATTATGAACTTCAGTTTGCAAGTAGAGTTGGCTGTAAAATGTTGAAAAATCTTAAAGTAAAAAAAAAAGATTTGTATAATTTTATTTCCAAAGATGTCTTTACTCATTTCAATTGATTAATATCTATTATTTAAATGAGGAATAGATAAAAGATTATTGGATTTTTTTTTTTAGCTTAATTTCGGATGAGATCTTTTTCAAAAATCAATTTGGAAAGTTATATCCTGAGAAAAAAAAAAAAGATATATGCTGAAAACGCATTTCCCTATTTAAAATGAATTAGCAGAAATTTTCAGTGTGCATAATTCTGTTTGAATAACCACCAGATGTATTTGAAAAGACATATTTTGTTCAACTTAAATCAAGATACACAGTGTAGCAGCAGCAGCCTCAAGCAGCATCTGCTGCTAAATTTGTAAATGTCTGGAACTTGTGATACATGTGCTTAAAAAGTAAAATTGTTCTTTGTTTTGGTCAGTTTGATAAAAAGACCTCTTAATTTCACCTAAGAAAAAAATACCCCAAAAAAACCCCAGCAAACGATATTTTGAGACCCAGACTCTGACCTTAATCTCAAGAGATGCTTGTCAGTGCGTTAAAATGGGCTTGAACTGCATCCCAGCTCATCAGTGCACGCTGCCAGTTGTCCCACTGCGTATACAAGGCTTCACCTGCTTCCTTGACATCTTCTCTTCCTGATCTTCCCTGTCCTGTGACTTGCCAACACACGTATTGCTACACTCACTTTCCATGCTAGCCATCCTTTCCAAAGGGCAGCCATCATTCCTTGGTCGATTCCCTGGTCCCTTCAGGAGTTAAAGGACTCTAAGCAAGTAGTTGTAAAGGGATTAAACAGGTGAGGACTGAAGGTTTTTGCTGACAAAAATTCTCAAAAAGCAGCTCGGCGGGTGCGCAGGTGAGTCCTGGCAATGCCTTGTGGAGAAAATTAAGAGGTTACTGCCTAAAACACTCTGCCATCCCAATTGTCTGCAGGAAATTTTTGTGAAGAGACACACTAAACCACTGCAGAAACACGGGGAGAAAGAGCCCCCTGAGAGTTGAACACTTCTGCGTTCTCAGAAACACTGCTTTCATTTCCATAAAACATCTTTTTCTGTGAGATTGTTCATGTATTTATGACAAGATTATTTTTTTTCCCAGTTGAAAAGAAATCTTTGTAGAATCAGAGCAATCAAAAGTATCAAATCAAAAAAGTGACAGCCTTGAAAATCCACCAGAATTGCATTTAGCAAAACCTTTGAAGTGACCCTTGCTTCAGGCCTTTTTAGGGGTAGGTCTCTGATCAGGTAATTAGTTTGCTTCAAAAGTCGTTATCACTAACAAAAGCTCCAGAAGGGGTCTAGGATTACATAAAATACCTGCTTTTTTTATCATTAATCCCCTCTTATTTCTTCAAGATATTGAGCAGTATTATTTTAATTATAATGGTCCAAGACACAGAGATATTTATATACGGTACCTGCATTTCAGACCATGCACTTTTTTTGCAATTAATATTAAATTCCATATATACTAGGTCTTAATCAGGCTTTTTTTTTTTTTTTTTTGCCAGCATTTTTATCTGGCCAACTCTGCCTAGTTGGCATTTTCTTTAATTTGACAAAGAAACAACAATAAAGACCTACTGCACTGCCTGCAAATACCTTCTGCATTGCCCTAATGAACCCAAGGCATTGCTCTTCAGTCAAACAGCTGGTTAAAACCATCTGACATTTTGTTCTGGGCACGGCAACAAATTGCATCAAATCTCTCAGCTTTAGTGAAGAAAGATGCTTGGGGAAACCAGCAAACTCACTAGCTGGCTCTCCTGGAGAATCAGGGATCAGAGGAAATGGGAACTATCAGGAACTAAATACTGGGAAACTCTAATTTCTCTGTGCGACCTCACTGATTTTCAGATGGAAAATGGTGAATCTGAGCAATTTGTAGCCCTGCCTCTTGCCCCGAGTGGTGGCTTAGAGCCTGGCTTTGCTCTACCCCCCAACCCTCTTTCTGTCATTCCTCTGTTTTTCTACAAGCAGAGGTAGAAATTAACAATCCATTTAAATCTCAGATGCAAAAATAATAGGTCTTCTATTCAACATCCATACAGGGTCAAAGAAGTCTGCTTCAAAACATATAATTAAATTCTAAATGACAGTTATATATATTTTCCATTGTTTAACATGAGAAAAAATCTGATTCTTTTTCTATCTCATTATCACAGCTATTTTCTGATCCTTTCATCTTTTTAATCCTTAACATTTATTTACTTGTATATACAATAGATATGTATATAAAAGATTCTGATATAACTCTCCAATTTAACACTTCTTCGGAGTTTGGAAATGTTGCTAGAGATGTAAGAAGAGCAAAACACGACCACTTGCCCAGAACACACTGAAGTGCAGAAAGTCTAAAGAAATACTGTTTACTCACTATTGTTATATCTTTGAGCAAAATATTATTGTTTCCTCTTCAGTTTTGTACTTCCTGAATTATATATTCTTTTATTTCAGCACTTCACCTAAACAATGGCCTAATGGCCAACAACTGAAAATTAAAATGAAAGTAACACAAAGTGGGTTAATCTGTTGAATTTAAATCTCTGTTAATACCTTTGGTTTTTTTCTTTAAGTAGTTTTACTTGAACAGTGTTGAGCATTAAGTCATTAACTAAATCACGCATAAAGGTATAGAACTGTAAAATTCAGGAGTCCAGTGTTATATTCCCATTTTTAGAGTCTTGGGTGGGGTTTTTCATTATTTTCATCTTTCCGCATGTGAAAAATCCATTTCTTGCATGGACATACTTACTTCGTGCCCTCAAAATTTCTCTCTGTTTGTTAGCATCTTTTCATACTGAGATGGAAGATTCTAGAAGTGGTTTTATCGGTGCTGTGTAGGAAGGGGTTATCGGTGTCCTGGCACACACTGTTTATGTGTATCCAGCTCAAAATCATCCTGGTTTCCTTCGTTTCGCAGTACAGATTCACATCCAATTTACTACCCTGTATCTCCCCTTGGTCTCTTCCAGCATTATTGCTTTCTGAGTATTTCCATCAGAAAAGTTACGGTTTAGCTTATTATTTTCAGAATGTGCTGACCTGCTTTTTTCGCCACTCAAATCTCAAGCTCCTGCTCCTGCCCATAATGCCACATTGTTCCTTGTTTTTTTGATTTTTTCTGTTCATAACTTCTCCTAGTTTGTCATAATATGCATATTTGGGACAATACATATCTGTTTTTCTACACCACCAACAAATTAATCTGATCTTTCCTCTGGATAAAACGTTAACCGCTGCACTGACTGGTCTGGGTGTTTGCTGTGCTGGGGAGTTCTCTGAGCCTCACTCTATCTAGCTGCCTGTATTTGGGCCAACGGAGTAAAACCAAAATTATGACTTCACTTAAGATTAGTACATTTTTTCTATAAATAAGTCTAGGGTTTGGGGCCTGAGTAATTGAATTTCTGAGCATGCAAAAATATTCTTTTTTTAAAAAAAAACTTTCTAAGGGTGCTTGGAAAGGTGAAGCAAGGTCAATTTACTAATGGTGTCGCTAATTTATGGAATTGTGCCACACATATGGATCCGTTCTGCTGCTAGTTGGGCAATATAAACAAAATAATTAGCTAATGCACATATGCATTTATTTTAATAATTAATGTGTTTAGTACATGCATTCGCCCTGTAGTATGTATCTTAATTCACCACATTAAACATGCTTTGAATACAAGTTTTTTTGGCTAGACAATATATATTAATGATATTGTGGTGCACAAAGAGCTATAAATAATCTTATAGGCAGTTATAACATGCTGTTCAAATATTAATGGAATCATATTAATTTAATTCCTAACCTTGCTCAATTAATTTTAAATGACATAATGCTAACAGTCTCATAAGGATAAAGTCTGCAAGGCTACTGCCAACAGAACAAATGAAGAGAAGAGGAGTACATGCCATTTGTTTAACTGCATAACTGAAGGCTCCCTCTGGACCGCAGAGAATAAAAGTCTAATTTTCTGCCACTAAAAGACATTTTCTCTTCTCAGAGAGCTGAAGGCTCTACTACTCTCTATTCATCACTGCTGTAAGACTTCGTTAATATCTATTTTCTGAGAAGTCCCATCCAGCAGTAAAAGGCTTAGGCTGTGTAAGAAAGGCTATGAGAAACATTGCTTAGGGAATTAACATGCATTTTTAATGAGCGTGGCCTTACTTCATTCTCTTGTCCATCCTGTGACAGATTACTCATTTCAGTCTTATCCGAGCATGTTTTGCCCTTCCAGATACTGCCCTCCAGTTTTGTTGCTATAAATAGCTGTAAGTTCATTTTTGAAAGTAAAGAAGTCCAAGAAGGCTAAAAAAGAGGATGATTTGTTGTTCTGATAAGACACAAAGAAAAAATAAAACCATAGCCATATCATGGTTTTAGATAACAGTGGAGGAGAACAGAGGAATTTAGAACAGTTATAAGGGGAGAAGTAAGAAGATTAGTTTATGTGTGAGAATACTGATATGAGCATAAAAGGAAGGAAAGGGAAACTAATCAAAACCAACTTTAATATTTTATATCAAAGACACTCTGATAATATGGTAGTTGAAAAAAAAGGGAATATGAAAGTAGCTTCTGCAGAAGAGGTGCAGCAGTTCTGCTGTTGGAAGGGTCAACATTCTTGAAAACAGAGAGAGACGCATGAAATAAGAGGAGCAGGGAGTCACACCACAGATGAAGAGCTGTGTTTGAGAGCTGTGTCTGTGGACATCATGTGGGAGACTGTAGGAGCTGACGGGGATGAGCAGTGAAATGTAAAGGTACGGGGACAAGAAGAGGCCATGAGAACACCAAGTGGAGGAGCAAGGAGGTAGCAGAATGAGTACCACTGAGACACTGCAGCTGGCATAAAGAAGCAGTTGATGTCACAATCACAGGGTCTGAGACACAAACAATGATAGAAGGTGGAGCAGAGAACATGAAGAGAACACATTTTACATTTTTTTAGAGGAAATAAAATAAATGGCTTTATGAGAGATAAAGGAACAAATACAGAACAGAGAAAATATGTGTCCTCTCTCTGCCCTTGAACCTCACCAGAAAGATCCATCATATCACCAAACTATAGAGAAAAATAGTAGGATTTGTGTATTTGACAAGGATAGGGCTAAAAAGTGGTGTGAAACAATAGCTTGTGACATTTGAGTTCCCACTAAGGAAGGAAAATGCAATATTCATTTTACCGTAGCCAGCAGTGTTTATGCTGTTTCTGTTGACAGCCTCTCTTTATTGATCTTGAATTGTAGTTGAGCCGCAATCTAGATGTCTCTGGTTCTCCACAATGTATGTGGGAAGAGTCGCCACTGCTTTTATCTTCTACTTCTTTGCCCTGACAAATCTCGGTTCAGGAATGCATTTGGGTTTAAAGGCTATTTTCAGAGAAAGAAGGTCTCTTGTCTCTGAAGAATAACATTTTATCTCCTCTTTAGCAATACAGCACAGTGGCAGCTGCCTTTTAGACATTTCGACAGAAAGTGTATCTGAGAGCTCCTTCAAGAGGCAAGTAATCCAGGACTGCAGGGAAAGAAAAGAAGGAGAAGATGGGGTTTTTTTGGCATCATTTGGAATACGTGTTAGGCATACACAAACTTAGGCTTTATTGAAATAAGTCTGATGACTCTGACCCTGCAAACACTGGAAGGTATGAGATGGGGCTGAGGAGCTGGATGCTCAGTCCTAAAAATCTTGGCTCATGTAAATAATCCTTAAGTATGTTCCTAAACTTATCAGCTTGAATTATGTGGCTCTGGTTACCAGCGAAATGCTCATGGGAGATAAAACCAAAATGAGGGTTAGAAACACAAAGCTTAAAATTGTATCTGGGCAACCAGGACCTATAGGGAGATTAGAGCAGCCTGTAGTCCTGAAACTGATTCATGATGAGTGCTGTGATTTTTTATCCTTTGTAACATGCTTTCATTCTTCTTGTGGATTTTAAAATGGAAAGCCCACAATGAATAAGTTCCTTAGGACTATCAAAAGATACACTGAATGCAAAACTGCTGAATGCAGAGCTATAACATTCTCATTAGAAATAGACAGTTAGATCTCAGGAATACCTTTTTTTTTTAACCAGGCTCAATGGTAATGGTAATCTTTATCCACTGATGTAAATTATTAGCATCTTCTAAAAGCCCCTTATAAAAATTGACAAGCTAGACTCTTGCTAAAAACATAAGATATGGATTCCAGAGGTAGGGATAGGACAGCTGCAAAATGAGTTAAAACATCATAAATATAGAATGAGGATGCAGAAAAATGGAAATCGTTTTGTCTTTTTCAGTAGGTCCTTTTGAATCCCTTTCCTTTCTCTCTTTACTTGACTGTGGCTGTGTAAACTCTGGCCCATTTTTATCACATACATATTTAAAGGACATAGTTTTGAAAGATCAGTCTGTATTTCTCTCTGTGTATTTTCATGCATGTGTTTAATTGGGGATATATTTTTCTCCTACATGCAAAGCGCATGTTCAGAACTAAAGCAGGATTGATTTTCTCTTCAACACAGACTTTGCTTATTTAATTCAAATGTGGTCAATCAATATAAATGTATTTTAACACAACAAAAGCAAAAAGCAGAGACATGGAGAACCACATCAATGCATATATTAGGGGGGTTAGGAGCTGACAGAAAAATCCTCTAATATCAGTCGTGGAGGAGTGTTATTTTTAGACCACTCTAGGTAACTTACTCTGTTCATGCTGGATAGTAAGTCTAGAAGATATATGTTCATAAAGCAAACTTGAAGGAAAACAACTCTTGGAACAGGTGCCAGAAAACTGCAAAACCATTATCATATTGAGAGCCATGACTATGAGAAATGGTCCAACGGTCACAGCTGAAGAAATAAGAAGACAGGAGCAGTTTAAAGAGGAATTAAATGACACAGTGAGGGAGTGAGGGATGGTGAAGTCCACTGCCAGCAGACAAAACAAGTGTTGCAAGTATTAATTGTTTCTGCTCAGCCCTCCTCCTTTCCTATATCAAGATAATTACACTCTCAGTTGTCTGATTAAAAAAAAAAAAAAAAAAGAGAGAGAATGGTTGAATGGTTAAAGTTCAGAGTTTGAATGAACACTTGAAAACACTCAATGGGCTGTCTAGCAGCCCACACTTTCTGCTTACCATGATAATAAGTGTAACACTACGCCTTTCATTGATTTCAGGAAACTTTGTATCAGCTTTCCAATGTAAGAGGGTACTACAGCCTCACTGTTATATGAGTTAGACATCTGCAAAGTAGTCACAGGAAATTACAGGGTAAGGTGGTGATGACTTTTAACACGTTACTGTTTTTCTTTTTTTTTTTAAAAACACGAAAACCAGGATGAAAATACATCTCTTTTAATGCTCCTGTACACTCGTTCAGAACATAGTATCACAGAATCACAGAATGATATGGGGTCGGAAGGGACCTCTGGAGATCATCTAGTCCAACCCCCCTGCCAAAGCAGGTCCACCCAGAGCAGGTTGCACAATAATATATCCAGCAGGTTTTGAATGTCTCCAGAGAAGGAGACCCCACCACCTCCCTGGGCAGCCTGTTCCAGGGCTCTGCGACCCTCAGAGGAAAGAAGTTCCTCCATGTGTCTAGGTGGAACTTATTATATTCAAGTTTATGCCCGTTACCGCTTGTCCTATCACTGGGCACCAGTGAAAAAAGACTGGCCCCATCCTCCTGACACCCATCCTTTAATTATTTATAAATATTGATCAGATCCCCCCTCAGCCTTCTCTTTTACAGACTAAAAAGACCCAAATCCCTCAGCCTTTCCTCGTAAGAGAGATGCTCCAGGCCCCGCATGATCTTTGTAGCCCTTTGCTGTACCCTCTCCAGCAGTTCCCTGTCCTTCTTGAACTGGGGAGCCCAGAACTGGACACAGTACTTCAGATGGGGCCTCACCAGGGCAGAGCAGAGGGGCAGGATGACCTCTCTCGACCTGCTGGTCACACTCTTCTTGAGAAAGAATCAGCTATCTGCAGGCCCAGAATAAAAAGGATGAGTTGAGAAGTGTTCCTACTTGCTCCATTGTTAATGGTTTCCTTTCAAAGTACATTTAATTATTAATAAGAGCTAGAAGTCAGGAATTCCATTTATGTGTGGCGTAGTTCACTCATACAAACTGAGTGCACATTGGCAGCAACAATATTTGAATGTAAGCGGCAAGATTTAACTAAATCCTGGGCCAACATTTTTCTTGTAAATCAATGATTAAAAATACTGGGCTGGGTTTATCAAAAGAAGAATGGGTATTGTGCAATGTTTTGTTTGTTGGTTTGTTTGTTTTCTGAAATGATATGGCAGAAATTAATCTTTTCATACTGTATTCAGGCATAAGGCCTAATGGCCAAATTTTCATTGTTCCAGAAAACAGATACATGAGACGATACAAAACAGTCCAAATCAATGTGTATTTAAGTATTAAAAAGGACATTTTTACAACAAAATCCTTAGATATGCTCTTTGTTCTATTTTTCTCATATACCGCTCTCACTGTCTCCTGTTTTAGGTGACTATGAGGAGAATATGATCTCCTTGTTATAAAATGTCAGCCTCTCATTAAATTCTGGTGTCCATCTTTTCTCTCATGAAAAATACATCATTCCATGGCTCTTTACGCACTCATTTATTTATGGCATAGGGAAGCTCATACTCCCTAGGCCATAACAGCTCACTCTTTGATTCTCCACTGGGCATGTTGCTAGAGATTCAGAATCAGGTTTTCCTGATGTTGTTTTGTTTTATTTTGTTTTTTTAAAGCAACGAACCTCAAGGAGATAGGTTAAAGGGAAGCAAAGAGACAGTCTGCTTGCCTTCTCTTTCATCTCCTCTTTGCATTTTCCTTTGGCCGGCTTTCACTGCTAAATGTCTATCCAGTGACTCCTCACCTTTTCCCCAAGAACATCGGATACTCAAGGGTAGAGTACGCTGTACTTTTACTCTCTGCTCTGTCTTTTATTGCAGTTGGGCTTCTGACACATATTTCTAAATGTTCTGAAGATACGTTGCTGCTAATGGTCACTGAACTGCATTTCTGACATGGATTACGGAAAATAAAACTGAATGAAGCCTTAGTGGAATATGAATTATAAGAGTTATGCTGTTATGCCTTTTTTTCCCTCTCTTTTTCTTTTTAAAAGAAAGAATCTAAAGTGAGAAGTGGAGATACATGTGGCATTTTCACAGCCATAAATATCTTGTCCCAATGTCTGCAGTGGAGTATTTCAATTTCAAAACATGTTCCCGGCCAGTTTTCATTCCTGTTCCATATATTTCCAAGATTTTTGCTTGACTGTACAAGAAGTGTTAACATTCAATTAAAACATGCTGCATGTCTATCAGAAGTGACTCTTCTGGCTATCAGGGTATCAGAGAGACAGCTATCTGTGGTTTCCTGGGATCAGTCCAAGTTGCTGGCTTTTTAAACTACTGCAAGTAACTCTGCAAGTGAGATAGTTAATGAAAATAGCAATTATCCTTTACTATGTCTTTCAGGAGTATATGGCAAACCAATCCCTACTCTGAACTGTCATTCTGCATTCATATATGTTCTTTTCTTGTGTGCCAGGCAATACATTTTATGGCCTTGGCAAAGATAGTGTCTTTGGAGCTGAGAGAACAGCACATAATAGTACATCTTGGAGGAAAAGAGCTATGCCAAAAGGAGAGTATGGGTTTAATTCTCATTTCACACTTATTTTCCATTGCTGTATTTCTACTGCCGTTAGCTGAGCAGCCTTTGATTTATGCTAGTTTAAGCAAGATTAAAACCAAGTCCTCTATATCTAATGTTGGCTTTATGTATCTTTTTATTATTTGTACAGAAATGAAAACTCATACAATTGAATTGCTCAGATATAAAGCTCATTGTTTTGGCCAAATTTGGGGTGTATATAATTAACACCCCAATGTAATTTGTTTTCCTTGTAGCCAGATATTAATTTTCTTTCTTAAAACCCCATTTGCCTTATTTTCTCTAAAATTGAAATCAGATCATATATATTTTCGTATGTATACATTAAACTGATGTTATGTCAATCAAAAAATGAAATATGCAAATTACTTATTTCATGGTCTAGCTGATTAACACAATCATCTGGTATATGCTAGTGAATTCTGATTTTATAGATAACTCCTATTTCTATCCATATAGTGTATTTTACTATATTTACCTTGGCTAAGAGTATAATAGATATATTTTCTAGTTCTGAGACTATTCATACATTTGCAGCCTTGTGAAGAATAAATCTGATTTTTTTATGGAACTTGGGCAATTTTGAGCTTTCTTACATTTGCTGTTAACAACAGAAAAAAATGTAAATGAGTGAAGGAATAAAGTAGGGTCGATTTGCAAAGACGAGAGATAAAGAAGCTGATATAAAAGGTCTTTTATCTAGTGTAATGCAGCGCTTGTGAAACAAATTGAGCCTTTTAGTCACCATATGGCACTTTTAGAGCTCTATTATTGTCCTTATATCCTAGACCTCTGCTCTAACCAACCAAATTTCCCCTCGCATTGTGCCTTATTTACTTCGTTATGTGCCATTCACATTTTCCATTTGACCACTGATTCTGATTGGAAGGAATAAAATGATTCATCTCATAAGAACAAATGAGGATGTTAGTGGAGACAAGAGCAATAAAACTAAGCAGCTGTCTCCTGCCTTTTTTTTTTTTTTTATTGACAAAAAAAAAGCCAAACTGCTTTTATCCAGTAGATAGAGCTGGAAGCGAAGTCTGCTACCTTGCAGAGACATACAATATCCATTCTAAGCATATGCCACCTGAGATACTAAAGTACAGGTCTAAATGTAAATCTACTGGATGAAAAGTAGTCACAATGGGTATAGTGATATAAGTACATTATAAAACATATAATTAGAGACTTGAAGAAGATGGAGGACAAATAATGCCTGATCCGGGGAACTCTGAAATAAATGTGACTGTTTCCTTCTAGTTGAAAATAGACTCTCAATCAAATCCATAAAGACATGACTTATGAAAGCATTTTCATTATCTGAATATCTGTTGGAAAATGAATGCAGTCATTTATTTCCAGGGAAAATTTCACACTCATTCAAAGTCATGGTGAAAGAGCATGAGAGGAAAATGTGATTTTGATCCATATTTTAATAAATAAAAAGCGAGGGAGAAAGACAGAGGGGAAAAAACTTGAAGACTGAAGATGATTTGAGATCGTAGGTCACTTAATTTGTAAGAAAAGCTTTATCAGTGCTTGGGCAATGTGGAGTGGGAACCTCACCCCTCACAAAGCAAGACTTTCCAAGGGGGAAGAGCCTCTCCGGGCGCAGCAGCACCAACCTGCTTTCAGAGTGGGAAAACCAATTTCGGAAGATCTTCTGACTCAGCATCGGATCAGCTCTCTCGTTACTGATGTAAATACTTGTGCTGGCATGCTTTAAGTCTTTTTCTTTGCTGTTTAATATTTTAAAGCTTTTTTTCTTCACTTTTTTTAAAATCTTGGATGTTTCTACCACCAGTCTTACAGCCTGCGTAGCACAAACAGTGCCAGCAGCACAGATCTTGCCATGGGAAAACAGGAGACACCAAGTGGGATTCAGGGTGAGGAACCCACTGTGCTGGTGATAGAAGAGCCTGGGTAATTTCAGCCACCATTGCCAAAGACTCTGGGGGCTGAAAAGGAAAATGTTTTGCTTTTTCCCGTACAAATGAATACAACCAAAGTCTTTAAAACCCCCCGCTCGCTCCCTTGTCAGATAAGAAACACAGAAGCAGGTAACAGAGAAAGGGGAAGGAGAGAGTTCCTAAAACGGGAAATTAGAATCATAGAATCAGAGAATGGCTGGAGTTGGAAGGGACCTTAAAGATCATCAAGTTCCAACCCCCCTGCCATGGGCAGGGACACCTCCCACCAGACCAGGTTCCTCCAAGCCCCATCCAGCCTGGCCTTGAACCCCTCCAGGAATGGGGCAGCCACAGCTTCTCTGGGCAACCTGTTCCAGTGTCTCACCACCCTCACAGCAAAGAATTTCTTCCTAATATCCAATTAGTTTTAGATGTCACTGTTGTTAGCAAACTGAGAAGCAGGAGGCTGAGTGGATGAAATCCTGGTTCTGGTGCAATGAATCACAAAACTGCCACTGGTCTAGATAAGAAGGGAATTTTTTTCCTTTGTGTACAGTTTTTACTACATATACGGAATACATTCTCCAATGGCATTTAAATACCAAAAATGCTGAGAGTTTAAGTGAAAGGTGTAGTTTAGATTAAGTAAAAACAGCAGCTAATGAAAAAGAAATAGCACGTCAGCCCGATTAATTTTCAGGTACTATTTCTTTACACAGCAATGGTAACTGTAATAACAATAAAAGGGAGAAAAACTCTTCACTCAGTACATCTGTCTGCTGCCAGGACCATGGCAATCATTACAGATTACGATATTCTACTCACTTTCAAGGTAATTCTGCCATCTCACAGAGTTTCTTGTGCTATTCCCATACCCCAAAGTGCCCTCTTTCCCTTTGTACATGTTCCTTGGCTGTCAGTCCTCCTGTCGTGGCCAACTTTGCTGAGGCCACACAAAGTCTGAAAGCAAGTGTTGGCACCATGTCGACTACAGAAGCTTCTCAGCAGAACAGGCAATGTTTATTGCAAGGATTTTAGACTCTATAAAATACACATAAATCCTCTTAAATGTATAAATAATTATTTACTCCAATTTGCCAATTTACTCCACGTCTAAGTATTTGAAGGCATCTGCTGAAAACTCTGGACAAAGATGAGTTTCCAGTCTAAACCAATTTTGAAATATAGCAATGCAAAATAATTTGGGAAAGTGCCCTGAGACCCCCTCAGACTGTTTGACCTGCTGTGTACCCAAACATGAAGCTTGAAGACTTTGTTCTGGATTTCCATGGATAAATTTGCATGTGCAACGCTGTATTGTTTAGTTTTGTTGCGGTGAAGCTGTGAGGACTGAAAATATGAAAACAGGCTTTATTGAGGGAAAAAAGCTCCAGTCTTTAAAGACTGAGACTAATTCCTCCACAGAAACACAGTGTTTAGTGGTATTCTGAGAAGCCAATCACTAATTCTGTAAATACTGTATGAGATAATCCTTAGACAAAAACACCATGAACAGGAAGAGAGAGCGTTAAAACCAGAGTGAATGGGCTAAAAAAAAAAGAAAAGGTTCATTGGAAGCCTGGGAGTTTCAAAACAGAGCCCAGATTTGACTAGTATTGCGTTTTGAAACTTCAGCAACGTTCAACCATTTGCAAGTGCTCTTTAAAACCTGTTATTTTTACATTCTTCTCTACTAGATTGTGGATCATCCTCAGATCATCTTTCATCGAGTAAGGAGGGTGGAAACCAGGGAAACAGTGGAAGGACACAGGGCATGAAAGGTGGGAGAATTCCTGCTGCGTGGCTGGCTAAGTAGTCAATGAAAAATCAGAATGGGGAGGCTTTTTCTGTTACTCCAAATTATGATTGGGAGCTTCTAAATGCAGAGGCAGGCAATGGTGTATCTGCAGGTTAGCATTTGTGCAGTAATTTGCTCTACAAATGCAGTATTGATTTCTTAGAAGAACACAGCATACACCTGCAGAAATTTTCCCTGTGTGAAGAGATCTTGGGCTTTTTGCATTTCCATCCCTTGCAGACGGTTCCACAACTCGAAATGGGCTCCCTGGCTACAGAATTTATTACGGTATAGTTCTGCTCTTCTCTTACCCTTTAATTTGACCTTTCTAGCTGTAGTCTAATAATTTTCTGTCCTATCAAGTTAATTAAGAATTGAACATTTCCACCTGTTAATGCAGTAAAGTGTGGTTGTTCTTTTGCTAGAGCATATTAATAATGTCACTAATTGAGACAATAATTGTCATGACACAGGATCCCTCATTTTGCTCTGAATGAGTTCTACCTATGGGAGAAATAGGCTATGACCTGACATGGGAGATATAAACTCCAGTAACGAGAGAATGTGTTATCAATCACTCCTGTAAGGCCAGGCATACCCACAGCAGAAACAATTAGCTGTGGACAGGAGAGGTTCTGTGGGGCTGTAGTACCCGTAACGCTGTTATTAGGGATTTTGATACAGTCATCCAATTAATCTGGCCAATATTAACTGTGTGGCGCATCCTTATCCTCTTACCTTTCTTATGGAGGAGGACAGTGGTGCAGTGGCTCAGACCCCTGCACTGAGTGGATTTTCCTCTGGGGAGCCAGGGGTAGGGGGGTGGTGTGAAGGAACCTCAGATCCACCTCTGGAAAACCACAGAAATGCTGTTAAGAGCCTTGGGGTAGGACTGGGCTGGGTTTTAGACTTGCTTTTCAGGACAGCATGAGCCTCAGGAAAACTGCATTTCTAGGGAGTGTCTTAGAGAGGCAGATGTTTTCAAAGCCTTGGGTGACGGGATGCCACATCCCTAAGAAAGGGGTTTGCCTTTTCACTTGGTTTTACTGATGCAATAGGTGAAACATAGAGGGCACAGTGGACTCAGTGGGATGATTCAGCAGATCTGGGAGAAGAAGCCAATTTTCTTTCATGTCAGATCAGCTCTTAGTCACTATATCACAGTACCTCTCAGAAACACCACTTGAAACATGTTTATTGGTCATGAGATTAGATTGTCTTCTGCTTCGCCTTGGAAAAATTCAGTGTCAAGTACTATCAGAAGATTTTGTAGGCAAGAAACAGGAATAAGAATGAGTTTGCGCCTGGGAGTTTTGCCTGTCTTGCTTACATTAACACAAGAATTTTGGCTAGCATGTGACATGGGATCAGGATTCAGGCTTCTCTTATTCTGCCAGGCTATAGGTAAACTACGGTACCTAACTTTTTTTTGCTGGAATTTTAAGACCTTATGTCTTTGGGCCTTAATCACAAAAGCTCTAAAATATGTCCATTATTAACATTATTTGATGATATCTTTTAACACACTGTGTACATTTAAAAACTAAGACAAAATCTAAGTGGTTCACAAGAATAGGCCTTGACACTGGGGGGAGGGGTTGGAAATAAAGTTATGGTTCCACAACAACATGAAAACATCACTATGTAGCTAAGCACCTCATATGAGGGTTAATTAGCAATGTTTGTACTTATAGGAGTAAGCACAACTTTTGCATTTTTGTGAAAGAAAAGGTGTGGAAAATAACTACTTTGGACTCATTCTACTCAACCGAATAGCTTCTGTTCACAGCAAACAGGGTCAGTCATTTGTCATATTCCATCAGCAGTGAAATGTTGGAGATAACGATTAGTGTGGTTTTTGTCTACAGGTAAGTCTTGCACAAAGCATTAACATAAATATTTGCTAATCCTCTATATATGGGCCTTTCTTTTCAAGATTTGAAGTCTCAGCTAGATTTCTTCAGCAATGGAGGGAAAATCAAAAGCACAGCTTCTTATGTTAGAAGTGCATTATTCTTGGCTACAATTGCTTTGCTTTAATATGCTGTTACCTTCTGCCTGAATTCAATGCACTCAAGCATTCTCTTGATGTTCATAACTGCTGCCGCCTACTATTCAGATATCTTCATCAATCTCTTCATGATTGTTCCTAAGGATTATTTTTTTTTTCCTGAGGATCCAGGCTGTTCAAAGCCCGTTGGCGTGTTAAAAGTCTGATTAAACTTTCAGTATATCTGACAGGCCTAGCTGTGGGGATTCCAGATTAACCATCTGGAATCATTTGATCTTAAACAGCATTAAAATAATGTTTCAATATAACCATGTTTGAATGCTACCATGTTTATAATCCAGTAAATACTCTCTCAGTTTTAGGTTTTATGCACTGAAGAAATGACCTCTCTCAGCTGCCACAATTGCAATATCTAGTCAGGATTTTTTAGAGGTTTTGCAAATTTATCTGAGCAGGTTTGAATATCCACTCTCTACAATAGTGTGCCATATTTTTATTGAGCGCTTGTTTAAAATATTTTATGAGAGTAACAGTTCAAGCAGTTATTGCAGGGCCTTGTAAACCCTCTACTGAGTTTTTCAGGAATAGAAAAGTTTTCCTGTGTCATGCCAAAACAGTTTCTATGGTCACCTATTCTTCTGTCCATGTATCAAGCACTAGGGCAGCCCACCCAGATCCAGCTGAGATCAGTTGTCCTCTTCTAAAGACCCCAGCAGTCTCAGGTGTGCCAACCAGGGGTTGCCAATCTGATCTACTGCTAGAGTGAGATGCCTTTTAAAGTAGAGAAATTGTTTACCATTAGTGCTTTTCTTTTAATTTAGCTGAGCTTTGACTGCAGGATGCTTTAGATATATAAATAAAGTTGCCTCTTTTCTTGATCTTGACTTGTTGGCCTCCATGAGAGCTGAGGACAGAAAACAGCCAACCACCACAATGGGGCTCATCCTTGAGCTCTGCAGCTGGAGACGCTAACCACAACATCCAAGGTGTGCAATCTATATGTAATGTAAATATAACTTCCCAGTAGATTTTCCTTTGAAGGGGAAAACAAGCAAGGCAATAACATTAGAAAGAGCAGTTTGTCTGAAATCCTTGCTGAGCTGTAGATAATGGACAGCTATTTCCATAGCCTTTTGTGGAGTCAGCTGGCCTCCCGCAAGCAAGTAATGAGAAAATATAAGGAAGGATTTTGCTCTGGTTTAGCCAGTCCTTTTTCCCACAGAACTTCTAGCTCACTTTTAGTATCTCTTCTTCTCTGCCTTTACCTCTCCTTTCTGTCAATTTTCATCATGGTCATAAAAAACCCTTAGGAAGCAAGGTAAGATAAGATACTATTAATGCCTATGTAAATGCCTATTGCATATTCGTCATGTTAAAGTAGTTAAACTGGGCAGAAGACAAAACTGCAGTCACTTACCTAAGAGGAGGTAACATTTTCATATGTACTGCACCAACTGGAATTCTGTATTCTTCCTTGTCCAACACTTTAAAAAAGAAGGATATTTTAAGTAGATGGAACTGGGTCTGTAAAGTACTTTATTGGGATAAAGGATACATTGTACTAACTAGGTGTTAATAGAAATACGGGAAATGCATGGTAGAAGATTTATTACCTGATTGTCTATATGTCAATAGCTTTTTTTTCCTCTTCCTAACTGTAACTCAGTACCTAAAATGATGTTCACATGCATTAAATCTTTCTTTGGATTGTCTTCTACAAGTAGGAATTCTGCTACAGTAGGGGTTAATTTTTATATACCATGATACAATAACTGTTTTTCTGCACAACTCATTTAAGGAAGCTCCAGATGAATTGAACATTTTTAGGATGTATTTGGGAGAGATATATTGCTGTAACTAGCAGTAAAAGAAACTAGAAAACCAGTAAAAATATCTCATTTCCCAGGTTTCTGTACAGCCAAATAAGCAGAGAAAAGTCTTTCAGCCTGGGTTACTCTCCTTCTGTGATGCAGATAGGACATGGCATAGGTACAAAGCAGATAGGCTAGGCATGTATCGAAAAGAGAAAATAAGAAAGTGAGCAAAATGCAGTAAGGAAATTGTATTTACTGCTGTTTACTGCAAAGATTACAGCTTCGTTTTCTGACAAAAAGATAAAACAATAGCTATTTTGCCAATGTAACCTCTTGATCTGCCTTTGAAATCCAAAATGAAAACAGCTTTCAGGAATTTTTGTGTTGAAATGTTGCAATTATAAAATATTTGCATTCTCTATAATACAATAATATAATATAGTTTTTCACTATAATAATGACTCCTGTTCATACACTACATTTTAGTCAATCTTGATAACGCTACACAAACCTTATTGATAAAAATTTTCACAGTAAGAACCACCATTTATGTCACCTCCCCCTTTAATAATGTTATCACTATTATTCAGCATCTTTCTCTGCTCTCTAAAATGTAGTTGGACTATATCTGAACATATTCTAATGTAAGATTTTACCTCTTCCATACTCTTCAGCCAAGCTTGGAAAGCACAGTCTTTTAATTTTGCGTACATTTTCAGAAAGGCAGCCAGGTATGCACTGAGGCAAGAGTAGGACAAGTAGCCAAATCCTGATCCTTCACTGGCCTTTTGATGTACAGCTCCTCTTCTCTAATTATCCAACCAAAAAGCACTGAGAATCAAACTGTTCTTGAAAATAAAGTTACTGGATAAACACACACACAGAGCCAGGCACTTCTGCTTTCCTTTCAGCTTACCTCACCTTCTCTGGAAAACTGACAATTCTCTCTCTGCCTTTCTTCTATTTTTTGCAGATGATTATGTTGGGAAAGGTGATAGAGGAAAGGATGTAAAAACAGTCTCATGTCACTCTTTTGAGTGTCCAGACCAAAGACAAACAGTGCCTGAACTCTGTTGTCATTTTTCAAAATTTAAGGCATAAACCAAAATAGAATAACTCTCCTATTCCCTATCAATACCATCTTGTAATCAAGTAATTCCTGATTCTTAGTCTGGATTAAGATTGGCTACTTTCTAAATTAGTTAAACAACTCTGTAAATACATGCAGGACAGAGGAGACTACAATTTCAGACTTTGTCTGAACGTATTATTTTCCCAGAGTCTGGAGGGTGATCTCCATAGACTGCACAATATTTTTAGTACAACACATATTTTTCACCCATACCACTTTGTTTACATCTGAAACTTGGGATTCTTGGTGTCTTTTTGACCACAGCAGAAACTACACATTTTGGAAGAATATTCTTGTAGACCCTAAGGACCAGTTCTAGATTCCTGTGCTCCTCTGCCTCCTCTGGGGAGAAGACTTTAGTTGAGGTACAACCACCCTCAACCCACAACCCACATCTAATTCAACTTGTCTTGATAGTGTCAAGATTGTATTATGTAGATAGTAAGAACTTCAAGCAATTTGTATGGTACAACTGTACAAAACCTATTTGCATTTGGATCAATTCTCTCCAGTTTGGAAGATATCTTGTGTTTTCTGAATGAAAATATTTCGTGGTGTTGTAGGCACCTTACGCTATCTCACCAAGTTTTCCACTGGCTATTTTAAATGCCTAAGACATCTGCATACAGTAAATAGGTGTGAAGTGGGACCTACAAGGCATCAACCTCCTGGAGTGAGAGCTGGAAGCTTGGCAGAATATTCTATGTTTCCTAAAATTATGTATATATGTATGTTTAAGCTTCTATCCACCTTCTGGATAGCTATGGGTGTCTGGACATCTGGCTGGCACTGTCTCAAAGGTGTTTCCTAGAAAGAATCACAGCGTTATTCTCACGTACAGCCTAGGGTCCAACAGTAATTTGCTTTTTTTTTTTTTTTTTTTTTTTTTTTNTTCTTTTTTTTTTTTTTTTTTTTAATGTTGAGGATGTTTACTATTTCATGGTGATGATTCATCTAGCCTACTGGTAAGGTGATATCCCATCTTGAAGAGTATCCCTTCACCACCAGAGAATAATACCCACACACACACACTTCCTTTCTCTTTTCATCTTTGGACAGATTTCCTGTGTGCCGTATTTCTTTCACAGTAATTGAATCTGCCCATGTAGTAGCCAGCACAAAACCTGAAGTGGTCAGATTCTACTTTGCATCTCATCTGCTCTTATTATAACTGTCAGACAAAGTTATGCCCTGTCTAGATTCATAACAACTTTCATGATGTTTTTCATCTATTGGCCTGAAAAAAAGGCAGTTCAACTGTCTCAAGATTTTTCCCTTACAATGGAGACTCAAGAAGTATGAATCATTATTGACACACTCAAAATAATCTGTCATGCTGCTTTAAAATACTAATGAGAAAACCCTTGAGTCTTTTGATATTAGTAGTTGTTTCATGTTGTAATTGAATTTGAAAGGCTCTGTTAAGATTTTTATCCTCTGACAGTAACTTATTATTTCTAGAACAAAATTGTTTCATAAGTGGTTTAGATGGCAGCAATGTGAAGAAGCCCTTTGCACTTAATATTTCTATGAACAATGTGAGCTAACTGTAAATGCGGTCTCCCAGATCCAGAAGTTTTAAGGGAGTGTGTAATTTAGTATCATATGCTTTCCACAGAGGTCACATTTTCTAGATGTTTCATCATCCTTATAATTCTCACCTGGACCTCCTCTAATTGGTTTTCGTCTTTGCTGAAGGGAAATCTCCAAAATACACACAATCTGTCAACCCATGCCCTACTGGTACTGTGTTCTGGGGCACTCCTGATGCACCTTGAAATTCAGTTTTGCACCCCAAAGCTATGATATTATCAAGTGATACCCTGGGTGTGATTCATTATTCTCTGGAAACACTGCGTAGCCTGTTGTTCACCCTGTTCTGTCTTCAAGTACTTCATTATTCCTACTTAAGTGTAGTCATTTGCACTTGGCCTTGCTGAATCATATCCTATGTTCTCCCAGACCCTTTGTCAGTTTGTCAAGATTATTTTAATTCTAATCTTGCCCTCTATGGGCCTTGCCTCCATCTGGAAATGTAAAAGGCATAATATCTCTTCAGATAACCAAGTGACTAATGAAACTACTGGATAGTACTGAACCCAGGTGGAATGTTTAGTTTGGAGAAGAGGAGGCTGAGGGGAGACCTCATTGCCCTCTACAACTACCTGAAAGGAGGTTGTAGAGAGGTGGGGGTTGGCCTCTTCTCCCAAAGGACGAATGACAAGACCAGAGGGAATGGAATGAAGTTGAGGCAAGGGAGATTTAGATTAGATATTAGAAAGAATTACTTTACTGAGAGAGTGGTCAGGCACTGGAACNCATCTATGTAACAGCACTTTGGTCTAAGCAATTATTTTCATAGTTTGCTTGCAAGAATGTCAAGCAATGTCAAAATGCTTACTAAAATCAAGATATATGACACCTGTTGCTCCTTCCCTAACCACAAAGCCTATTATCTCTCCTACAAGGGAACATACTTGATTTAACATGATTCAGTTTCTGATAAATTCTTTCTGGCTTTTACTTACCACTTAGTCTTCTTACTAGTATGTTAATTCATCCATTAATATTTTGATTCCTTGTTTCAATAAGTTTATAGTAGATGAAGTTAGGGATATAATTCTGTGTGTCCTCTTGCCCTTCTCTTTTCATGTCTTAGTGTAAAGAGTCAGGGACAATCTTTGACTTTCTGATCTACAGCCCCTCCTGCTTTAGTCAAATTCTTACTAGTATGTTATAACATGCTTGAGATTGCTTTAGTCAGACTTCTACATGCTTTAAAGTGAATTTACCAGGGCTAGTACACCCAAATTTCTTCAGATTTCTGATTTAATCAAATGATCAATAATATATTCTTCCTTATTCTCACCTGAGTCCTTCATTAGTATCAGTCGCATTACTTCACTGGTCACAGTTACTCTTTCTACTGAAGAGGGGGACAAACAGAAAAGACATTGAATTTTTCAGCCATCTCAAGGCCATGGCTCTGTATTCATATCCTCAAAGGCAATGCCATTTTAACATGGCCAAGCCTTATATCCTGCTGCTCGGACCCTTGCCTCCAGTTGGCTGGAGGAGATGTTTGCACAGCTGCAAAGGGCTTCCCAGCAGATGGGTGACCTGCCCATGCTGGAAAATAATTACTGTTGCCACACACACCTACAGCCTCAGGGTCACATCACTGAGGACTATGACAGCTTGTCACTGGAGCTCGCTCTTTATTAGTAATATGCCACTGGATATTTTTTACTATGCTTTATTCTCTTCCTAGTTGTATCTTCTGTCTTGACCTTTCTGAGTTCATCCCTGTACGCTTCTGGTTTTATTTTATATTTGTCTCTGTTAATCTCTATGCAGGTCATCCAAGAGACCATTACTGAGCCAAATCCATCACTTTCTATTCTTCTGCTCGGAAAAGTTCATGCTCTTTCAGTGTGTGTTCTTCCAGTCACTCTGCTTTCTTGAACTCCTTTTTCTTATAGACCTATTTGCTCCTAGAAGCTACCTGCCATCTCGGGTCACTTCAATATGGTTCCTGGGTGTTTACTGTCCTCATTCCACTGCTTTTCTCCTGGAATCGTTATCTCTAGTATTTCATATTTTCTGTAGTGCAAGCTGACTTACCACTCAATGTTATTTCTTATAGATGTTATCAGTTTTGTTCATTATAAAATAAAATGGAAATCTAATCCCTTTTACAGAACTTTCTGCATGAAAATGAGTAAGATCATACAGATTTTAAAGTTTACTTAACATCAGTTCTTACCTCTAAGGAATATAAGGAATATGTAATATATTTTTTTCTTCATGGTGATGCAAAATTTTAGGGAAGCCATATAGAAAACAAAATGACTGTGTTCTTAAAGCAAATAAAAATATTTATCTAAGGGTATTATAAGTTTACAAAAAACATTATCAGTTATTGGGTTTGCATTGGGTTCCTCAAATTGCTAAATTTAATAATTTTAAAAAGTTATATAAGAATTTCCCAAGCTGAAATTGTATGTTCATTTTCCATGTAGAACATTAATTGTCTGCTCCCTGGCAATCAGAAATATTTGTAATTGTAAAAGAGATTACTGAAATTTTAGCATTTCTCATACAATACTTTATAATTTATCAAAAGCTATTTTAAAAAGTATCTTGTTACCTTATATTAATACATTAAAGATTTTTAAATAAAGGTGTTGGAATCTGTATTTTAACCTTTTTACCAGTAAAGGTGCACAAGCTACTTTTTTTTTCTTAAAGAAATGATCTGAAAATTAGTTCTTTGTTTAGATTAATTTGGGGCATTGTATTATACTGTTTTCTTTACTTCACTGTTTATCCATTCTGAAGCATCCCTGTCACTTTGGACACAGAGTTAAGTGCCTTCTAAATATCTTCTTTAACTGTGCTTGTGTTCGTGATTCATGTTGCAATCTGAGGACAATTTATTCTATAAACTTCTTATGGATTTTGTTAAAGCATTTAGGGAACAAAAAGGAGCCTAAGAAAGCACATTATTAAGATAATTTACTTCAATTCAGCTAATGGGAAGGATGGAATATATGATCAAATCAAGACTACTATTAAGATTGAGTCAATGAACCAGTGAGTTCAGTTTACCACATCATCCATCTAATGTGCCAGCTGGTAATCGGATCGAATGCCACTGGAAATAATTGTTTGTTATTTCTTTAGACTCCATTTTCCTTCCTGCTTAAGACCTTGTCAGTGATCAATGGAATTTTAGCATTTAGCATGCAAATAACGTAAGGAGCCACAGGTGACAGTTTAGGTATTAGTGTGTTGACTATTGCACTACGGCTATTGGGTATTTTCCAGAACAAACAGAGATGTTCCTTGGCTCTGTCGTGATGAAGCTATTTTACCATTTCTCTCTTAAACCTCATTCTTAGCAAATATTATTCATTTGTCTCTCTATTCCTCTATTCCTGTAGAATCTTTCCCCTAACTTAAAATAAATAAAGCTCAAGTTCAGTATTATACATGGCGTTAGGTGGATAATTGTTTTTAAATATTTAATGTACATATAATTTACAGATTAAAAATCTTTGGGTTTTAATGCTGGGAATTTTTGGAAGTTTCATTTTGTAAGCACACACATTTTCCTATGTACACATGTAAAGAATGAGGCATATAGCTAAGAAAATGCAGAGGAAAATTAAGATTGAGTTCTAGCGAAGCTTGAGTCACACAGCTGTGAATCTCCAAACAGGCAGTAGGAGTTTACCTGATGAATATGAGATCTTGGGATTTTAGTAAACTTACTGAACTCCCTTAACTAAATCCTCAGGTTACTTTTTTTTTTTTNATAAATGGAGAAAGAGGGGCATTCAGTCTTGTAGGCCAGTCTATAAGAAAATAAGATGCATAACAAAACAACAATTTTCTTCTAAGTACTCTTCCTTTGGGGATGGTTTTCTCAGGCCGCATTTCAGGACCAGCTAGTTGATATTCTGGATTATAAGTAGAGTTCACTCCTCTGCCACTGGACAGAATTGTAGGTCTTTGGTCACAGAGGAAAGCTGTGTATGTGGCACAGCTTTTCATTTCAATATATCTGCTAAGTTGCTCATGGATGAACTAATTTTCCAAAAATCCGAAAAATACAAAGGGCTCATAGGTGTGGTTTGTACTTGGAAGATTGATGTCAGTTTTTGAGATAAGGTTGTGAATGTGCTTCCCACAGTCAGCCAAATAATATTTTAGAAATGGAATGCTTAAAGTAACATATCCTTCCTTTCATTTAAGAGAGGTTTTGGTTTTTTTCTCCTGCAATTGTTTTAGTTCTTAACTATTAATGACTTTTTACCAGCAAAGATTGGCTCACTAGTGTGACTTTTTGACTTTTTAAAGACTTCAGAATCCAATCCATAAAGTATTTTAACATTTTGTTATAGCCAATTCATCATAATTAAATAATAAAAGTTTTCCTGTCCAAGTTCTGATCATAGCCCGTATTTCTCACAATGAATAAATTTGCAAGGAAATCTTGGATTACGAACTGCTGAGAGTAATCCTAGAAATTTAGCATGATAGATGGGCATCACTTCTATTGATTCTCAATTTTTTATGTGGAAGTATGGGATACTATGTATTCCCTTTCACCAGGAATAGGTAGCATACCTAAGCCGAATCATTTCATATGAATTCCAAAACCTGAATGCAACCGATCTTCCATTAATGCATTTCAATTCAACAAATAGGGGGTTGAAATTATAATACATACATTAAACCTAGAGCTAACATTTTAATCTCTTTCCCATTGTGTGAGTTAGGCTTCCATGCTTCTAATTTTCCAGCTATGTGATTTACAGCTGAGTTTAGTGAATGTAAATAGTAATAAATTGACATGTTTAATGCAGCAAACATGAGTGCTTAACATCTCCTGGCAATATTGCCTGGGACTTCCTGGGAAAAAAATCTGTTGTAGCTGAAATCTTGTTTTTCATGCCTTTGATGAACACTTTTTCCCTGAATGTGCTTAATCAGCTTTTGACCCGTGTATAGGTCTCACCTCTCCAGCATGCTCTGGGCATTGAGTTCCATGGCTTAATTCTGATCTGTGTGGAAAATGTCCTTCCATCACTTTGTGATGAAAGGCAACCCCTTAGTTGTGATCTGATAATTTGGTTTGATTTTCCATCGTTCTTATATAATGAAAAGTAGAATTAATTATTTTATATTCATCTTTTCCAAGCCGTTCAGGGTTTTATTTTTCTCTGTAATTCTGCCATCAACTGTCTCCTTTCCAAGAGTGATTTTTTTTTTTAATATATCCTTATTCTAAAACCATCCATATCTTTATCTTTGACTGCTTTCTCTGTACTTGTTCTGATTCAACTACTTCTTTTCTGAGATGAGGAGAAAGAACTCTGCCTAGCACTGAGGATGCAGGACACAAGGGATTTGTATAGTGGCATAATGATGTATTCTACTTTCTTTCTATTGCTCTTCTAAAATTTGATTCTCCTTACTGACTGCCACTGAGCACTGAGCTGATGTTTATAATGAACTATTCACAAGTTTTCCGAGAGGTAATAACAAATTTAGAGCCTATTACTGTATATGTGTAGTTATAATTGGTTTTCCTTATGTGCATTACTTTGCATTTATGGACATTGAATTTTAACTCTAATTTTATCACCCAGTCACTCAATGTCATGAGATCCATCTACAGCCTTTCACAGTGGACTTTTAATTTGCATTGTCACCAATCCTAGTTCTCCTTATCCCCCAAAGGGCTTTAATATGGGACATGGATTTCCCCTCCCATCATCTTTCATTCTTCAGTTTTCTCATGTTTGTCCCCATGTCCTTATATTGAATAATTACACTTTGTGCCAAGTTGCTTATTACAGGAGCCAGACCGCCTCTCCTTTATTTTCTTTTTGATGAAAATTGGCCTTTTTTAGAAGGTAACATTTTAAAGAACTGTGTTCTTTGAGAGAGTTGTCAATAAAATAGACCTACCTGAGTTTCCTTTAAATGAGTTAGCTCTACTTCTGCTCACAATATAAGGCAATTGTAACAGCAGGGGAAAGTGCCATAAAGCTTAACCTCCCAGATATTTATTCAGCTAGTCTGTGCAGCACTGCATGGTTTAGTAGGCTTAAACTTCTTTGTATATGCAAGGAAGCAAAGAAAAAGAGTTCGAGCAAATAGCCAGTCTAAAGGGAACAGAGAGACGCTAGAAATGTATTCCAGATGTCCAAAGCTGCCCGTTTTGGTAATGTCTTGACCCCCCCCCAGTAAGGTTCATACTAAGGACATACCCTTGAGGTCCTGGTGTCCCCATGTACAGGAGACAAATTTTCTTGGCAAAGATCTGTCCCAGCTCTGGATGCAAGGAGAAGGAGGAGAAGTGGGCTGGCACCCTCTCTGCCTGACTTTTTCTCCTTCAGGCTGTTTATTTCAGAGGCTGTGTTCACATCAGGACAAGACCAGAATAAACACCATGACCTATGTCTAGATTTCTTTAAATCTGAGCTTGTTTTCTGGAAAGGAACTCTATGTGCTGTAGCCAAGAGCTCAGTCTAGGTGACCCAGAGTCAAGGACTTCAAAGACACCCTTCCAGTTAATATTTCTCTCTGGTCAAGGCATATTCTCTCTGCAGCAGATACTGCTTTGGCTCCTTTTGCAATTGCTTTTACCAGGTGCAGCCTCTCTTGCTGCATTTGCGTTTCTTTGTAGGTGTAGCCTCAAGGTAGGAGTTAGGGCCAAATCTGCCTCCTGTTTGCTAAAACGTCCTGGGAGTTGGCCCTGGGGCAGTACATTTGCTGCCACCAGTACACCCAGCACAAGGGGGCACGCTCTCCAGCCATGTAGGGATGCTTCTGCTTGTTTTGTACTGGCAGTGGGAGACAAAGTCCTCTCTAGAATGGCTCAATGTAGCTGGTGTATTTGCACATTGCCTGACTGCAGGCTGAGCTTTTCCTCCTTGGGAAAGAAATATCAATTTGGGGTGCCCTGGGCTTTGGGGTGCAGAATCAGACCCAGGTGGAGGTAAAGGGAGCACTGGGATGCAGTGTCAAGAGAAAGCCACTAGTAAAAAACAGAAGTGAATAGGACACAAAGCCACAATGTACATACAGGGGACCATATATTGCAAGCAAATAAACTGTGCCAGGGAGATGTGGTATAAGAGATCACACTGGGTCAGATATGACCTGAGAAGCAGCTTCTGAAATTCATTAGGCATTGATAGAAAGCGAAGCTTCATTGCAATTCTTGATAGCTTTTCTGCCCAGTGGGAATCCAGCACAAAAGGCTTTTAGCACACAGTTTAACTGGGAATACCTGAGCAAACTGATAATATTGCTGCTTTTATGATAGTCTTGTTTCTCACATATCACGGCAGACCACTCCACAATGTGTTATAAGGGCACACACGTGTGTGTGTCTTTATGTACCTTCATCTGCATATTCAAGTAGCAATTTGAAGGAATTAAACAATGTTATCCATAGTAAGAAGAATTACAGTGGGAAGGATATCCATAAAAGAAAACCAACTATCAAACAAGAGTTTTTCAAAATGACCTGCATTGCTATTGTAGAATTCTTTGAGTTGCACAGTTTTGGCATTACAGCTGAGTGAAGAGGCTGCTGTGTTACCCGCCAAACACATAAATCCAGCCACGTTCCTGATTATAGTATTGTTGCCTCTAAAGAGCAAAACCAGCTCAACTGTGGCTCAAAATCGAGTCATTTGTTCAGTGGCTTGAATATGGCAGATTCATACACAGATGAAAGCACACACGTGGTAGATCATCTGCTAAATGTCCTGTTAGAGGGAAACAGATTAGGAAAAACAAATTGATGATCAAGAAGAAGGATCCTATCCTCACCTCTGCTATCTGTGGTATATTATTGTTCATCACATCAAAGTCTGGTGGGCATAGAAGTGATTTGTTTAATTTTTCATTTTCAAGAATCAAATCTGTTTGCCTGACCTGTCTTTTTTTGCCTTCCTAAGGATGGAAGTAAACTTTCTTTGCCAAAAATAGGCAGACTTATCATCTGTGGTCCTCTAAGGAAGATAAGATTTTAAGAATTTCCGGTATATATTTACACACTCAAGCAAAAATATCAACATCATATTTTTTTTATGATTTTCCTTGTCTGTATTAGACAAAATATTAATAGAAAATGAAAATTGAAATATGCAGTGTCCAAAAATAATTTGGAATTGAGACCCACAGAGAGAAATACTGTATACTTCAAGACCAGGCTGGATGGGGCTTTGAGCAATCTGGTCTAGTGAGAGGTGTCCCTGCCCATGGCAGGGGGGTTAGAACTTGATGATCTTTAAGGTGTCCCTTCCAACTCTAACCATTCTATGATTCTGTGCTGCTTTTCCAGCTCCCCCTACAGACTAGATTATAAGAAAAGTTTTCAGACAATCTGTGCTCATCCATGCTGCTGTATATGAATCTCCACACTCAAGTGAATTTTAACCAGCTCTTGGTTATTACCGAAATCTTTTTCTTCCCTTTGATTTAATCAGTGCCAGGTTTACGATGGTGCGTGTCTTTCAGGCTTTGGAGCTTACTTCTGAGTTGCATTACTGTGTCTACTACTCCTGAAAATCCTCTCTGAGGGTTCCACTGGGGGGCTAATGTGAACAGCCTGGTATGGGTAGAGATTAAACCGTACTTTGCAGTTCATTAGATCATATAACATTTCCTAACATGAGTTAATATGATGGCTTAGGTTTTATCTGCAGGCTGACTTTTGTTGTTCTATTTTTCCCTGAGGTATGCTCTGGCATAATTGTTGTTAGTGAAAGCTTTGCATCATTTTTCACACATTTTCAAGCCCTGTTTGTGGATTAACAGGAGCTAGAATAATCATGTATGTCTTCAATCTTAGCTGTTATTACCTAGGCATTTAAGAAGTATCTATAAAGGAGGTTAGAGAATAGTGGGGATCAGGCTGTAGTAATTCTATTCTTAAACTCACTGTCACCCCACTAAAATCTTGAACTAGTTTTCATCATTTCTGTGCCACAGTGTGTCTATCTTTCCTCATGGTGATACAATAGTTTCATGCATGTGTTATTCACACGGTGTATGAAGGGAAAGAAATTATTCAGAAGAAAATAAGTATTTTTTACAGTTTGCAATGCATTGTTGGAATTAAAATGTATTCTCTGTGCCTATTGCCACAAGTAGGTGGTAATAATACTGTCATTATGGGCTTTCTGATCTAATAAGGAGGGAAAAAATATCTTTTGGCGTTCTGTCAACAAAGGACATCTTTCATAATTGCAGTATAAGCAGTGGAAGAATTTTAAAAGGAGTATTGACATAAAAAATGACCAAGATTTACAATATGTTGCCGCTCTGAAAAGAGTTACTTTGGAACCTCCTGCATGCATAATCGGTTTCCCTGGGATTCAGAAACCTGCCCAAGTACATTGTCAGATGTCAAAGAGATTTACACTGGCTGTAGTCACTGGCAGACAATTCTTTCTTCTGATTTTGTTACCAGCTTCCAGCATGACACGTGCAACTTAGTGGAGGTGAAGTCATTACCTGATGGATACTTCGAAGAAACAATTTGGCTTACAAGACAAGATCAAACCTGAATTTCTTTGCTTTATCAAAAGATGTAAAATATTGTGTCAGCTGCAAGTAGCTCTTATCTTTAATACCGATAAGGTAAAAGCAAATAAAAGTAGTTATTTAGAAAATATAAAAACAAATAACACAAATTCAGGTTTACAGAAATGAAGGGCAAGCATATTTCTGTCTGCTTAGTGTAAAATTAGATGTAAATGGTTTCACAGAATCACAGAATCTTCCAGGTTGGAAGGGACCTTAAAGATCATCTTGTCCAACCGTCAACCTAACACTAGCTGTTATTTAGCCGACGAGCTAATTAGTCATTAAACTAAATATGAGAACTTTGACCCCATTTTTAGGACAACATTTATTTTCTTTGCACATTAGAGGAAAACTAGATCTAGAGAAACTCTTGCTTGTTTACTAATCTCTTTTCTGGTGATTTTGTTAGCGTATCTTCAGATGTAGATCTCCCTTTTTTCCCCTCTTCCGTCTTACCACTCTCGTTCCCTTCTCCTTCCGTTGTCTTATTCTTTAAATTTCAAGGTTTGTCAATGTTTGACTTTCACTGTATTCATTTAAATCATTAACAAGCAATTAATATGTTGCAAGATAAAACGCTCTATTCTAGCCAGTCATGTTTAAATACTGTGGTTGGTGTTATTACATATTGAAAATTTCATTTTATTCAAAATGTAGAACTTAGATGTCTATCACATGATAGACAACCAAATAAATAGGATGAATTCTTGGTGCTTATTTCTTTTTCTTGTGTGAGTGAAGGACAAAGGTTCCAAATTCTTTCTATGGACATAACTCACCTGGAGCACGAGTAGCCCTACCTGGTCTGCGAGGGATGCTCTGACAATGTTGTCTTTGGGCTACCAGAGTACCTAGATGAAATTCTGTGACCTACAGAATTATACAGGAGGCTGGATTAAAGAGTTTGTTGCAAATCCTCCAACTTTCTGTTCTCAGAACAGACAATATTTTTCCAAAAGGTCCTGCAACAAGAACAAAGCAGGGACAATAAGCCGTAACTGAGCTAAACACTTGTGAGAGGGAGAAAGACAAAGAGAACACACAAAATATTCTCACTTGTTTTTCTCAACCCTAACCAATCTGGGACTTGGCAATATAACACAGTATTCCTCCCTCTTAATTGGTAAAGTCCTTTTGGGCAAGTGGGCAATAGGGGCACGTTATGTGTCCGTGCTCTTGTAGGAGTAAATTCCCAGACCCAGTAGAGGTAGCAACGGTTCTGATCTTGATCTGGGAAAACTAGATTGTCAAATACAATTTTTAATTTAAGGACAAAGAGACACTGTGGAGACCAGAATTTGTGAAGAGCAGATAAAGGATAGGACTTCAGAAAGCATGATAGCTAACGGGTATAGTCTTTTCCAGCATGCTCTCCCCCCTCCCAGTGCTAGGTAGACGGCACTTAAGAGGAATTATCTCCTGCAGTATCAGCCAACAGCAACCACTATGTATTTTAAGAATAGACATTTATTTTTGTATCTCAGCTAACTTGTTTCCCCTCAATCGATACAAAACACAAGTACCTGTAAGCTTCTGTCACCCACTTCTAGAGCCCTTAACACATTTTAAGGCCTATCAGAGTTGTAGCCTCTGGGGTCTCTCCGCTACAGTTCTAAATAGCACAGTTGGACCAGACCAGCTCTGGGTTGTGCTGATGAAATTGGTAGATGATGCCCTTAAAACCTGAATTTTATTCAAGTCGAATCCAAGAGATTTTAGGAAGATGAAGGAAAGGGGAAAAAAAAAATCATGCTTGGACAAAGTAGCGTATTTCATGCATTGCTGCTAACATGTCCTGCTATTTTTTCTGCACGTTTTCGCAGTTGTTTGTTTCCTTTTATGGTTTTAGATTTGTAAGTACTTTATGGTTGAGGCTCCTATTGCTACCACTGTAAAATGTTGTGCATTTCATCCTTTAGTTCTAGAAAATGAGAATATACCTTTGAGACTGTCTAAATTTTTATTCAAAAAATTGCATTGGGTTTTTAAATTGACTATAATTATATAGTGTTACAACATATTTCTAATCAAATATATATAATCAAGCAGTTACAGTACAGTTATATGCAGTCATATAATTGGGTAACTACATACAATAGTATATATTATATAATCATGCAGTTATAGTGAATTGAATGGTTATTATGATTATACTACTCTTACTCTTGATCCTAGTTCCTTCATCATTGTCTTGAAATACGTGGAGTTATAATTTCTTTGTGCCTGATAATCTTAGTCATATTTCTATATTGCTGACTTGTGCAAACACACAGATCCAGGGATAATATCCTGTTTCGCTTATGTATCTCCCATTCCAATTTAATGCTTTTCTAGTATTTAATGGAAGAAAAAGGCTTTACAGTCCTCTTTGCAGAGTATTAAAAATGATAGTGGCAGGTAGGTTGCTAAGAATATGAACTACTCATTTTTCACTTTTTCCTCAGAATTTGTTAGCTCTTCTGAAAATGCTAATCAGGAGATAGTAATAGTTGGGATGGTTTGTAATTTAATGGATTTTTATCTTCTTATTCAGTAAATTCACTCTCACTACACAGTTTCCATTTTATAAGTTAAATTTAAAGACGTTTTGCCAAGCTTTGTATCCTACACATTTTTTATACATAAACCTTAAATTTTAAAAGTTCCTTCTCCTTTCATACTCCCTCAATCTTAGTGGGAAATTGGGTAATAGCAAAACATCTTGCAGGAAACAGGAGTTGTGTTCGCTAAGTTGCACTTCTGAATTACTACAGAGATAGATGGGAAATAAAGTTCTTCAGCTGTCATCAGCAAAAAGAAGTCAATAAAAAGCCCTATTCAGTGAGATGACAATCTGCGTGGACTGGGTAGGAAGGACGTGAAGCACAGTTGTCTTATTTTTTTTGATTTGATGAATCTTCTAGATTTGGTTTGCCTATAATTTCGTACACAATCTCCGGGAGCCAGGCCTACTGAGCGTTTATTTAGATTCCTTGGACGGTCCTATGTTGTTATAATAACATCTCTGCAAAACTCTGGATGGTAACTTAACAGTGATAAGCGTCCTATTGTACACCTGATCTTCAAGATTAATCTGATAGCCTACGGCACTGCCTCATGTTATCTTAAATACCCAGTATATACCCATATCTCCTTTGAACCCATGGAACTGTAGTATGTGAAGCAGGTAGATAAGAAAGTAATCACGTACAGTGAGAATGTATTTAAAGGCCACAGCTGATGACGGCAAAGCCAAGTAGAGAGGTTTAAATCAAAATTATCTAAATCATCAATTTTAATCAAAAAATATTTCAGTCTACAGACAATAACCTTGATTTAAATAATCACTTCTAATTTTATTTTGCATTTGTCCTTGTTTTCCTAAGGAAAGGTTAATCCACAATAAGTGGGAACTATTAAAATACAGTAATTTGCAAGTAAATATACATTTTACACTCAGTTTGGTTCTTCTTTTTAATAGGATATATTCTAGCAATATTAATTTATTAAAGCAATTACATGGCACAGCATATATTTGCTCAGATGATTAGTTTTTTAATTTCTTACATGTTTTCATAGTTTCTTACAGTTTAATGATGGACAATTACATAATCTAATTTCACTTCTATTAAACTAGACATTTATATTTCATGCAGATGTCCATAGCTTAAGCCTAGAGATTTTAGTTAGAGTAAAGCATCTAGGTCCTCTAGAGACGGTACTGCACAGGAATAAAATAACAGAGACGACTACTTCATTTCTCCCTAAGGCTATCAGCAGAAAATAAATTATACATCAAAAGCCTTAATAATAGGCCATCATATAAATGTACCCATGTTCCACTAAGAAGAAATCCCTCTGTGCGATCCACACTGAAGTCTCTGCCAGCTTAGTGTAGGTGGCAGTAGTTTCCACACACCCCCGTCTGTTCATCGCTATGATTTGGTGAATGTGGGCAATATTTAACAGCTGGTCATTGTAGAAATAAGGGGGTTGTTACAAAAATACTGGTGGTTCTTAAAATACTGGGTGGCTGCATGCAAAGAGTTATGGCTTAAAATCCAAATGGAAAACAGTAATAAGTGGTGTCCCTCAGGGGTCCACACTGGGACCAATGCTATTTCATCTCTCCATTAATGACACAGTAGGATGGAGTGCACCCTCAGCAAGTTTGCTGATGACACCAAGTTGAGTGATTCAGTTGCTATACTTGAGGGAACAGAGGCTACCCAGAGGGACCTTGGCAGGCTCAAAGATTGGGCCTATGAGAACCTCATGAAGTTCAACAATGCCAACTGCAAGGTCCTAGGGGAGGAATGAATTGAGAGCAACCCTCTGGAGAAGGACCTGGGGATCCTGGTGGATGAAAAACTGCACATGAGCCAGAAATGTGCACTCGCAGCCCAGAAAGCCAACCATATCCTGGGCTGCATCACAAGAAGTGTGGCCAGCAGGTCAAGGGAGGTGATTCTGCCCTTCTCTTGTGAGACTCCATCTAGAGTACCACATCCAGCTCTGGGGACTTTAGCACAAGAAAGATAGGAATATGTTTGAACAGGTGCAGAAGAGGGCCATGAGAATTATCAGAGAACTGAGAGAACTGGGGTTATTTAACTCCGGGTAGACCTTATTGTGTCTTTTCAATATATAAAGGGGGCTTATAAGAGAGAAGGAGAGAGGCTTTTTACCATCTTCTGTAGTGAGAGGACAAGAGGCAACAGTTTTAAACTGAAAGAGGGTATCTTTAGACATAAGGAAAAAATTTTTTATGATGAGGGCGGTAGGAAACTGTAACAGGTTGCCCAGAACAGTTGCGGATGCCCCATCCCTCAAAGTATTCAAGGCCAGTTTGGATGCAGCTTTGAGCAATCTGATCTAGTGAAAGATGTCCTTATCCATGGCAGGTCCCTTGGACAAGATGATCTTTAAAGGTCCCTTCTAACCCAAGCCATTCTTGCCATTCGGTGATTCCATGAGATATCTGAGTATTTTATGTATTGCTTATTCTCTCTAGAGAAGATGTGTACTCTGACCACTGTGTAGCTGGATCAAAGAAGGGGACAATAGTCTCTTCCCACAGTTTCCCACTTGATCTTCTGCAGAATAGCACTGACAAGTGTCTTTTGAGACAATTTACTAGACTAGGCTCTGCAGGCAAGTCTCCCGTAGAGTGCAGGGATCCCAGAAAGTTTCCATGACTTGAAACTCAACATTGTCAAGATGAGCCCACTTTGGCATCTAAATTGCTCTCTAGATCAAGCCAGAGGTTCCCATTTGTACTTTCCAGTGTTAATGACCTTTGACGTTTTGGACATCCTGTTCCAACCACTTCATTGGTCCCTTTGAAGGATTACTGAAACCCAAGATGAGAAAACTAGGTATCTTCCAGCTCATTTGCATCACAGTTCCTTTAGTTATCAGAGAACACGTGTTTAAGGCTATCACTTGGTGCCATGCCAATAGCCAGTGTTTCCAATACCAAGAAACTGGACAGTACACATCAGTCAGCTCACTGCGAGTTGGCAATTAACATGATGGCTAGATGGGCTCACATGAACATAACATTATTAATTAAACAGCAGCTGGGTTAATCAAGATAGCAAAAGTAATTTGTTGGAATAAATATTTTATTAGCGTGTCCATCCATAAAGCAAAAGAAGAGGTTTTAATTAATTCATTTATAAAAATATTCACACTGTGGTAGCTGTAACTTTGTTTAGGGATCTGGAAACAAGTCTCATCTGCAGAAGGGTATATTCCCACTTTATCACTTTATCTTAATTGTACTATAGATAACAGTTAGCCAACTATAATTACCAGTTTGTTAGTTACAAGCCAAACATTGCTGTCCACCTCTAAACAGCAATACCTGACAATTGATGCTAAAGGGCTCTTTTTCCTCTGTAGCTTTATCCTTTAAGAAATGTTCATTCTGCTATTTAATTACAGAAAGGTATTCTTGGGATATGGTGGGTGGGAAGGCCTTTTAGAGTATTTTTCCCTCTTGCATTCTTCTTTGTGTCAGGTGGTTTATTATACATTAGAGTGGAAGTCTCTTTCTGGGCTTTATCTACCTGTCCAACATCTTAGACGTGTGAGAAATTTGCTGGAAGCCCTCATGGATAGATATTTTATATAATATGTGTGGATAAGGAGTACACATGCATATATAAAGAAGGACTTGCATTTATAAAAGTTATGTTAATTTAGTACAAAATAGGAGTTTTCTTAAAACTAAGAAATATGTGATTGGAAAATGGTAAATAATTCTAAATATTTTATCTTCCTTCACAAACATTTAACCCACAAGCTCTACTACAATTTGTTTGTATCATCTTCATTACTTATGCAGTGGTTTCACTCTTCAAATATTCCAGTCATGCTTAGGAAAACAAAACAAAACCAAGTGACTTACACAGTCAAATTGCACAACAGGAATGGTGGACAGGAAATACTGTGAATAAAGAGATTACATTCCCTCATGAAAAGTCACCTCTTTTCTGGTAGTTGTGTGGTACTTAATGCAGTAATTATTTCATCTATATGTAACCTCCAGGTGGCACAAGCAATGTATCTCAAGTACAATTGGTTTTTTGATCCCTTGGAAGCCTTTATCATACTGTTTCAGTTGTCATGCCTGAAAGATGCTTTAAACTGTGAAGTTTAGGGGAAAAATGTGCTTAATATCTCAAGGATTCTGTAAGCCAGTGATGGTCCGGAGGTGCAGGGCTGCAGAAACACAAGATCTCATTTTCATTAATAGCTGGAGGTTGGACCCCTCCTACCCAGCCTCGCTGTCTACAGCAGGCAAACGTGGGCTTGCTCTGAGCCGACCAGCCCCACCATGGCTCTGAGTCCCCTCCAGCTGCAACCACCACGACACTGGGCACAGCAGGGCTTGGTAGCCCAGGCACAACGTGGTCCTAACCATCTCCAGTGAGCACCTTCTCCAGAGCTGGTTTGCACTTAGATGGCTACAAGCATCAGTTTAACAAAGTGGCGTCCACCTAATAGATGCTGTGGCAACGCCACCCCAGGAAACTGGACCCAAAAAAAGAAGACAAGGAAGCTGCCAGCACTGCAGCCTGCTTAGAGCAAGAGGAAAGTTGGATTAAACTCACTTTCCCGAAACACTGGAGGTGAATGCCCTGGAGAGGAAGCTCCAACAGGACTGCGCGGCAGCGCTGAGACAGCTCCCATTCACAAGTAACTCAGCTTTGGTGTACGGTAGCTTAATTCTCCATGGGGAAGATTAATCCCTTGGAGGAGGATTAAGCTACAGTGAACTAAGGCCACTTTATTTCTGAATGGGAAAGGCCACACAGGGATTTAATGTACTTTATCTTATGTGCATTGATTTCACAGCTTTAGTTAATTCATCTTAACTTCCCTGAATTCCCTTGTGTGGACAAGCTTTTGTCTGTAGAGAGGCTCTTGGAGCTGCTTGTAAAGCTCCTCATGCAGTCCAACCAGAAAGCAGGTTGGAATGATTTTTGTGCCTCTGAAGGAGCTTATACCTGTCTAGATACTGTTAAATTACCTCTTTTTCAGACGGCTGATCCGTGACACCCTTATACGAACTATTTTAATTAGATTTTTTGAATGGACCAGAGGAGTTTTCTTAAAACTAATCTCTGGGTTATTTCAGAAATCTCTCATGAACAGTCTTTTCAAGGCTTTCAGATAACGTGAATTTTGTACAGCTGCACAAACAATATTTTCTCAAGCATGAGCATGTCTGGGCAGAGCAGTTTAATAGGTTTCCTTGCCCAGTGGGATTTTCTTCTTCTTTGGTGGCAGTCATAAGAAAACATTTTGTCTATATGGAAAGCAAATGAGAGGCGTTTCCATTCCTTGATCCTAAAGATCTTAATCCTTTCCTCTCAGTGGCAGGAGTGACACAGATCTGGGTTGAGAAGGATGTTTTTGTGGGAGCTACTGTTAAAATAATGACATGATTTTGCTGGTGTTGTCCTTTGGGGAAATGAGTTTGCTCATTTCTGGCATGATTAATGTGATTTACCGATAGCTCTTCTGATAAGCTCTTTCCTGATGTTGGTGAATCATAACCCAACTTTACCATTTTCACGTATCAAATTAAGCTTTTGCCAAGCATTTCTTCACCGGGACAGTTTATGCAACACAAAAAGACATCTCTTGTGGTTTCCATACAAACTTTATTACAACTTAATTATGTAGCAGTCAATATTTCACCTTTTAAATACACAATTAGGTGCTATGGGGGGGGCGTGTTCATGTGAGAACAGAGGTACTGAACAAGCACAGGAGTGTAAGTAATAGCTGAACATCAAGGTCCAAGTGTTTTCATCCAGTATTACTCAATGGTAGTGTTCATCAGTACTCATCTCAGGGGGGCTAGGAAATGATTTTAAAATGTAATACAATACGAACAAAAGAGAGAAAGTCTCTTTAATTTAGCTGGTTGTGACCAATTGCACTGACATTTACATCTGGATTCAGGAAATGGAATATAGCTGTGATACCTGTATTTATAGCATTGTACGAAAAGCTTAATAAGTGTTCAATGTGTTCTAACGATTGCTTTCCCTCTTCTTTCATGCAGCTGATTGGATTTGTGTATGCCTGTTACGTGATCAGTATTTTCATGGAGGAAGAGGACAGCTGTAAGTACTGATACACACCTCTCCATCTCTGGAGCCACAGAACCTGGGGTGAGACTTAGTCTTGCATTAACTCCCAAGACGAAGAACAAAGTTTGAAAAATAGCAGAATCTGGCATTGATGTACACGACCAGTTTTGCTCAAACACATACTTATTTAGGTGCTACCAGCTTATTTACGTATCAGAATTGTACTTACTAAACTTGTTCATAAGGATCTGTGAACCACTTGCATGAGCTGGTCATACTGCTGAAAAGAGTGCGATCTGTGTTGTGTATGTACATAAGTTTTTATGTATGTATGTTTTATGTATGTACATTTACATTTGAGTCAAAGCTCCTGAAACTATTTAGTCTATTTTTCCAAATGGCAGTTTTATCAGCAGTGAAGTTAATGCAGATGACAGGTCAAGTCATTTACAGTGTACAATATCACTGTGATCAATAATTAAGTAGACCTCTTCAACACTTTCAAGTAACGAGATCATGCATCTGAAATGCTGACCCCATGTTCTTAGCCTGCCTTTTTCAAGAAAACCCTTTTATACATAACCATATTGTTGAAAAGGTTTGAAAATGTGAACACCTTCTAAAAAACATTTATCGAAAGCCATTAAATGGGCATTGGAAAAATCTGAATAGGTTGAACATTTTGGTGGGATGCTGTGTGAAAAGACACTGTGAGAATCACCTAATGAGCTCCCCATAGCCACATGACTAACAAAGGGACTAGTTAAAGAAGTAGTGAGACTGGAATGATATTGGATGAACAAAGATGAGCAAATGCAGGAACAAGTCTTTTTTAAAAAGGAAGGAGAAGATGTGATCATGTCAGTTACTTCCTCTCATATACGAGGAATTAAGTAGTAAAATATCTACCTCTAGGAAAAGGAATAAATGTCAATAACACTTTATACCTATAGGATAAATAATGCACAACCAAATATTTATTCATAAACTTTTATTCATAAACTTTTATTCATAAATCTAAACATAGTTGTTTTGTTTCTTCACAGAATAGCACTAGTGGGTGAAATGAATATAGTAGAAAAATTAATTTGGTTTGTGGGGAAGCATTTGATAATATCTGGAAAATCTTATTGAAAACATAATTCAAGTGATTCATGACTGTGATGGAAAAACAGTCTTTTTGATTGAAAACAGTGTGAAGGACCATAAACAAAATACTTTTCTGTTGCCACAAACTGTACCATGTTAAGTTCTCCATCATAATGCAACAGACATTAATGTCAATTCTATTTTAACACTGCCATTTAGGTTTCTAATAAGAAGAAAATATGTCAAAGAGATTCTCAGATAAAGCTGAGTGGGAAGGAGTCATAAGCATGTTGTGCACATCCTGTACTGTGAAAGGGTGGAAGGAGCCTGGACAAAGACTGGTGCTGCAAAGGAGAAATGTGAACACTTGGAGAAGCAACATAGAAGCATAGGATGGTCCAGGTCGGAAGGGACATTAAAGACCATCGAGTTCCAACCCCCCTCCCATCAGACCAGGTTGCTCAAAGCCCCATCCCCAGCCTGGCCCTGAACACCTCCCGCGATGGAGCACACGCAGCTCCCCTGGACAACCTGTTCCAGTGCCTCACCACCCTCACAGGAAAGAATTTCTTCCTAAGATCTAATCTAGACCTACCCTCTTTCAGTTTAAAACTGTTAACCTATCCTGTCTTTCCACTCCCCGATCAAGAGTCCCTCCCCATCTCTCTTGTAGCCCCTTTAGGGATTGGAAGGGGCTATAAGGTCTGAAATATAGGTGTTGAGGTGGAGGAAAAGCCCAGACAATGCTCCCTCAGAAAGGCAGGAGCTGCCAGTCAGTCAGGAACCAGTAACACAGGGTGACAGCAGAGGACAGTGTGGCAATGAGATGGGCCTATGATTTAGGATGTATGAACAGAGTTTTCAGTCAGTGAAATCCAGAGACAACTGTCCTTTCCGTGTGGCTATGGTGAGTCATGACGGTAGCTAGGGCTTCATATGGATATCTGGAAGCTTCATTTGAGACAATTACTAACAAAATTCCTGGAACAGGGAGGCTTCATTAAACGATTAGGAAGGCTGGCAGACTGATAAGGAAGGCACAAACTATAGTGCCTTTAAAAGAGTAACAGTGTGTACATGCCCAGGCACATGCATACACAGCTATAGCTGTACCTGGGGAGACAGACTCTTCGCTTTTGATGTAAATATGCCATATTAGTGTTGGATTTGTGTAGTCATTTATAACATGCTTCACACATTCGTGTAAAATACAAAATGCATGCATGAAAGAAAGACAAAACTCCCACCGAAGAACACAACATGTTCTTGGAAAATGCAGTCACCTGCTGAAGAGCATATGGGGTTTATATTCAAGGCCTCGCAAGTGGGTTATTGCCAAGTTAATGGGCTTGTTCACTTAGAAAATGTGTCTACTTAGGAAGAGTTGGGGCAGGGTCTGTCTTTGGCATCCGAGGCCAATCTGCTTTTTAGATGCAGCTATTCTATCCTACTTTTGCAGCAGTTTGCACAGAATAAATCCTCAGCTATCTGAGAGTCAGAGCCTACCTAATTAAATATACTCTGCAATATTCAGTGCATCAAGTTAACCCCAGTTCTTGGTCTGAAACCCGTCAGGCAGACTTAAAAATTAATAATAGCTGCCTGTTTAGCCTCTGTGCAGTGCTTAAATGGATTTTGAGCCTGACATTTCAGCTGATGGACACTTTTCTGAACAGTAATAATGCTTGAGGAAACATTTATTTCCAGATATTGCTCACGTTACCTACATTTCAGACTGTAGTTAACTTTTACTTAGACAGAAGATGATAGCAGGTCAAAAGGAATGAAAAAGACTTGTAAAAGGCACACTGCTGTAGTGGGGTTAATACCTTCCATCATTCATCCTAATGAAAAAGTCTATTTATATCTCTTCCCTTCATTTTTTCATTTCTTTCTTTGTAGATCTATCAATCTATATAAGCCTTTCTGAAGGAGCAGAATAAGTGAAATCTGTAATCATAAAAGCCTGTCGCTATCCTGTTTGTGAATCATTTTCTCCTAAAAATGAACTCAGAAGCTTGTTGCTACCTTGTCAGAGGTAGTGAATGGTTTTAATAAAGCTGAGTGTGGAGACTAGACAAAATGCATTGTTAAAGTCATTATTAAATTTCTAAATAGTTTCTGGACTTTCTTTGAGAAGCAGTTGATAGCAGTATTGTTGTTAAATACTAGTTCATGAATATGACATTGACATTTATCAGAAATGATAATGCTGTACTGTATGTGAATTTGTGGAGTGGAGGCTGAGCTGAATACAAATTGCATAAGGAAAAAGAAAAAAGTTAAATCAGAGGGGAAGATTTGCTAGAAACCTACAATTTTGATTTCAGCATTTATTATAAAAACAAGACTGAAACATGAAAAGGTCAGTCCAAGGAAGCTCAACCCTATTTTGTGCATGAGCAAAACAAAGGAAAAGGCTACTGTTTGCCACGAAGGAAAGATTTATCCCCTAAATAAATAAAAAAATAATTAAAATATATATTTTTTTTATTTTTTTTTATTCAGAGCTCAGCTGTACTTTCAGAACAGAGAGGGACATGAATCTGTTTTAAAAAATAAAGAGTTTCCCCATACTATGGTATCAATAGGAACCTCCATATGCTATCATTAGACAAATATTAAGTAAAGCAAGATGTATTATTACCATTGTTGAAAAAGTACTGCATTGCCTTATGTGACATATGACATTACATTTATACACCCCATTGTGCATCTGTTGGCAGGAACAAAACAAGAGAAAGAATTCTTTCTTCACGTAAAATCTAATATTTCTAGTTACACAGTAGGTCCAGCAGTGATAAATTTCTTATAAATATGCTATTTTGTGCAAAAAGAATTAAGAACTGGCAATAGCTTAGAGTACCAACAGATCCATAGATGTTTGTTTATGGGATTCCCTTTATATATAAATATACAAGTTTCCTTAACTAAGCAGTTTTGGGGAACGCACTACTAGTATCTTTACATCAATTGCAATTTCCCATGCGGTGAATCCATTTACCTTCTAGAAAAGAGAATTTTTGCTATAAAATGGTTAATATAAAAGATGACCAAGAAGGAGGACCCTGCACTATGCTTTGTTGGGCATTACAAGAATCAAACATCCCCGGACAGTGACTATCCTAAATTACCTCACTGAAAATGAGACCTTATGAAACTTTCCCAACAGTATCCAACAGCACAGATCATCCCTGGGCTTTAGCACTTGCTGCTCTTACCTTTAGACCACAATGACTTCAGATAGTGAAACAAAATGGGTTGTTACTGACCAACGGATGAATATGCTTGACACAGACTTTTAAAATTATAATAAGTTTTACTGCCTGGCACTGAAACAGCGCTACAGCTGCCAGGTTGAGAGGATTCTCCTGGCTTTGGCGTTTCTGTAAAATGGCAGTGATTATCAGCATTTTTGGATGGCTTGAAAAGCAATTTACATTTTTCTGTTCATCTGGGACGAGCAACCCCAAACCCCAGTATTTTGATATACCAGTTTTGGTAAAACCATGGAATGCGTTATTTTCGCCAGGCATAGACTATATGTATCTCTAGCCACAGAATTGTAACGAATTATATTGGATCCATAACTAAAATCTATTCTGTAAGTGTTCAATCAACTGAACGCTTGTCCAGAAATAAACAGGCGTGGACTCCTGCAGAGATGAGGGGTCTAACACAGGTGTCCTCAATCGTGGTTTGTGACATCCAGAAACCCAGAGAGCCCAGCTAATGCCATAAAACATCTGGCTGATGATCAGTGGTCCCTGCTGCTCCACACAGTGAGGTTCTGCCCATGTTTCAGGGTAGCTGGTGCCAGGGAGTGACTTGTTCCCTGCTAGCAGCTGTTCTCATCCCCTTGCAGATGCCCATCGTGAACCAAAAGAGAGGCTGAAGTGTAACCAGAAATAGCACCAGGAGTATCCAGGAGGCTCCCTCAGTTCAGGTCTGGCTCAGGCCAATCCCACCAAACATTTAATGAAGACAAATATCACAATCCAGTTTCTGTAGACTTCAGAAGTCTGTCCAGCTGGCGTTGTTTGATTGCATGCAGACCCAGCTATTTACCATCCTACTTATACCTGACTCTACTTTCCCCCATACTAGAAATATAAAGGATAAACATGTCATTCTAACAGCATTGTATGGTCCTACCATCCCATTGGTGTCCTTGTATTTATCATCAGCCTTAATGAGTGAATTAACTGAAAATGCATGCTCACTCCTACACTAAACTAACAAAATAAATTCTGAAGTATTTAATGAAGGAAGAAATATAGCAGGGAAGTTATATAATTTAAATTATCACTACATACTATTACAGTTTTTCTTTTGTTTTTGTTTCCTTTTTTTTTTCTCACATTGTTATCATACATTGCCTGCTTGTTCTCATTCCTATGGAAACATTAGATATAACACACACTGAGGAGGGTAAATCCTCTCAGGTGGTGTAAAATAAAAGCAGTTATGTAATATAAATACTAAACACTAGAAGAAATCTTGATCCTTGTTAAGTCAGTAGCAAAAAAATGCAGTGGAGGCATGACTGTCCCTTCCCTTTTTTCTGCTTAAAAACTATAGATAAGTAATCCCTCACAGGAAAACAACTCAAAAAAAGATATACCCTTGCCACGCTCTGCTTTTACATTCTACTAGCAAAATGTACAAAATAGACTTTATTTCCAGTTATAATCTCCATGGACTGTTACAGAACACCTCGTTCTAGCTGAGAGATTGTCTTTAAATAATAAATAGTGCACTGCATATGAAAAGGGTAGTCTTGGCTGTGGAAGGTTTCTAGTTGCAGCATAAATTCTATGTCTGAAAGTACCACAAGTTTAATGTGGAATGCAGCATGTAAGGTTTATCCAGGTAGGGTGCAGACAAAGTGTGAGAAAATGACATCATTTAAATGACATGTAAACTAATTCCACTTTTTCATGGCTCCTGTGAGATCTTATAGCCCCTTCCAGTGCCTAAAGGAACTACAGGAGAGATGAAGAGGGACTCTTGATCAGGCAATGGACCCATAGGATGAGGGGTAATGGGTTTAAACTGAAAGCGGAGAGATTTAGACTAGATATCAGGAAGAAATTCTTTCCTGTGAGGGTGGTGAGACACTGGAACAGGTTGGCCAGAGAAGCTGTGGATGCCCCATCCCTGGGGGTGTTGAAGACCAGGCTGGATGGGGCTTTGAGCAACCTGGTCTGGTGGGAGGTGTCCCTGCCCAGGGCAGGGGGGTGGGAACTGGATGATCCTTAATGTCCGTTCCACCCCAAACCATTCTATCATTCTATGACTCATTGATAGAGCATAGCTTACTATGATGTGTAAATCAAACAACTTGAAGAAATCCCCCTTGAGTTTCTATACCACTTGAATAAAATATTTTAGTCGATCTTCAGTAAAGAACTAATTTCTTATTGTAGGGCTGTCTCTAATTTCCTCTTCCTGCACTGAGTTTAATTAGGACTTTAAACTCAGACTAACTTGTCCGGCAATAGGTATGAAGATAATAGTCAAGATGCCATTTCCATGGAAGCCAACAGCTTGTTTATTTTTCATTAAGAAAAAGGTAGATCACTCAAATTATGAGACTTCTCCGCTGCCTTCCCACAGATCCTCCCATAAGTACAAGGCAGAAACTTTTTCCTGAAATTCAGCGGGGAAGAACCAACTCAATCACGTTAGAGCAAAGAATTATTATTGGATATTCCCCAGAATATTAGTGGGTGACAGCAGTAGTGGTGAACACATGAAATGTTCCTGTGTGGGTAAGAAAAGCCCCACTCCCCAAAGACAGCCTGGTGCCACAGACAACTCAGTAGATGATACGTACTCTCCTCTACATCATACATCAACATGATAGTTGATCATTTTGATCAAGTTGGAGTTATCTACTCATTCTTTTTTGTACAAAGTTGAGGGAGAGTTTAGGAGCGTGAAAGTTAGTATTTTTTAAGATCTCATTTATACCAATGAATTGTGTGAGCTCTCAGATACCAAAAGGTACAGAGCTGCAATCACCAGCTTCCATCCACAATTTTGGATTCTGACTGTAGAAATGCACACATATGTATAATGGTTTAAATGAGGCTTCAGGAGTAAAGGTGAAGCATTTAGAAATACCTGTATGGAAAGCAAAGTATTTTTTATGTATTATTTGCAGAAATTACTAACATTTCTCTAAACAGAGAAATGTGTCACAGCAGTATTATGTCATACATTGGCCAATTTTTACCTGTTTGGGTTAATTTGTACATATATATATGTGTGTGTAGATAGATATGTATATACATATAGATGTACATGTATTTGTATATATTGCATTTTTAATATTTATATATTTTGCAATTATAATTCATGTTAAACATTTCCGCCATTGATTCTGAATGTTATATGCCATAAGCCATATATATACACACATATATATTCATAAAAGACAATTAATTTCAAATAGGAATATAATATAATAATATAATTTTCCTTAAAATGAGGATCATACCTTCCTTTAAGTTTTTTGGCTTACTACCATAAAAATAATATTCTTATTAAAATGGAAAAGTTATTCTGGTAGAGGGAATATATCGTTTATTGAGAGGTCCTCAACATTTCTTAGGTCCATGCATTGCTTTCCTGCTCTCAAATACTCAGTATGCCCTTTTTTTAACTAACTGATTTGATTCAAGCTTCTACTTAGCTAATTTAATATTGATTTTGTTTTAGTCTCCACCTTCCACCTCCTTGGCCTTTCTGTTTAAATTAAATCTGCTTTTAAATGGATGCTATCCCAACCCCCAGCTGCCAGCACCTTAGCCTTTTCACTTAAATTGCATCTATTGTTAAATCAATCTTACTCCAGCATCCAGCATCCCTCTCCTGAGCTTTCCACTTGACATCACACAGAGGCCTAAGTGGTGCCCATTCCTGTCCCTGCCTTTCGCCCAGCTTCTCCATTAAAATGAAACCTCTGTACAAATCCATTTTCCACTCCCACTACCAATCTTCTTACTTCTTCATTTCTAAATGGCAACAGCTTTGTGTCTGTTCTAATTTGTGAAGCTTGAAAAGGAGCTTTTCAGACTCCCACTCTTCTGTGCAAATGTCATCTTCCCCCAAGTCTTAACTTTCACACAGACAGTTTATCCCGATTTCTGGGCCTCAGCTTAAGTAATAGCATTTCATTGTTATTGTTGATTGAGTGATAATTTCCCAGTTAGCACATAGAATCATAGCTTGGTTAGAGTTGGAAGGGACCTTAAAGATCATCGAGTTCCGGCCCCCCTGCCATGGGCAGGGACACCTCCCACCAGACCAGGTTGCTCCAAGCCCCATCCAACCTGGCCTTGAACCCCTCCAGGGATGGAGCAGTCACAGCTTCCCTGGCCAACCTGTTCCAGTGTCTCACCACCCTCACAAGAAAGAATTTCTTTCTAGTATCTCATCTAAACCTCCCCTCTGTCATGCCTAAGAGCTCTGTCTTGTAACAACTGCTGCCTTTGGTGTGAGAGACCTAAGCCTACAGCATTAATCAGGCTCTGCACCAGGCCATAAATTATCTGGGATATGTGCTGGTAAGGAATCTGGGGGTTCAGTGAGCTGAACAGTTACAATTGAGATAAATGTTCCCACAGCTTCCCCTTACATGTATCTCATCGTGTTTGACACACTCAACAGACTCGTGGATGAAATAGGTGGCCAGAGTTCTCAATGCCTTCTCCTTTATGCCCGTGTCTCGTCTGAGAGACTGACAGAGGGGTTTCATTTTAGAAGAAAGAAATGTCCTCACTTTTTCCTTACAGATAATAACCTCCAAAATGAAAACAGATCCATGCAGACCAGCTGAGCTGAGAGGCTGCCACGGAATTCTCCTTTCTAACAACTCTAAGCTTTGAAACACAGCTCTGAAAAAGCCAAAGCCGCTCATTTTTTCATTTAAGGGAGTATCCATGATAAAAAGCATATAATATGGGTCCCATTATATGTATAGTGCACCCCAGTGTATGTAATCATACATTGTAGCCCTAGAGGCTACTCAAACAAGTACTTTGCAAAGCAGCTAGTGTGTAAATTAAAAAAGAGATGGCTTGCCAACACAAGCCAGTAAAGTACATTGAACCAAGCCACAAATTTCAGGTCACAGTCAGGTAATTTTGGACAATCATCTTATTTGGTAGTATATACTTACTCAAAATGTGACAAAATCAAACAACTCAAATAATAATTAACTATCCACTACCCACCTTTGAAAATCTCGGCTCTAAATCTCATAAATCTAAAGGCAACAGCCTGTTCCACCAAGAAAAGTTGTCAATTTTGTTTATAAAAGGAAGGGATAACAGTGTTGATTACTGATAAAATTCAAGCACGAGAAAGACCAGTGCAAATAGAGAATCACAAGGATTTCTTAGGAGAACTGCAGTCAAATAACAAGAGAAAGGAGAAGATATTAAAATACAAAAATAATATAAGGAGTTTTTTGCTAAGCCCGTTTCTTTATCCTGTTGACTTTTTACTGTAACCTATTCTTTAGTTCTCTTTGGTCTGTGTCTGATGTCATCACACCTTCAACCCTTCATAAAATAACCTTTCTAAATTCCTTCTATTTGTAAACCTGGACTTGTTGTCTGTATGTTGCACTTTTCAGGTTTTCTAGTTGCACTATTTCAATAGCTCTAAGGATTTCAGGGTATAAAAGAAGCAAGATTCATAGCAAGAGGTGTCATCTTACCAAGTCAGGTGATACAGCTGATATGGTTTTCCAGCTGGGCCAGTTGGTCAAGTGAAATATATTATCACTTCCTAAAAAACCTGGTTTTTTTTAAAGTCTACATTATATTTATTGTATTTAGTCTGTGTTGCTGATATGCTTTATTAGATCTATACCATAACAAGTCTTTCTCTTACCAGTGCTGTGTGATCTGGGTCATAGCTGGGTCACTTTAAACTTCATTTGACATTCTTTTGCCTTGAATCTGTAAATATACAGTTGGGTTTGTTAGCAGAAATTTAATCTCAGTACATTTGTGTTTTTCTCAGTATTACAGAGTAGGTGCAGCAAAACCAAGCAATGCCATGTGATTCTCATCATTTATATGATGACTCTTATTCCCGGGCATTGATTTCTACTCATTTTCTTTTCCTCCTTAATCATGACAATGTGTTATTTTGGAGGACTGAAATTTGAGACTTACAAGGTTTTCATAAAAGTGGACTTTTTACTTCATCTTTCTTCAGGGAGAGGATATTTTATTGATGGGGTCAGTATTGCATTATATTTCTTTATCATTAACAGATTGATTCACTGGCGGTTTCAAAATGAAAATTAATCCTGTTGCAGACTCTGTTCCCCTTTTGCACATTCATCTTTCTCCTAATATGAAATGAGACTAACTTTCTAACAATGAGAAAACCATTTTCCTAGCCATGATGTTTGCTGACACACGTGATATTTCCTTTTTCTCTCCATCACATATGAGAAGACCGCTGGCCATTTAAGCTCTAATTTTGTATTGCTCTACATTCTTAGCTCTATTTTCAAAGCTGAGACTAGAGTCATATTACATTTTGGGGTTCTGAGGTGCTAACTTGAATTGGTGACAGACATGGTAATGCCAGAAAGAAATATTAAGAGATCAGCAGGAGAACTTGAAGGTGAAGGTAGAGCAGAACAAAAGCAATAACAATATGAGGTGCAATGAATTTCCTCATTTGCAGAAAAGCACTCGGAGACAAATGAGTACTTAGTGCTGCACTTGGATGCGACTACGCAGTGGGCTTATCAGATACATCCACAAGGGCTCTGAAATATTGGGTGACCTGATACGCTGGGTCAGGTTGAGGGCACCACAGGTGTAAGAAGGACTTGATAGTGCATTTAGCAGGGTAGAGAAGCCTGGCATGACACTGATCAACAGAGGGGTTATTTTACTCCATCTTGGAAAAATAAAGGCACAAGCAAAGAGAAGATAAAGGACATGGACCGGTTGGAACAGGTCTAGCAGAGGGCCACGAAGATGATCAGAGGGACGGAGCACCTCTCCTATGAAGACAGGCTGAGAGGGGGAACGGTTTTAAATTGAAAGAGGGGAGATTTAGATTAGATACTAGAAAGAAATTCTTTCCTGTGAGGGTGGTGAGACACTGGAAGAGGTTGCCCAGAGAAGCTGTGGCTGCCCCATCCCTGGGGGGGTTCAAGGCCAGGCTGGATGGGGCTTTGAGCAACCTGGTCTGGTGGGAGGTGTCCCTGCCCAGGGCAGGGGGATTGGAACTCCATGATGTTTAAGGTCCCTTCCAACCCAAACCATCCTGTGATTCTATGATTCTGTGATTCAGTTTAGGGAGAGTACAACATAACATTTTAAACCAAATATTCCTCAGCAACTTACTGTTTGTCTGGGGGTTCACAGATAGCACAATGTCACGAAAAATGGATGTTTGGTGAGGCCTAAAGGAAAGAATTCTTACATGTTTGCAGCTTAAGTATATTCTTTTTGATGCAAAATTAGTGATAATAAATTTGTGATAACTATTTTTCCTATAGACCTTATGTGTGATGACTGTACTCTTCCTCATACTTCTTCATCTTACTGGGCAGTCATATCCTTGGAAAATAAAAAAATCTCTGAGTATCTGATATTGATATCTTGGATGTCACAACACCAATAAAATGAGGAGGGAGTTCAGTAGCAAAGATCATAGTTATAATTTCTGTACCGGTGGCCTTTCTAAGGCAACTTGTGAGAGGATGCTTCTTTCAGTGCAGTCCTGCAGGGATGTGGTACTTACATTTTACGATGTAGGGCAGCTTTTAGAATGAGAATCTATCTCACTAGGTGAAGACTAAGAAGAAAACCTGGTGAAAAATCTTAATAATTACTGTGGAACCCTGAAATACTCCTCTTCCATCTTCCAATAATAAATGTTTATGTAAAAGGTTTTCACTTAGTAATTTGCTACCATTTTATCCTGTTTTAACCCGATTACCGTCTGCTAGTCCTTTATAGAGACAGAGCAGCTATCACAGTGCCACATATAATTACTGATGTCTCTTCTTCTCCCTTTCTTAATTGTCTTGCACACATTTTCCCTCGTTTAGTCCTCTACAGAAATGAGAACCCATTTCTGGGATCCTGCAAAGCAATGTGTGATCCTTCTGCTATGTGACTCGAGGCTTAGGTGCTGAGACTTGGTATGAGGAGGGAAAAACGGGGGGTTATTGGGTCCAGACAAATAGCTGGGTCGGTGGAGGGTGTAAGAACAGCGTGTCTCTTGAGAATGGAAGGCAACTGAAAAAGAGAGCCTAGAAAAAAATCCATGCTTATCTGGAAAGTTTATATCGGCTACAAGTGCCAACATTGGAAATTCCAAAGTTTGGACTTTATACATCGGGCACTGACTGATCGTCAACTCCCCATTTTTGCTTCCTCTTTCTTGTTGACTTTGGCTCCTTTTCTTACTACTTGTCACTTACGTGACCTGGTTACACCCTCCTCAGTTACATACCTTCTCTTAATGAATGTTATCGCATTAATATATTGCCATTCAAAAAAAGAAATCAAAGCACAAGGAAAATAATTCAATGCAAGGTAGCGTTTGGAACCCCACAGATTAATAAAATCTTCTGTACATAAAAACACACGTCCGAGCAGCTGCTAGCCTGCCCCTCTCTTGGAAAAGGGACAGCTGTAGGCACCAGCCGTTCAGGCTGTCAGTTTTGGGGCTTATTCTCATTTATAAAAAGGGGAGGCAAGCATCAATAGGATCTAAGGTATTCCAGGCCAAAGGTGGCAGGATTTACTAAGAAACGTACTGTCTGCCTGTCGCCCCTCTGTTCATACCCTGCACCTCCAGAAGCGCTTAGAAGCTGCCAACTTTGAAAGGAGAAATTAGTAATATACCAATGGGCTGACAAGCTCTGGCCACTGTTTGCACAGGGCCTGCCAGCGGGTCAGTGGGATATTGCCAGAGAAGCCAAATTCCAGATGAGAGGGTGCGAAAGGAGAAAGGATTATTTTTTTTTCCAGAGCTCTGATTCTTCTGCGCTAACTTCAAAGGACAGCAAATTTTTACTGGCATATGAGCGAATGCGCTGGATTAATAGCAGTAAGGCAAACCGAAATGTCATCTGTCTCCAAAAGAATAACCCTCAAAATTACTGATGACAGTGGATACACTTTCTTCAGCCAGCAGCGTTATTGCACTTTTCTCACTCGGGCAGATTATGACAACTGTTCCTCTGATATGGCCCGTGAGTGAATGAACATCATTTTAATGGGCTGCCCGCGGTGGAGAGCCAGCAGAGATTTGCACTTCCAAGCCCAGCAGGTAGTGAACTCGAAAGGAACATTTCCCACTGGCCATTAAGCATCCTGCACGGCCACAAAACTGAGGTGACACGAGGAGAGAGCAATTCCCTGGGAATATGGATCATGTTTTGCAGCCAGCTGCAGATAAAATAACGGGCTTCTGCTGTAGCCCGCTATTATCTGTGGGGTGCTAAAAAATCCTCTCCCTAGGATTTTAAGTTTCTCTCTGTGTGACTGTAGTTAATGACTGGACTCTGTGGGGGGGCTCCCTGTTTAGTGGCTGAATATCCCTACTGCTAACANTGCATAGAATTATGGAACTGTATAGAAAATTATTTTTTTCATTGAACTTTGTTCCAGGCATGTGCAATTCTCTGAAGTTAACTATTGTAGTACTACGGAACTGTTGCAGAAATTACCCACAATCCATGAACAAGGCCAGAAATAATTTTAAAAAATACTGAAAAAAAAAATCAATTATTTTATATCATCTTTAAGCTAATTTTTCCCCTTGGGAAACCTATACAGATGTTTCTGCTGTTTTCTTTTAGCCAAGAGTGATGTATGCATCCTAAAAGTTTAGTCAATGTAAAGTTTTAAAGTATTTTATCAAAACTGGCTAAGATGTCTGTTTGAAGTGAAATGGACATAGTAATATCTTCATACTGAATGAAAATAGAAATTCAAATGTCTATATTTAATGGTCATTTGAGGTCTTAGTCCTGGGAGTGTACTAGACACATGTGGTGAAAATATCAGGTAAAATCAGACTGAATTTTTAGAATTAAAACTAATTTATAATTCAAATAACTGATGAATCTTCATATTAAAGAGCTATCAGCCATAAAATAGAGTGCATAATGAAAAATGGCAGATTCCATTGTCTTGTGTGATAGAGCTGCTTCTTGCCTTGAGAATTAGCTTCACATGAATTTTAAGTCAAACTTCAATTTTAATACTGTGCAACAGGTCTTGGGCTGCAAAGGAGAAAGCCTCAGCTAAACAGGTTTGAGCAGCTCATCTCAAAACTTGTTGGATGGTGCAATTAGAAATATTTTCTTTGTCAGACAAAGACATGTCTGTGTTGTCAATCATTAATACATACTGACTTAATTTCTTTCTCCAGAAGATTGTTGGTAGGAGATCTAGTCACTTTAAATTCTCTCACCGCTTGCAGTTGCGGACGGTGCTTGTGACTGCTAAGAGGAATGGTGTGTGGTTCTAACGTGTTGCATTATCTCAAAAAACAGACTTTCTAACTCCTTTTATCACACATCCACAGTAAAAAGAATGAACCCCTTCAGAGAGTAAGGAAAACTAAAGAATATAACCACAAAAACAAACTGTATCACGATGAACACAGGGGGTTTTTTTCCAAAAAAATGAATCAGTAACTATGTCTTACAGTACACATCTAGATATTTGAAAAATCACTATTTACTAAAATATGCGAGTATGTCTCTTTGTAAGGGTTCGATCCCATTAGTGCTTAAGTCAGTTTTGATGTAAGATATTTTACTTGGTGACAGCATTCCGAAGGAGAGCTGCAACATGGAAGAAATACCTTATAAAGAGGAGGTGCAGACAGGCTAGGGCTGGCACTCGGGCCGGGCTGGCTCTTCAGCATTATGTCCTGCTCAGACAATTTTAAGGAAAAAGTCTGGAGGCTGAGGTGGTGCTGTATGATTGAAGTACATCACATCCAGTTTTCAGCTAAGCCACCCCTTTCCCGCACTCCAGAGGAGAGGCAACTACAATCAGCAGGAGCATTTCCACAAATTTCAGAGGGTATTTCATCAGTCCTTCAATCTCTAAGCCTCATCTCCCCATCCCCTCATCCCGGATGTACAATCTTTTTTCCTTTACCTAGGGCATGTATTCCTTGGGAGGCGGCTGTTTCTTATTAGGTGCTCATACAGTGATTAACACAGTAAGGACCTAAATTCTGCCTAGGACTTTTGATACATACCTATATATAAACAAACGAAGGCAGCTGATTTCCATGCGACCAAAGAATGCGCTGAGAATTTGTCAGCTCTGCTCAAGTCTGCAAAAAGCCCTTCTGAAACAACAGAAATAATAGCTTGGACGTGTGGTTTCTCAAAGCTGCTTAAAATAACAAATAACAAATAACCAAAAATAACAAGATACAAGAGACAGACTAAAATGTCTTACTTTAAAATCATTATCACCACAGAAGGAACTAAGAACTTCTCAAGGGCAGATAACCCCACATTATTTCTGACACAGACACCTTGAAAGAAAGTAGAAGGATGCCGAAAAAGCTTCCTGCCCCCACAAGTTCACCCAGAGAAGATGCTGCTGTTTTTTAAAAATTAAGGTCTCACCTGTTGATTCTCGGCTCAGGGGACGCGTCTTTGGCTTTGCTTGGCGTGTCACATTCCTGCTAGATTTGTAAAAGTTTAGGTGAAATTCGGTTCATGAGCCAAACCGTTTCCACTGCCTACATTTGTAAAAAAGGATTCGAAAGCGAATTATGAAATATATTGCCGTGAAGAGAAGCAGGTACATCACCCCGCAGTGGTTTCCGTTCACATACTCTGCAGATCCACCAATGCTCCCTGTGCTCGCACGCTGGTAGGAGTGTGTGTGTCTGGTCAGCCCACTGGTAGCCCATCTGGCCGGGCACGGGACTAAGTGGACCCCAAGGAAGACAGAACACAGGGCCTTCCATAAGTGGCTTCCGCAGCATTTTTACCTACTTGTTTATATCTAGGACACAAACCTGCGCATGCACTTACTATTTTCTTTTTCTTTTTTTTTTTTTTTTAACATAATTTTTCCATATTGTTTTTTTCAGTTGACATATTTTCATTTCCATTTGTTCATTTCTGGAACTGTTGTATTTTCAGTTGATTTCATAGGCGGACTTGACACATACTCCTACCGACAGCCCCCCCAGGAACATGTTGAGTTAAAGCCCGTAAAGCCTGTAGGTAAGGTTCTGGTCCTCCGGACCACATTAATCCTTCTAACTGGACTGAAAGCTAACCTTCTCCTGAAATAATTTTTGGCATCAGGTTACTAATAATTTAATTATATTTTAATTAGAACTTAATTAAAAATTAATCCACATAAAACAGGTGCGTAAGGACACTTTGTCATTGATGACATATCCGCTAAAACAAGGATTAGTAGATATCACTGTGTCTGCTCTGTCGTGCCTTGGCTTAGTGAGAGGCTCTCAGTGAAGGATGGAATTGCTTCACTGCTGCCTTTTTAGCAAGAAAAGAGCTGGTTTATGGCTGCTGCATAAACCGTAATGAGATTAACCCGTTTATGGAAAAGCAGAAGCTTTTCCATTTGTCTAGCTACTGGGAGAAAAATGTCTGCTGAAAACCTGCTCGTCAGCTTAAAATCTGCCTATCTGTAGAGTTTCACTGGAAGTTCATTATCTGTCTGCCATCACTTATTTGCTCCCACCATGAAGATCACATGTTTTCATAAACTCTTCCTACTCTGCTACCTAATGAATAATTTTGGATGCATATCAATTCATTTCATTTGGAATAAATTAAGGTATGGGGAGACATTGCTAATACATATATTTTGGCAGAAGCTCAGATAACTTCAAATTGATGATATTTCAAAGTATTAGTGGTAAAACAGAAGATATTCATTGGGAAATTCTTCTTAGATGCTTGTAAGTTGTTGCCCTGATGCTTTATGTCATTAAGTTTACCTTTGGGCCTCTCATGCATCTTAAATGTAACATGAAATCCATGTGCAGCTAATTGACTGAAACTGATTTAATGACTTAGTGTATTTTACTTACCAGTTAACAGAATTAAAATGGGTTTGAAGGTTTTTCCTGGTGTACACACGTATGCAAGTGCTGGGAGTTTTAATTTAAAGTGGATACCTGCTAAACAAATGTTTTGGGGGGGGCACTTGACACCTGAACTTTGTTTGTGGATTTATTAGTTTTTTGCATGTTTTTTTAAATACATTTTATTCATACTGCACCATTTAGTTTGTAGAAATAAAGACAGGCAAAATTTCAGTCAAATTTAGTGAGTGAATATTGTAGGATTATGAGGGCATAAAGAGGAGAAAAGCCGTGTCTGAGTATGATGGTGTGTTAGGACAGGAAGAAACAGCAGGTTAAGACAACAAAATGAAACAATGAACAGTTTGATGTGGCATTAAATACACCCCCTACACTGGAATCTGCATTTTCAGTAATATTTCATTAAATGCCAATTTTGATGCATTTTCTGTGGGAAAGATGAGAATAAAATGGGAGTTTGACCATTCTGAATAAGTAGCTAGAGACTGAAAAAGTGAAATTGGTACCCAGGAGGAAGAAAGCCACAGCTACAACATTTATACCTCTCCATAAAATATTTTAATCTCTAAACCACATTGAGGTTAATTTTGAAGTATTAGGTGAATAAATGCTCACTACTTTCTTAGCAAACTTACTGTAACTAAAGGAGAGGAGAAAAAGACATTTTCGCAAAAGACTTAAGCGTGTGTTCCTGCAAAATCTGTCCATTTCTTTTGCAGTAGAAAAGTCAAAGATTCTGAGAATTCATTCTTTGACAGCAGATTTTGGCCAAGGATTTTGGGGTTGTTGGTGAGCTTGCAACACTGGAAAATAAATGGCATCTTCCCATTTTCCATGTATAAGTATTCTTGCAGAGCTGCGAGGACACTTTCTGGCCTCTTTATTGCAGCTAGAAACATAAAACTGGAAGACAAATTATACAGTGTTTTCTTCTTTATTGGCATTTTGGTTCTATGAGCTGAAAGATACAGAGAGGATCTTTACCTAAGCAGGGGAGAAAAGTCCTACCAGTGATCAAAGTCTCAATTAAAAGCTAAATTGCTGGAAACAATTTGAATGGTGAGTGGATTGTGCCAGAAATCTACAGATGCTTATCTCTCTGCAGCACATCAGATTTCTTGACTTCTTTTATTAAGTTAATTGCTACCTGCATCAGATATATATAGTCTGAGAATCCATAGTAGCTTTAATAAATATGACTTCTGGTATCCAGGCTGTGAAAAACTTCATTTCTGTTCTCTTAGGATTGAACACGAATAATTCTTGTTCAATACTTTCAAAGCCTTAGCAAAGGTTACAGGTCTTTTGCCATCCTTACCACTTAACTCATGGGAAAAAATTAGCGTGATGCTGTTTATAGGTGAAAGCTTGGCTATATTTTCCTTTTTCTCACCACTTCTGTTTCCCTTACTTCATTCATAAATTAAGTAAACAGAGCCTATTGAAAATAAAAGGTTCCGTGGCCTCATCAAAACTATGTAGAAGACACTCTTGTCTTGCTGAGTACTCACATTCAGTGTAATGTCTGCTTAGTGCTGCTATAATTAGTAATGATTAACAAGTCTAAGATTAGTTTTCCTTTTCACCCTTGAGAAGAGGTTAAATTTGAGTTCGTTCTCAAGGGGAATATTTTTTAATGTAAACATGAATGATCATAGCTTGTCTGTTTGCTCTTCATTCTGCCTATAACTCCATTAGGCTACGGGACAAGAAGAAGCAGGATCTCTGCCCTGAACATAGTTTCAATTTAGACGCGTGTAAGGCAGGAGACAACAGGGGGAGTGGGAAAAAAAATCTTCATTGGCACTAAAGCACATGGACTATAAAGAAAAATGTTGTGTTTTCTTCTGTTTCAAACACAATATCAACAGCCAGGTCACTTGGTAGTAATTAGAATTGCTTCATGTACCACTACACAGACAAGAGACAAGCATGGGCATTAGAAGAAAAAGTGAAAAAAATTGTGTTTTGACTTGCATTAGGGACTATTATTATTATTATTATTAGTTTACATGTGCCTTATTCCTGTTCAGATGACTGTGTCTGATCCAGTGCTACTAGAGCTTTGGGCAACCTTGGCTGGACAGACACTGAATCCCTGATTCCAAGTAGGGATGTCCCGAGCACCTCTAGGGACATTGCGTATTGCTGCTCGTGGGACTGATCCAATGTCTGAGAAACATTGCCAGGAGAGAGGTGACCTCTCTGTGATGGGTCTGTGTGTCCCTATCCTGTTTGTATCTTCTCCCGAGACTCTACCTGCTGTAAAATTGCTACAAAAGACCATCATAGACTTCCCAATATGACATAAGAGAATGTGGTTTACCGGGAGTAATGTGAGAATACACAGATTCAGCAGGCGGGTGGTTGTGGTGAGGACTATAAATAGCCAGTGCCAGCTCAAACGCATGTCATGTCTGAATTTTATCACCTGGTGAAAATACATCTTACGCTGTTAAAACATAATATGCTAAAAAGAATCTTTTATTATGTGACCTTCAGACGGGTTTCTCCACTTGAGGGATTTTTCCCCAAATGTTTTTTGCCTTTGTGATGTGCATGATACAAAGCTTCTCCTTTCTACCCAGCCATTCATTCCTGACCTTAAATGTGGGTCTTACAGCCAAGGAAATTAGTGACCAGAGGTGCTTTGTCCTTATTTAATTCATTATTTAGTTCATTAATTACAAACCTGTCAGCTGGTATGAATTTACATCTCAGAAATTAGAAGATAAACAGACTAGGTTTTAATTCGTAAGTAATTCATATATTCTGCTTTTTAGGTCGAAGTAAGTAATGAACATAGACTCAAGACTTCTGCTGCTGTAGCTGAAGAAACAGATTTTAGAAGAAAAGACCAACCTTGTGACTCATCGTTCTGGAAGAAACCCACCATCCGTTTGTCACGGCGCGTGGATTGTTCTTCCCACAGGCTCAGTGTCATTATCAGCGTTGTTATTTCGTAGATCTTTGTAGATGATCTTGAATTTTTTGAATAATTTGCTTATATGGACACTTGTAAATTGTAAATTTTTTCTTTTTTAATTTCAATATTTTTATGACATTTAGTGTTAAGGCATGAAAACAAAATAACCTGTGAAAACTAGGAGAAGGGTGCGTCTTTCTCAAAAAAGTCAGTATTTTTTGACTGATAGAATCATACTGTGCCTGGTCAAGACTGTGTCAGTAAAAAGTAATTTTGACTCCAAAATATGCAGCAGGAGTCAAACCCTCACAGTGTACAAGAGATCATTTCGGTGCTGTATTTAGAATTCACAATGTCCACTCCTTGCATTGTTTGAACTGCTGTGTGCAGTAGGAATTGATCTATGACTCTTCTCACCCAGATGTTCCAGCACTAATGTACTCATCTAATTATTGCAATTCATATATGGCTCCTTCTCCTTTCCTAACCTCTTTTGCCCACCACCAGTATCCGTCTCTGATTTGAAGAGAAGTGGGACGACCACTCTATGGATGTCGGTCTCTAGGATCCTGTACATCCAGGGCTCTGCAGATGTCTGTGGTTTGCACATTTTTAAACTCTTTTCCTCCCTCCTCCCAGGAAGAAGCCAAACATGAATGTACAATACAAGGCACCAACTGAAGCCTTAGAAGCCTCTGGGGACTAATTTTGCTCTTAATTTAAAAAGGAACCAAGCAAACCTGAAAATGCGTGTAAAAATTTGTAAAGCTATTTGTAAATACTTCTAGACAAAGAACATGTATGTAACTCTGTGGTATTTTGTTTTCTATTCTGTCACCACTAGCATAAAGTGATACACAAAGCTATTTTCTCTGGGGAACTGCTAGTCTTTTTACCAGAACACTCTGTTTCTTTCTTCTTAATTACTATATAAAATGCTGCGCACAGTTATACCCCCCAGAGAGTTCCGTCTCTCGGCAGAGCCTCTGTGCCTCAGCATTCAGCGGAACATTCATCAGGGTTTGGGGGCTGTTTCTGGCATTACCATTTCTCATTTTGCGGTTTCTTGAGTGGCACTGTCAGGAAGGATGTTACTTCTGATACATGTATCTCTACCTCTCCACCAGAAGCTCAACAGAGGTCCACGAAGTTCCTTCATAAATACCCTAAACACTCTTCACCTGGTAATTTCTGGTCCAACAACATTTAGATCCTAAATTTGCAGTCTTTTCTTGAATCGTGTATTTTCAAGCCTGAGCAGATGAGAGCTAGAAAGTGGCTTGTCTTGATTCTCTACCTTCTAAAGATTGTGTTATTTATCGATACAAACCTCACAGGGATGCTAATAAATACGAAGGAGGTAAAGTCTGTCATAAGACCAGGCTGGATGGGGCTTTGAGCAACCTGGTCTGGTGGGAGGTGTCCCTGCCCATGGCAGGGGGGGTTGGAACTCGATGATCTTTAAGGTCCCTTCGAACTCCAAACATTCCAAGATTCTATGATTTTTAGGTGACAAGGCTCTTGTGGTGCTGTTTCCCAGCTAAATAAATCAAAGACCTCACCATCCTTGGAGAGAACACAACCTGAACACAGGTCAACTTTCCCTGAAACCAAGTATGAAGTAAGCGTTAAGACAAAAGTCAACAGAAATGACAACTGAATAAAACCCTTTCCTAGTATTCCTAGGACTGGATGTACCTCAAATGTTACAACTTTGTGTGTGAAGTCAGACAGTGCCAAAAGGAGGGATGCTTTGTATGAAGATAACACCATCTAGCCTCGTGTATTTTTGTGTTCTCTTATACACTCTTTTCCCCTCTATTCTAGAAGTCTGCAAAGTACCAGGTTCTTTCTATCTTGAAGAACTTAGCACTAAAAAAAAGGTAGCTTTCACAAAATTAATGTGAATTATATAATTTTTGAGGCATCATGAGGAAGATAAAGTGTGAATTGCTTTATAGCTGTAAAATTTTAATAAGGTGAAAACATTTTTATCTCCTTCTGTAATATTTTACTTCTACTTAGCGTGAGAGATTATTTCATTTCTTTACATCATGCCTTAAATGGTGATGACGTCTACCTACCTAGGCAGTACCGGAAGCACTCTGTGTTTATGACAACTCCAGAGCTCAGGATATCTCAGCACCCGTCAGTGTCTGACAGTCTCCAGAAGCTACCTTGCTTCAACTTTCTCAATAACACAGAGAGCTTGGGATGCAGCCATTTAACATGATGATTCCTATGACCAAATCCCATTTGGGCTATATATTTCAGCATTAATTTCCCTGCATTAATTATTACACGTGCTGGCAGCCCAGAAAGCCAACCACATCCTGGGCTGCATCAAAGGAAGCATGGCCAGCAGGTCACGGGAGGTGATTCTGCCCCTCTACTCTGCTCTTGTGAGACCCCACCTGGAGCACTGTGTCCAGCTCTGGAGCCCTCAACACAAGAAGGACATGGACCTGTTGGAACGGGTCCAGCGGAGGGCCACAAAAATGGTCAAAGGGCTGGAGCACCTCTGCTATGAAGACAGGCTGAGAGAGCTGGGGTCCTTCAACCTGGAGAAGAGAAGGCTCCAGGGAGATCTTATAGCCCCTTCCAGTCCCTAAAGGGGCAACAGGAGAGATGGGGAGGGACTCTTGATCAGGTAGTGGAGCCATAAGATGAGGGGCAATGGTTTTAAACTGCAAGAGGGGAGAATTAGATTAGATCTTAGGAAGAAATTATTTGCTGTGAGGGTGGTGAGACACTGGAACAGGTTGCCCAGAGAAGCTGTGGCTGCCCCATCCCTGGAGGGGTTCAAGGCCAGGCTGGATGGGGCTTGGAGCAACCTGGTCTGGTGGGAGGTGTCCCTGCCCATGGCAGGGGGCGTGGGAACTCAATGATCCTTAAGATCCCTTCTAACTCGAACCATTCTATGATTCTATGATTATGGGTTGGTAGATTAAAGGCCTCCGACTGAACCCAGGGCTAACATCAGGACCAGGCAGGGGGAAAGGGAAGGAGCGCTACATCCCTGCCAGTTCCACAGATCCACACTCTGTTCTGCCAGCACTTCGGATGTGTTTTAGTTCAGTTTCTACCAAGACCGACACTTCTGCTGGAACATGTTCTAAAAATTTGTCTGAGGGTGTCTAAAACCCACCTTTCGGTGGGTCCTTCAAAGTTTCATCTTGCTAATGAAGAACTGTGTACACGCCACAAATATTCTGCAAAGGCAGAACGTGATTTCTCTTCCATCTGAAATATCGATCGCATTTTAGCTGGGGAACACAAACCAGTATATCCCAAATACGCTTAAAATCTCGGAATCATTACCAATACAGCCAGTCTGCCATCTGTCTCACTTAATGAACAGAACGATCCTGATTGAGAGGAATTTGTCTTCATTAGAACAAGCCAAAACGCACGCTGCAGTGCTGAAGGAAAATGTCGTTCTTTTCTAAATTGAGACATAAAAAATAGTACCAATCAATCTGTACATGTTGGGGGGGGGGAAATCCTGAGAATAATAAATGGATTTGAATGTTAATTGCTGTGTTCTCCAATATAGTAGAACACATTGGCTAATTCCTATTGTAGGAAGCCTCGAGCAATAATTCCTTTATTTTTGCAACCCGTACTTTCAGCAGGGTGTTAGGTGAGTCCCAGATCAGCCAGCAACATAGGAATTAAGTGTTGGCTTCCTAAATAAACTCGGATAGCTTTCTTAAGCTTAACTGTAACATGTAATTTCAGGAAATGACTAGCTTTGTACTGCAAAACGGAATTTGCTGACAATCCCGAAACCTCAGACCAGATTATCAATTGGTACAAACTGTTCTGGTGGCATTAATAAGTCACGCTGCAACAACTTAGAACAGCTGAAGATCTGTCCTTCAAACTTGTCGACTTTTTTCCTCCCCCCAGGTTTCTGCTTAATTCAAGTTTTACGGAGAACCAGATTTGAGATGGTGCTTTGACTGACAGCAAAACTGGAGATACGACTGCAGAAATGTGGCACTTACACGCTCACTAAGGATCGAGCCAGGTACCACCAGTTTTATGAAAGAGCAGCTGATGTCTTCTGGACCTGAAAACTGGAACTATATTGAGAAATGAAGAGATTTTTGCCTGGTACAGGTCACAGAGTGATTATATATTATAATTTCTGGTGTTGCTGGAGGCATTATTGGTTGGGCTGATGCCCCTATCTCTTTCCTAGCCATCAAGATTTTGACACAAAATAATGAAACAAATGGGGTTTTTTTAAGTTCAAGTATGATATGAAGAAGCTCTCTGAAACGAAACAGTTCATAGCCTGGATTTGCTGAAGGGATTTTTTTAGTTCTGGGACATGACACTAACTACTGTAAAAAAATTTCAAAACCATGGGAATTATGCCTGGTTTTATTTAACACCTGCTTTCTTTCAATAGGGTAGTAGAGCCTATTAAGAAGATGGTATTTACCATATATTAATAAGGATACTACAGTTTGACACTATGGCAGCTGGTTAGCATGTGACAAGACTAGATTTTCTTGTCTCAAACCTGAGAACATGCAACTGGACCACTCAAAAGCTTGTAGTTCTGCCCCCAAAATGACAGATTTTAACCCAATTAGTGGTTTGTCTCTTTCCAACAGCTTTGAGTGCAGGCTTTCTTTGTTCACAGCTGCTGTGCTCCACATTTGCATCTTGAGTTCCACCTCTCTACCCGGCTGTCCACAGTTCAGGGGCTGCGACACCATTGTCACCTCTGAGTACCAGGAAGAAATTCTTTCCTGTGAGGGTGGTGAGACACTGGAAGAGGTTGCCCAGAGAAGCTGTGGCTGCCCCATCCTGGAGGGCTTCAAGGCCAGGCTGGATGGGGCTTGGAGCAACCTGGTCTGGTGGGAGGTGTCCCTGCCCACGGCAGGGGGGTTGGAACTCGATGATCTTTAAGGTCCCTTCCAACCCAAACCATTCCATGACTATCACATTGGCAAGTGCAGCCTTTTTTCAATGGCAACTGAGACATTCTTCTCTGCACCCAGCTGCCTGTCTTTCACATGGGGGTTATCTGGTTGAAAAAGCCAATCCAGCAATCTGTCAAGTTCCTTTTAACAGACTTTGACAGTGGCAAACAAAAATTGACGTCCCAAACTAATTGGCTTGCCTCCTTCCAGTATCAGCCTCATCTACTTTAATTATAACAAATTACAACCTGGGAGCTCTTTTGTACACTGAAAAAAGTTTCATTTCAAGTTGGTAAAATGCTCCTTCCATGTGTAGCTTCCCTGTGAGCAGGACATTTTTGGCATTTCTTACCTGCTCTGCTGAACGTTTTGATGGAAACCTGTTCTTTAGTGCCCGACACAGTGATGGGATCATGTTGCTGCCTTCCAGAACAGGGTTTTTACAGCAGAGGGGCTGGGTTGGACCCTGTGGTCATGTCAGAGGTTTGATGGGTTAGAGCTGCAAAAAGTGGAGAGTGCTGTCATCAAGGCAGCCTTAAAGAAGTGGTGTCTCCATGGAGCGGACTGTCCCTGCAACTATAACCGGGGATCAGCCTGAAAGATGCACTGATTTGCAGAGGGTTCATGAGCAAACTAATATATGCCTTATGGACAATGAGGGAATTCAGAGCTGTGAGAATGGGCACATAAAGAAGATATAGATAGGGCTACAAAGGTGATGAGGGGACTAGAATATCTCTCTGATGAGGAAAGCCTGAGGGACTTGGGTCTTTTTAGTCTGCAGAAGAGAAGTCTGAGGGGGGATCAGATCAACACCTATAAATATTTAAAGGATGGGTGTCAGGAGGATGGGGCCAGTCTTTTTTCAGTGGTGCCCAGTGACAAGAAAAGAGGTAATGGGCACAAACTTGAACATAAGAAGTTCCATCTAAACATGAGGAGGAACTTCTTTCCTTTGAAGGTGGCAGAGCCCTGGAAGAGGCTGCTCAGAGAGGTGGTGGAGTATCTGTCTCTGGAGACATTCAAAGCCCACCTGGACACGTTCCTGTGCAACCTGCTCTGGGTGACCCTGGGTGGACTAGATGATCTCCAGAGGTCCCTCCCAACCCCATATCATTCCATGATTCTGTGCACTGCTTTCCCCAGGCTATGAGGTAGCTGCTGATAAATGATGGTTTCTTGCCATACTTTCCATTTCTTTCACACAAGTCGTAGTTTGAATGTTTCTCTCCGATTTTAAACAAATTAAACATTTGGATTTAATTTCTGCCTCCACATGTGTACACAACACAGTCCTGCACGTGACAGCTTTGTGGAGCAGCTGCCCTTGCATGGTCTGCAGCCTCCCAAAACCAACAGCAGGCTCCGAAGAGAATCCCGCTAAACAGCAGCCATGCATAAGTAATATAAGGAAGGCAAAAAGGATTCTCCTTGTTTCACCTGTTTCTCCAGGACCCAATATCACCTCTGTAAGCTTTCTGCCCCAGTTTCCTACTAATTTCACACCAGCCATATGTGGCCATGTTTTCAAAACACTCCTCTAAGGCAGCACCAAGCAGATTTGCTGAAGCCGAATTATAAGTTGGCTGGATGCGATTCCAAGAGTAAACTAATTTCTCTTTTTCCACAACTTTACATACGTGCCCAATTAGTAGAGAGTCAAGGAAGGGTGACAGCATTTCCTAGAACATAGTGACATAGTTGGAATGAGAACTGTTACACATGAGCAAACAAGTCAGCTCCCCATGTTACCCCCCCCCGATGCTGTTCAACAAAACATCACTAAAAGGTGTTCTTACCCTGCTCTATCTGTGTCACCAGAGACAGAAGGGCAAGCAGGTAGAGAGTCCCAAGCACTAGGGCAAATGCAAACCCACAACTTGTTTAAAGAGCCTTGGTCTGACATCAATAACCCACACTGCAATGTGGTGTTTTTCTTACCAAATGAAGCTGCCTGGCTTATAGGTTGCCGCCAGTTCCCCAGGTGTGTGATAACCAGTAACTTTTTATGCCACTCTTACACATACATATTCACAGTCATGGGTTGGTTTCTAAAAGCTTATATTTCAAATAAATCTGTTTTCCCTGAAGTTTAGAGGAGGCTGTATCTAGACTGCTGTAGGCAGTGTCCCTTGGTGTGTTTGGAGACCAGAAAAACACCCATGGAACTCATTGCCTGCCCATGGGAGCACTCCTTGGACCCATCCTGGTGCCAGCACGGCTGGCAGGTCTGGAGGAAACCCGGAGGAGCCCATTGCTCCGAAAGGAGCAAGAGGGTCTGGCTCCACAGCCAGCCACCACGCCTGGGCTCTGTGACCTGCAGCAGCCTAATGGGAAACAGCCCTGGGAGGCCTCATGGATCTCTGGCTGGTTGCCACTCTCCTCATCTGCCACAGGGTGAGAGGGCCCCATGGTCACAGGCAGGGTCCTGCCAGTCTGGCCGTCACCTGCAGATGCCAGCTTGCCTCCCCTGGCTGAGCAAAATCTTTGACCTTTTTTCTTCCAGCAAGCAAATACAAAAAAGCTGTGCTCAAGAAGTGAGTTTCTGATGTGTTTGTGATGATGAACTATTAAATTTATGCACTCTTATAAAGGTGTTCTTGTCCAAATTAAGACTCCACCTTGTTAAGGCAAGTTGTGTGTTTGGAGAAGTATTAAACTCAGCTACGCAGTTACAGATGTGCAATATGTATCTGATTTAAAAGACACAGCTATTCATCTACCCAGTTAGTAAGACTTTAGACTTGTGGCTTTTCTTAATGCACCACATCTACTTCATATTACAATAATCTGAAAGAAAAAAATTGAGCCTGGAGAAGCTAGCCCTGTGAAGGAAGAGCGATTTGGTGAAAGAAATAAATCAGACTTACAAAGGGCAGAATGTGAAAAGCAAAACTTGATAGTGGAAAGCAAACTCAAAATAAAAGAGGAAAAAAAATTGTGATTTTACTTTTAGCATCATCACGCAGTAATACGCTCGAACTGATCATTTGCTTCAATGAAAAGCACCACAACACACATGCACACAAATATGTATCCTTGTCATTGCTTTTGCAATAGTGCAGGGTTTCCGAAAGCTCAACTGGTTTTACAGTCTGTCTTTCACCATCACAATGTAATCTCCCAGGAAATACGATGTACAAAGGAATTTTAAAAGGAAGGTTTGATTGCTCTTCTGCTGTGCGTGTTATGCCACCTTATGGTTAGGAGTAGAAATACCACCACATTCTTAGGAGTGCTATCTTTGAAATATAGCAGAAGAAAAAAAAAAAAGGTAGCACTTTTCATTTATTGGTACATATTAGTGAGATGTCACAGGTCTCACTGGGATCACGGAATGATATGGGGTTTGGAAGGGACCTCTGAAGATCATCTAGTCCACCCCCCCAAATCAATCATTGCAGAGTGCTAAGACAAATCTGTGAATTATATGTAAGGACAAAACACATCTCCTTTTAACAGTTGACTTTGCTGTTTTACTGCAAATACACCATATAGTCGAAATCTGACTTGGTCCTATCCCATGAACATTCCATGAGCTACGTTCCTGTGTTTAACTGGTTTTGGTAGGTTGCCATTATCTGGAAGAACAGAGTGTTATATACTCCAGAAAGTATCATCTCTTTGCCTCTTTCACTTCAGTAGCAAGAAATATTCTTTACTTACAGTTGGATGAGTAACACAGAATTCTAGTCATGGCTGTGTATAACATACACCTGATTATCAGACTTGGATTTTATGATGACCTAAAAAAAAATAATCCATAAGTGAGGAGAATATGATCTTGACTTGACTCAGGAGTTCATAATACATAGCAGCAAAGACTAAATCATGTTTTTACATTAGAATAAATTATACAATGAAGTAGAAATGGAATCTTAGTGAATCAATGAGACCTGGAGTGCACAGCCACTCAGGGGATGCCTTGAGTCTCAGCTACGCTAAAGTCACTTTGGAGAAAACATTTGTTAAAACCAATGACATGGACTCAGATGGCTCATACATGAGTAGAAATAGATTAGTCTCACCTAAGTTTAGACATTTTTACATGAAAATATCTAAATTTAGGAGTCCAGTCACCTGATATTATCAAAGGAGCCGGAAGAAGGGAACCACGTCTCTCTTGCTCCAGTGTGGGGTTTGTGGTAATCAAGCTCTTAATTTGGGCATCTCAGTCCAACACAGAATCAGGCTGGACAAATGTGAAACAAATTTACTTCCAAATCCTGTGTTTTTTTTACTTTCCTGGTCTTTCAGCGAAGCACAGTCAGCAGCTTCAGACAGTTCAGAGTTTGGCCAGCTCCTGAGTATCTGAGGAAATCTAGATAAAGCAAAAACATATTTAAAGCAAAAACATGTATTAATTAGACACACACATGCCATCTGGAAAGTTGAAAATAAGGCATCAAAAAGTTAGGCTTTTGGGGTTTTTTTTTTCTATGACCTGGTTAACTCACAAAGCAGACAATCCATCCAGGACACAGTAGGAACAAATACACATAGTTTAAAAGTCCTTTTCTAACATCTTTCCACTGTGGCAGAAGATGGAGAAATTTTGCTTGATTTGTCTGTCAGCGAAAGACTTGTAGGTTAACTTTGTAAAAGTGAAAGTCAGGCGCCATTTGCATTTTTAATATTCAGATTCTCTTATTAATGTAGTTGTTTGAAAAAAGGGCCGTGCCCTGGTTTTGATGCAATCTAATTCTGAGATATTCAAATACTTTTGTTCTGTATGTCTAGAAAGGCTATGGATGGTCCACTTCTTGGAGCAGTAATCTGAAGTACAAAATTACTGACGCATTTAGGGATTGTCCTCATTTCTCTCAAGTGCCGGTTCATATTCCCAAAGGATCACTTGCCATGCAAATAAATTAAAACGACTGCCTCATCAGAAAATATACTGGTTATTTCCTGCTCAGAAGCAATTGTTTATTACAGCAAAACAAAATACATTAATTGGTAACTATGCCATTTTTTAAACCTACAATGCAGAAATACCTAATCAGCCTGAAACTTCTTCCTGGAGGTTGCTTAAACAAGGAGATCACATGTGGGGCAAACGTGACATTGGAGTCAGAGTCTTTGGAGAGTAAAAAAAAGCTATAAATTGTGCATTCTTCCCCTACTTCCAGCTTCTGGGGTTAATTTGGCCATTCATGAATAATGCACCACAAGACCAGCTTCCTACCTTTTGAGATTCATTCTATTCATCCAGTGTAGCTGTTATAACTCTCGGTCTGCTCTGTGTGACATATAATTTTGCATAACATCAGTCAGTATGTGGGAAGTGGGGTTCCTTAATAAATAGAGTTTCTACTTCCAAATTATATACAGATGACTTCCTGGATCTGCCTGGAATACATACTCCAAAAGCCATCTTCTGAAAACACTCACATCCTCTATAATGACATTTAAAATGACTGATGGAAACCTGCTTGGGCCAATGCATTAGTAATTAATGGTGTGTAGATACGTCTTTGTCCTCCTGGAGAAGAATGAAGACTCGGCTTCCTCAGTAGATGTGCCCACTTATTGTACTTTAATACAGCTGTTGCTCTGAGGTGAGACTCTTGCATTACGTTTAGGTTTCTCAAGGCATGTTATGGGTGTGTGCATGCCCACTTTTAAAATAAAGAGGAAAGTATTTGTACATTTTAAGTATGAGGATTATGTATAAAGGATCGTGCCACTTTCTTCACACACTATTTTAATGGTGTTCTTTACAGACAAATTAAAGGATTTAAATTTTTAGGCGATATACATGAACACACATTGCTGTAGGGCATAGGAGTTTCTCTTTCATTTTCAGCTGGATAAACTAATTAAGCATAGATTATTTCAGGAACTAAAAATAATATGTTGTCATTTACAGGACCGGGTTTTATCTATGTCTCTTTTTCCCTCAGGGGAAAAGTGAGAGAAGTTTTTTAAAAAGCCCAAAAGAACTACAAAAACCTCCATGGAGTATGTTAAGAGACTCGAGTAGCAAGGTATTATTCTTCACTGTAGTTAAAAGTGCTACTGAACACTTAAAGCGGTTTAAAAAAATAGTCAGGAAATCTGGTGGTCGCCAGACTTTGCTTCCACTTCAGCGCTCGATCAAAAAGTAACTGAGCAACAGCATTCCCTGTACCTACTGCTGTTACACCACATGAGGTCCTGTTGTCCCCACCAAAGCCCCACACTACGATGGTTTGCTGTTGGTATTTTTTCAACAGCAAACAAAACCCAAAAGAGTTTATTAAATGGTTTTCCAAAGCAGACAAGAAAGAATCTGCTGAAAACCACACTGCAATAAAGAGGTGTACTGTAAAAATACAGTACAAAGGCTGATATAGTGCAACAGAATTTAAATTATGGGGATCCTTTGTGGCCATTGCTCCTGGATGTGTTCTTTCCCTCCATCCAGCTTGGCATCATTTGGGATCATCAACTTGGGATATTTCCCAGATTTCTAGTAATCTCATAATCTTTTTGGGGGTTTGGCTTGTAGTGAGTGCTCGCTCTGATCTGGCTGTAAACAAACAGCCCTTGATTTGTTCAGTATGAATATACAGGCTGTTAGCACAGTCAATCTTAAATCCGGTGCCCCTGGGGAACGTGTGCCTTGGACACAGCATGTTTAATGCTGTACAGCGTGTGCTGTGGGTGACCCTGCAGACGGGAAGTTTTCTGTCTTTGAATGCCAATAGCACCCTGGGGGGCATCAGGAAGAGTGTGACCAGCAGGTCGAGAGAGGTCATCCTTCCCCTCTACTCTGCCCTGGTCCGGTCCCAATCTGGAACACTGGGTCCAGTTCTGGGCTCCCCAGTTCAAGAAGGACAAGGAACTGCTGGAGAAGGTACAGCAAAGGGCTACAAAGATGATGAGGGGCCTGGAACATCTCTCTTATGAGGAAAGGCTGAGGGATTTGGGTCTTTTTAGTCTGGAAAAGAGAAGGCTGAGGGGGGATCTGATCAATGCCTATAAATACTTAAAGGGGGGGTGTCAAGAGGATGGGCCTGGTCTTTTTTCACTGGTGTTACTTGTCCAGTAACAGGACAAGAGGAAATGGGCACAAACTTGAACATAGGAAGTTCCATCTAAACACGAAGAGGAACTTTTTTACTTTGAGGGTGGCAGAGCACTGGAACAGGCTGCCCAGGGAGGTGGTGGAGTCTCCATCTCTGGAGACATTCCAAACCCGCCTGGATATGTTCCTGTGCAACCTGGTCTGGGTGGACCTGCTTTGGCAGGGGGGTTGGAGGAGATGATCTCCAGAGGTCCCTTCCAACCACATATCATTTTGTGATTCTGTGATCATAGCCACAGCAACGGCTGAGTTAGTGCCCGCTGGAGTGACAGGCAGCCTAGCCCTTAAACACACTCTGTCAGCTCCAGACACTGCTTGCACTGGATTAAATCTCTCTTCAGATTGGGAAGAGACCACCATAAACTGGAGTGCTTCTTTGTACACGCGCCAGGAGGTCTGCATTTGTAGTCCTCTTGCTTTAATACCAGTGTTCTGGATAAGGTGTGACCATAATGATTTGACTAAAGGGTCATTAGGAGCAAAGAGACTAATATAATATAATATATAAAATAAAATACACAGGGCTTACTTTCTCGTGTTGCCATCTCTTGGTTTGCAGTGGAACTGTAACTCTGTATGCAGGGCAGGTACTACCCTCTGTGGCACCCTCAAACACTGGAATTCAAAGGGTGGAGATTGCTGTGTGACCAGTAACACACACAACTTGCTGACTTCCCTGTGCTCTTCTGCTGCGTCTCTGCAAGGAACGAGGAAGAGGGAGGGTTGTACAAGACACAAGATGGCAAAATGGGAAAAACACGAGGGAAACAGGAGTGCATGAAATATACCTGGACCCAACAAGACACTTGGGCAGTCTCCAAATCTTTTGCACCCATCAGTTTCTATAACTTCTCCACCTTTTCAGATGCGTGCAGATCACCCTGTTCCACGTTGCTGCCATCAAGTTCTGGCTTCTCCTGCAACGTGAATGGGAAGCGCTGGTGCAGCTGTAGGTAAAGAGAAACCCAAGTCATATAGGGAATGTGGTTTAGTGGTAACATGGCAGTACTGGGTTAACAGCCGGACTTGATGATCTTAAAGGTCTCTTCCAACCAAAGCGGTTCTATGGTTCTGTGAAAATTGGTTCACAACTGAGAAGCTGCACATTTCAATCTCACCTTTTTCCTGGGAGAGAGATGAAATCATGCAGCTAAGGGGGTTGACTGATGGAGGAGAGGGGAGCCATGCAGTGCCACATGAACAGGTAGAGGCTCAGCTACCACCTCTCCTCAGAGGAAGACATTTCTATGGTGTGATGGGGCTTGGTAAGGTGAAATGTGCCTCACTCGTCAGACCCGTATCTCTCCATCACCACTTTTTCCCTCAGGGGGCTTGAAGGGGCCCACAGAATCAATGCTCCATAACGGGCTCCCTGCAGCAGAGGGTTTAGGGACTGTTTCCCTCATGCATGGCCTTCTCTTGGCATTTTGCTGGTGGAAGCAAACTATCGGCACTGAAGGTAGAGGGTAGACTGCCCGCTGAATACTGTCATTTCATCCCTGTCCTGATCCATAGAGCTGAGAAGAAACCATCTTTAAGGGTTTCCACCTTTCAGAAGCTGTGGCTGGCAGGCAGGCAGATGACTGAAAGCCACAGGAACTTGTTCAAATCAAGCAAAACAAGAGTCATCCGGGAAGCCCAGGCCCTGAAGTAACTCACAGTGTTAACCGGCTGCAACTGCTGTGTCTTCCTCCAGCTCGCGTCCAGGACCTAAGGGCTGGTTTCTCTTACGGTGCTGATGTATTCCTTCGCATTTCCATATGTTTGCTGTATTCCAGCAGCTGTCCCGGCAAATCCCAGCACGCTTGTTGCTGAACAAACATAGAACAGCTTCCAGCAGACAGAAGGCACGGTAGGTAGGAAAGGCAGAGAAAGGAGAGGCAGCTGGGTGGCAGGTCTGGATGAAGCCAACCCAGGCTGGGCTTCCTCCCACGTTGCTTTCCAACCCTGCTTCCTCTCTGCTTCCTTGCCCTTCCTTATAGACCTTATAGCAGCCTCCCAGTAGCTAAAGGGGGTTACAGGAGAGATGGGAAAGGACTCTATCAGGGAGTGGAGCAATAGGATGAGGGGTAATAGTCTTAAACTGAAAGAGAGGAGATTTAGGTTAGATCTCAGGAAGAAATTCTTCCCTGTGAGGGTGGTGAGGCACTGGAACAGGTTGCCCAGAGAAGCTGTGGATGCCCCATCCCTCGAAGTGTTCAAGACCAGGTTGAGTGGGGCTTTGAGCAACCTGGTCTAGTTGATGTCCCTGCTCATGGCAGGAGGTTGCAACTCGATGATCTTTAAGGTCCCTTCAAACCTGAAGAATTCTATGATTCTTCCAGGGGAGAAAAAGGGCAGTGTTAAGGCATGGTTCGGCTTGTGATGGAGTGTGTGAAGCAGGGTGTGAAGGTGGCCAACTGGCATGTTTGCCCAGGTGAGTCGCTCCCGGGGCTGCCTGATATTTATGTAGTCCAACACGGCTTCCTCCTCCACCTGAATCTCCCCACATGCTGTCACCCCCTCCCACTGTTAGACTGCCACTGTTAGACCATGATGTTCACCACATGTCGATTTAGGCTCCAGGCTGTCCACCGGACACCATCTCCAGGTGGAGGTTTCTGCAGCGCACGGAGGAAACAAAGACATATGGTGGCCCAGATGTGTTGAGAAGGACCCAGTTGTCACTTGGCCGGTGTTATTTCTCACACCAAAGCAGTCTGCACCTCAGCTGTAATGATCAAAATTGAAAGGTTGGGGACAAAAGAGGAAAGAAGGTTGGGCCATAATCAGAAACGTCTAAAAAAGCATCAGTTTTTCTACTGGAAATTTTCATGTGCAAATTTTCATAGTTAATGGCATCAAATGAAAATGCTTTGCAGATGCATAATAGAGCAAGGCTCAGTGACTCTGAGAACAGCAGATGGCTTATATACATCTGAGGAGTTTTTTAATATTAAAAAATAAATGAAGATTGGAGAGGAGTGTCAGTCACGCATCTTGTTGGATGTTTAATCAGGCAGATGAGACATTCCAAATTTTAATTGCTTCTATTTTTTAGTGCTCCAGTCTAATTTCAAATTGCATAAATGAAGCTCTTTAATTTTTCTTGTCTGGTTTGAAGTCTTGGTATCTGGATTATAATTTATCAATAAGTTCTACAGGACACGAGAACAAGGCAACTACCAAAAATCCTGCTACTCGTGAAAGTATGAGATCATGTTTCTTTTTAATTACTCCTCATATAATTAATCATCCATCTGTCTGGATTATATTCTTCAATATTATAGTCGTGAGTTTAAAAATATGCAATGAGTTCATGGCAATCTTAGCATTAGATAAGCTGTGCAGAAAAGGAATAAAAATGACGTGTGGTAGTGATTTAGAGGCTGCAGCAAAGTCCATGGGAAAAATGTCAGTTTACCCCTTCATTTCCCAGACAGGATCATCTGCCTCGTAACTAAACACTGAGCAGGACAATCAAGTTCTGTTCTAAAGACAGTTGTGGGTTGTTTTTTTTACAGGATTTTTTTTTTCTTCTCAGAGTAAACCTTAGCCCTAATGGCATGGTATAAACATGCCCCCACTCCTCAACCTGGGGACAACTGATCCCAGGAGAGATCTGCTTTGTGTCACCCACCGCACCAAATAAGCTAACGTCTTGGAATTCAAAACACACGCTGGTTTTGTTAGCAATGCCACTGCATGGATGAGCACTCACCTCCAGTGGAGCGCACGGGATGGTTACGTGGTCACCACCATCCTTCTTGGACCAGGCAGCCCTCAGGGAGCAGTAAGGAAGCACATCTGCTGCTAGGACAGAAAGCCATGGAGCAGAGGATGGGGCTGATGTCACCTCTGTAAGCCTGGCCCTTCACTTCTTCATACATCATGGGGGTACGGACAGCAAACTGAAAAGAAGCGCAGGAGAAGCATCACTGCTACCCCGTCAAGGTCCAAGCAGAAGAAGAGAAAAAAATCCCATTTATTTGGATAACAAGATATAATTTCTAAATAGAAATCATTTCATTGTGCTACATGGGTATTAATTTTATCTCATACGAAAAATCATAGAATGGTTTGGGTTGGAAGGGATCTTAAAAGTCATTGAGTTCCAACCCCCCTGCCATGGCCAGGGACACCTCCCACCAGACCAGGTTGCTCAAAGCCCCATCCAGCCTGGCCTTGAACCCCTCCAGGGATAAGGGCAGCCACAGCTTCTCTGGGCAACCTGTTCCAGTGCCTCACCACTCTCACAGGAAACAATTTCTTTCTAGTATCTAATCTAAATCTTCCCTCTTTCAGTTAAAATCAATTACTGCTCATCCTATGGCTCCACTCCCTGATCAAGAGTCTCTCCCCATCTCTTCTGTAGCCCCTTTAGGGACTGGAAGGGGCTCTAAGGTCTCCCTGGAGCCTTCTCTTCTCCAGGCTGAACAACCCCAACTCTTTCAGCCTGTTTCATAGGAGAGGTGCTCCAGCCCTCGGAGCATCAAGAATGAAGACAGAACACTATTTGGCACCTCATGACCTTTCTGAGTATCATGTAAAGTCCAGTGTGAACACTACAAACAGACGGCACGTTTTGTGCACACGAGTAAAATACAAGCCTCGGGCCTGCTCTGCTTTCAGGAAAGTGAAACTCTCCTGCATTGCCTAAGTGTGAGCGAGATGTGACAGATTAGGTGCGATTGGTGAAACCCTGACTTGTCAAACCTCATCCGCCACATGACTTGCATTCTTCCCCCAGGCAGTCCTGCGGCTTGACTGCCACAGAGAGCCAAGCCACAGAAGGAGACATCACCGGCTTTAGCACCAAATCCCTGATGTGACCGTCACCACCTACACTGAGCCTTTGCAGGAACGGTTGTCAAGAGGGTGATTTATTATAAAATAAGCCTGGACTCCACTATCAAAATGCTCAAGAGAGGAATTTGGAGAAACAAAAGATGTCCAGAAATCCCCGCTGTTCAACCAGGTGTTATTGGCTGGTTTGGTGTCCCCCACACCGATGTGATGAGAATCAGCTTCTCTTAAAATAAAATTTATGTACGAAGATACATTTTCATCGGTACCAGAACTTTTCCCTGCTCGCTGCCACTAAGGTGTGGCTAAAAGCCACACTATATCCACAGCATGGGTTTCACTTCTCTTTTGGTTAAAACAATTGGAAGCGAGTCCATATTCAGTCATTTCATGTGTCTCAGACTCCGTGGGTGTGGAAAATAAAGAGGTAACTGCTGATTGATTCTGAACAGCTTTCTTAGGGAAGGAAATGCAACTAAGGAAGGGAAAGAGCACCGACAGTTAAGAATAAAATTATGGAAGAGTAACTAAGCTCCCTAAAGAGCTGCAAAGTAGCATTGGCTGCAAGAGCTAAAGTGGGAAAACCATGAGGATGAGTTCAAACTCATCCTCGGGAGGGGTGAGAAACCTGAAGGAAAGCTCAGAGCCTAGGGACGAAGGGTGAACCAGCTTCTGTTTCTAGTAAGAGGAAAATAAAGTTGTTTTCAGTTCAGTAGCATAAAGAACAAATTAAACTGTTGTGGGTGGAACTCCAGAGACAAAAGATTTACTGGTACTCTTGGCTGAAAGGGTGGACGGAGATGCTTCTTGCAAATACTCCTAAGAAATAATCAGCACAAATTCCTCAAATTAAGGCAAAATCAGGGAATAAGGTTCTTCAGGTTTCTCTCTTTTCCTCTGGAAGTACAAGACATGCTTAGATCTGCTTTGAGAGGCTGCAAGTGTCCTCTATCAAACTCCATCAGTGGTCCAATGGTATAAATGCTAGTGATTAATTTGGAAGCCCAGAAGGATTGCAAGGACCAACTCCATCCAGGGGGAGAATCGGAATGCTTCCATTCTGCCAGGGACTCCTCAGAAAAATCTCAGAAATCACCTGTAAACTCCTCATTGTACTTCGTTTCTCCTCTGTAACACTAACATTATTATTGATAAAATGTAGCAATAGTATTAACAATTAATAATTTGTGTAATAATAATTATGATAAAAATAATGGCATAATTGGTCATCATAATACATCTCATTGTCTTTTGCAAAAGCAGGCGCTGAGGAGTCAGCCTGGCACGAGAGGTGCTGAGTAAATCCCAGTGAAGCACAGGTATGTGGAGTTTAAATTTCCTGCTCTGAAGCTGAACTCAGGAGGTGATTACCACCCGTTGGCGCTGGTGCCTCAGGAAGGTCGCAGAGAGAAACTAATTTCCTAATGTGCTCCTAGCTAGAAAATTTGCTATTTTAGGCTTTCTGGTTTTGCTGATATACCCTTCAGGAAAACGGTAAGAAATTACACATGTATAAAATCAGCTCTTGGACTCATGTAACCGCAAAAACACAGAGAAACACCTTCCAGACCAGATCATCAATGGAAGCTTGGGAGGTACGCAGCCCCAGGCCAGGAGGACTCAACCCAATTGCTTTGATGAAGGGAAGCAACAGTTGCCAGAATTTACTCCCTTCAGCCTTTTCTTTTATTGGTTTCCACTTTTCATTTAGAGAACACTTGGTTGTGAGGGATGTTTGTTCACTACATTTCCAAGAGTCGCAAAGAGGAGAACTTGAGGGTGGGGTGTTTTTTTTGCTTAAGTTTGAAGCAAATGCCTTGTTCAAGTGCTCCTTCAAATAGCAATATCTATTCTTAGATGGTCTGAACTTTTTGGATGAAAGGGTCTTGGAAATTTTTTGGTTATATGTAAGAACTCATAGAGAAAGTTGGCTCTTAAAACATATTTCTTATGTTACGAAACAGAAACATTATGAGGAAGTGATGAAAGCTGGAATGGTATCCTGGTCGACAGGTGGCCCTGGGCAGGATATTCCTTGCTATTTGCCCTATAAATAAGCCCTGGATTAGGAAAAAGGCCTGCCCTGGGGAAAGACACAAGCCTAAAGAGAGAGGGTAATCAATCACCTCACAGTATCTGTCAATCTGTCTTCCATTTAAGTACTCAAACCAAAATAATTTGGACAGGCAATTAGAAACCTTAATGGAATTTGAAGGCCAGCCAGCTCCCAGAGCTTTTCTGACACCACCACTACCAGATACATACAAGTGAACCCCATAGAAGAAAAAAAAAACAACCCCAGATAAAAATAAAATAAAATGTGCAATTGAGATCCCCTCAGGACTCCTGCCTCATTAGGACAATGTAGGGATAATGCACAACTGTGAAACTAGCCATTATTGTTCTTCCTGGTTCTTCAAACTGTCCCTCTACTTTGCTGTTCCAAAAAAATGAACCTCCGTTCCCCAACAGGCTGCTAATTTCTATGGAAATCTGCCCCAAAGTGCAGCGTGGTCCAGCTTTCAATATCCTTTTACCGAGAGGCACCCACAGCAGCGAATAAGGTGGCACTGGTGAGATGAAAAATGTTGAAAATTAGCCTTCAAATAAGCTTGTCAGCATTGAGGCGAGAATAGGGTCATGGTCTGCTCAGATACGAATCTCTGCTTTGGACTCACTACCTTGCCAGGGAATTTCGCAGAGCTGGTCAGCCCCAAAGCCGTGGGGCTTGGGGTGGGTTGTTTTGGGCATTTTTCCCCCCCACAAATCAGCTTGTGGGTTAGGCTCTCCCTCTTGAACTCAGTACTTAACTCGGGATGTTTCTTCCTTGTCGTTTCTTCCTTACCTGAAGGAATTGAGATATTCAAGGTGAAGCTCGACGAAGCCCTGGGCAACCTGGTCTAGTTGGGGGTGTCCCTGCTGACTGCGGGGAGGTCGGACTAGATGACCTTTGGAGGTCCCTTCCGGCCTGGACCAATCTATGAATCTATGAATTCAAACTGGTCTTTCCTGCCTCCCAGGCAAAGGTGTTCTCAGTTATTCCCGTCTAAGCTGTCCTGTTTTGCGTGAGCGAGTTTCATATTTATAGAAAAAAAGAAGGCAGACACAATCTGTAGCTACAGGGGAGGAACAACCACATGAAAACAGGCACGGCATTCCAGTCCCCTCCAGCTAATGCTCACGCTTTTTAAATATTCACTGGAATCAAAATTTAATGCCAGCTGAATTAATTCTATGATCATGTACTCTCCGTTCCTCTCCTGCAATTCTACCAACCTGGCCAGTTATGCCAGTAAGATTCCAGTTTTACTCTGTCTCTTCCCTTCTTCTTCCCCAACATCCCAAATACGCTGGTACATAAGTAAATACCACAATACAGTAACTATCTTATTCAACAAGTTGCTTTAAACTTTCCGGACACCACCACGCTGGATTGCAAACTTGCATGAAATACTGGTTCTTGTGGGCCATCTAGTGGTAAAAACAGGATAGTACAAAGAGAAAACCATTTCAAATTATTCCTTCTGAAAGATGTTTTCATATAATCTGCAAGACGCACAGGGTTACCTTGCTGATCAGTGGATGTTCTCCCCCACACGGCAGGAAGCAAGATGATCAGGTTCATAAGCCATACTCTGAATACGCCGAGAGTATGGCCACAGGCTCCTTTTCTTCTCCCTCCAGCATTAATCCTAAAAACCGTTAGAAGTTCTGTCTGAACAATCAAAACACATACTGTAAATCAGAGGTCTACTGAACCTTCTTGAAAACAGATTTTTAAACCCTCTATTGGATGACTGCTAGCCAATTGTAGGTTACAGAATCACAGAATCACATGGGGTTGGAAGGGACCTCTGGAGATCATCTAGTCCAACCCTCCCTGCCGAAGCAGGTCCACCCAGAGCAGGTTGCACAGGAACGTGTCCAGGTGGGTTTGGAATGTCTCCAGAGAAGGAGACTCCACCACCTCCCTGGGCAGCCTGTTCCAGTGCTCTGCCACCCTCAAAGTAAAGAAGTTCCTCCTCATGTTTAGGTGGAACTACTTATACTCAAGTTTGTGCATTCAAGGTTCCTATAGTTCGCTTCTGACTAGTGGAGAACTTGTTGGAACACGTCGGGTATTCTAAGGAACAGACAGAAGTTCTCATTTCACTGAACACTCCAGACAGCAGTTGCTTTGCTCGCAGCTCTCGGAGCCCTGAGGGTACCCACTGCCTCTTCAACGCCTTCCCACCTTCACAGGGCTTTGGTTGGTCCAACACTGCGCCTGGGATGAGGCTGCTGTGACAGGATCCCATGAGAAGGAGCTGGGGGCAGCCTTGGAAGCTTCTGCCCCTTGGCTCAGCAGCCGCATTTAAGCTCAGGCTCTGAGAGCGGGGTTCCTGCCTGAACTGTGCTGTAGGTATGTCTGTGCCGGGCCGTGGACCTCACTCATCCTGACCTGACTTGTTGAGACAACCACACCAAAAGGACACAGGTTACAGTTGCCTCCCGATTTGCGACTGTCACAGATGGAAATAAAAAGACAATGACCGTTAATGCTCCGTGCATGGCATCTAAAAGGGGAAAAAAATACACATCTGCTTGAATAAAGGTTTATTTCATGTATCATAGAAAAATCATTAGCGCCATCGAACAAGGCTTTACAAGATAAAGAATATAAAGGAAAGACACATACAAATTTGTAATACAATCACTGCTCTCTCGTCGTATTACACACAATATTCCTTACAGTTGCACACTTAGGAACTAATTACTACCATTTGCAGTTAGCAGACATTTCAGTTGCAAGATTGATCCCTGTTTTTAAAGCTAAATCCTGCCCTCCTTCACTCAGGCAAGTTCTTGGGGCTATTCTAAAGAACTCAGCCTGAGTAAGTAGAAGACTGGACTTGGTTTGTAACTATCTCAGCTACTACACTTATATGCAACTGTGGAGCATAATCCTCTTTTTACTCTTGGTTCTACTCAGCTAATAGATTTAATATAATAAAGTCCCCTATATTAAAAAAAGAGTTCCATTTACTGAATTTAGCTGATCTGATAAATGCAGAAATAATCTGAAACATCACGTGTTTACGCTTGTAATTACCTGGTAGTGTCTTTCTGGTAGTCACAGTTAATGTTTCTTTACAGTTTTCTAACTAATGCATTTCACATTCTCTTAAGCAGTTGTTTCATGGTAAAGAACAAGTTAGAGAGTCCTTTACTTGAAAAACCTGAGAAACGTACCAGCTTTATTCAGATGCGGTACTTGAGCCTATAAGGTACTATAAAATAGAGCTGAGGTATAAGGCTGAATTCTTCATAAGCTTCAAATCCCCACTGATGTTCAGAGAGTTTGGAAGCTGTGCAATAGAGGAGAGTTGCATTTGATTGTCTCATCTCGGTTCCTTTTTGGACATCACACAAAACCACTGAGCAAAATTTTCACGAAGTGTGCAGCAAAGATAAGACCAAAAAAAAAAAAAACCAAAAAAGGTATCACAGTGTATTGAATGCAACTGCTGTTATCACGTTATGTCAACATCAATAGGTTTCTCATATACATTCATCTGCTGTTTGATTTCTAGCTCCATTAAAATATCCAACAAGACAGAAAGAAACTACTGTCTTTACTACAGTAATGCCAAACTACCTCTGGACTCAAAGTGAGAATTCTACCAGTAGCTACAGAAAAAGCCAGATGATGTAAAGGAGACATTAAGGTTTACATTCTTTTAAACAGAAAAAATGGGCGTCTGCATCTCATATCTGTCTGCTGACTCCAGTTACTTTTAGACAAAATCCTGGAGGACATATAAAGCTGAATTTGAAAAAAACAGAAAGTGGAATCAGCACTTAACTGTGCCCTCCATACTTACTTATTTTACCTGATATTTGAAACGCACAGTTCACACTGCATCCTTGTATTTATGTAGACATCACAAGGCATAAGCACTCCAAACAACGTTGAATGTATAAGAGAAACAGCTTCACAAATGGGTTATAAATGTGCTTCTTAGGCAAAAATGTCTCTTTGCTATCATACCTCCTTATTATGTTGTTTTTTCCAAATGACCAAATAGTCCCTGTCAAGAACTTGGGTACATGCACATATTTACAGCAAACCCAAGATCAGAAATCTCATTTGTTAAATCATTTGAAAAGGATAAGATTTTACTAAGCAGTGTACTGAAGCCTCTAGTGCTATCATAGTCCACAACATTTTACAAAGATAACTCTCACATTTTAAAATATATGAATACAGTGTTTTTCCTTGTAATAACCTGATTTCTTCCCAGTGTATAAGCATAATCAAGACCTCTTCCCTGGAAGAAAAATGCTTTTTTTTTTTTCTGTAGCTTGCCTTAAAGTGTGATACACAACAATTATTATGTTACTGAATGTAAATTTTTATATTAATGGTCCAACAGCACAGAAGAAACACAGGGTAAATCATTGTAAAGGAAGAGTACTGTTCTGGGCTTTCTGTCACGTGCAGATTAAATTATGGAATGCTGGCAAGTAATTCCATTTCTAAATAGCAACACTGCACCTTTGACACAACGCTCAATCAAAAAAATAGATTTGCTGAAATGAAGAAAATGTTCCTGTATAAATTGGAGTATAATTATAAATCAATTCTTTTGTTTCCTCATCTTCACTGGGGAAACGGTGTAGGCTCTTCCGGGCTGTAAAACATTGTAAAAGTACAGATCAGTTCACTGTTACCCTCTTTGACAGTATCTTTCTCAGCAAAGTAAGTTATTCTGTGTACCTTAACAGCAAACAGAATTACAGTAACTACTATGTGAAGAACTGTGAAGATACATCTTCAGAAAGGTGAATGGCCAGGCTGGATGGGGCTTTGAGCAACCTGCTCTAGTGGGAGGTGACCCTGCCCATGGCAGGGGATTGGAACTCGATGATCTTTAAGGTCCCTTCCAACTCTAACCATTCTATGATTCTATGAAAGCTGGTTACAGCAGTATTTTATTACGGGGGCATTACGTCCAATTTCTCACAGGGGAGGGAGAAATTTTATTACTAATTTAAAGCCAAGACTGTAAAAAAAAATATTTATCCATGAGATATTGGCAGGACCCACCAGAGACACCAGTACTTGTAACACTAAAAGAAATGCATCAGAGTATCAGGCTACTGAAAGCTGCAGCGTTAGCCTGGACTGTGCTGGTGAGGGCAACAAAACCTGAATCCTCCTCTGGTTTATCATGTTGACAACTCTACACAAATTAAAATTAACAACGGGTGGACATGAAAATTATATTTCACTAGAATGGTTTAGTTATTAAGTGACCATAGATAAATATATTTTTACCAGCTGAAAGCAGTTTACATTTTTCACCCTGTGGTTTATTTGCGAAGTTAAGGAAGACACTCTGCCTTACATTAGCTAAAAACATCAAATACTCATTGCAACGTAATATGAAGTACTCAGTAGGAGCAGCTGTACACAGACTGGAGAGGTAACGGAGAGTAACACGTGATTTGCTAGGTAGACACATACAGCTGCCTGACACAAGGTTGTTCTACTACAACTGAAGGCCCACAGATCCAAAAGCGACTTTTTTTGTGTGTATACATATATAAAAAGCCACATGCACTATGTGTCTCAACAGGACTTGCAAGCAGAGCTGGCACTTACTTTGCTGCATCTACTTGGATAAAGGCCTGTGCAACCTCACTTCTGCCCAAAATACAGGGTGCAGACAGATACTAGAGACTGCGGCAAACAAAACTAGAAAACATGCTGCATTCTTGTATTAGAAAAAAAAAAAAACAGACAGACTTATACTATGCTTTCTCCTATTTTCCCCTTTATTTTTGTCTAAGTCTCTCATAAGTACCCTATCAAAATTCTTAAAGTACAGGAAGCTTATGGACACTGACAAAGAATTTTATGTGATTTTCCTGCCTCTTCACAAAGTGGAGTAGGACTACATTATGCAAAAGAGCCTTAAACTTGTATGAAGCGCAACTTTTATTTCTACACCCTCACTGACCAGGTCAGCACAAGTTGTATTTCTTTAAATCACTGTCTGCTTTCTCCAATTAGGTGAGTCTTGATTAGAGATGAAATCTAGAGACCAAACTCAATTAGGTTATTGATTATGTTCTTCATAGTCCAAATCAACCTTGTAGGGTGATTTCAGAAATAGTCCATTTAAAATATGAAAATGATATTTCAGCAGAATGGTTTAATAAGTATAAATAAAGGAATAAAATGAGCTGGATCCCTTCCAATACTCTTGCATTTATATCCTGCTTATTTATAGCAAATAGACAAGAAGTGTCATAAATTATCAAAATTTTACACATTGGTTACTTCTAATTTGTTTGTTTATAGCCTACAAAGCTGGAAGCTCTGTAAAATTCAAAAACTTCTTGTGCTGTCTATAGTATACAACTGTTGGGCACTGTATTGCACCCCTTTGATACATCCACATACTGCCCAAGCAGCATTCATAATCTTGGTACAGGTATTTTGCAAGCAAAAACTGAGAACACACCGAATGACTTTAACTCAGTGTGGAACTGAAGAAACCTCTGGAATTATGAATGGAGGTGTGTTTTTTTTATTTAATTGTCTTTGTGGAAGGGAGGCTAAAAATGTTACACCGATCATTCAAGATGGTAGAAAGTCACAGCACAAACAAGACTTTTGAGCCAGGTTACTGAAAAGAGTTTGTGGAATGCCTGGCCTTTTGATGTCACTTTTACTAAGCCATTCTATTTCTAGTATCCCTTGTTTTTTTTATAAGCCTATAAAGCTTGCAGAGTAATCTCCTCAGAAAGCACTAAGAGGTACTGAACTTTGACAACCGAAAAAGAGCTCTATCTTCTTCAAAGATTTTCACTGACCTTTCACTCTAAAAACTGACACTTATAGATAATAAACTTTTTTACCTTCATTAATGAAGAAGTCAGCTATATAATAGGCTGCTTTTACAGCTGATGGAGAGTGTGGAATGCCAGGTGAATCCTTCCACTCAAAAGGGTTTTTCTCTGGATGCCACTGGACACCATAAATTGGGTATTTGTATGCTGCAACAAACACAAAGCACGTAAGCAAGGTCTATACTTTAAGAATTATGTGCTTAGTCTAACTGCAAAACAAACTCAAAGGTTAAGCTATAAAAATACTTCACTCATCAACAGTTTCGCAGAATCTTAAATAGCAAGTTGAAACTCTGTTGAAAGTCACAGCAGAACTGAAAGAAAAAAATGGATATTCTAAAAGAAGGGCTGCATTCCATGCAAGAAGATTTTTGTCCATCACTTTTATTTGATTATTCATTTCAGAATTAATATTTATATATTAAAAAATCATGTTAGGAATGTAGCGGTCTCAAAACTTCCTATCTACAGCCAACATCACTCAACCTAAAATATTCACAGCCACATGGGGTATCCCTGGCAGTTCCATGTGTCAGATCCAAGCCTAGGATCTCCCTGATAGCCCAGTCAGTCCAGGGGCAGCTTCCATCTGCTCTGTGCCAGGCCTGACACACGCAAGGGGAAGCCAGTCCTTAACTCTCTTACAGCAGCTGATGGCGGCTCCGTGATAAGCCGCTTGCAGGCACGGGAGATGTCTGTCATTAGCCTAATCAGGTTTTCTGATCAAACTGCTGTTCCTCTATTCTGGAGGGCAGCCAGTTTGCCGTATGGAAGAATCCCAGGGGCCGACAGCTGAGCCTTACTGCAGAACTGTTAGTAGTGCGCTGATCGAGATAAACCGCTCCCTGCAGAGCTAACTCGTCTCCTGAGCTGAGCAAGCCTGGCGCAAAACACACGCAAGGCAACTTCACACCACAGCACTCAAATATTCCTGACACGCTAAAGCGTGACAGCATACCTGGAAGGGGAACAAGTGGGTGAGGGAAGTAATTAATTAGGCTCTCGGATATGTACCCAAAAGATAAAATGCAAACAGAGCACGTTCCCCACAGCCAGAGCACCGGCAGGGCTGATGCTCACCCTGCTATTGCGACAGCGAGCTCACGGTACAAATTGCATCAATGTCAAAACACCTCGAAAGAACTAGTTTGTTACAGTCACAGTTTACAAAGGAAGTTCGTTTCCCTACCTTCCATGGTAGATATAAACTCCACTTCACCATCCGTGTTAGTGGTCAGAACATTATAGAAATTACGAAGCTTTTCGTTCTTGGTGAAATTCTGTCACAAGGAAGGGGAAAAAAAAAAAAAATACATGTGTTATTTGCTGACTTATTTCTAGGTTTAACACACCAAATGCATCTGTGTTCAGGAAATAAAATGATCAAATACCTCCATGGAGAGGCTCCACATATGAAAGTTTGATGTCAACGGCTCAGTAGCAAACGCGTGCAATACATCACCAGGGAAGTTCCTGAATAATCTACTGTTTTTTGCAGCTATTTCAAAGAAAAATGAAAAAAGGATATTGTCCATTACCCAAGATGCTAACAGATGGACTAATAACTGGGGACAAATTTAATAGAATACTGTATTAAACTTTTTTCTGTAGTATAACTTTATGATTTTAGAATAGGTGGCAAGGAAAAATAATAAAAAAAAAA
>VXAK01015304.1:314684-341904 GCA_013399435.1 Arenaria interpres
AAAAAAAAAAAAAAAAATCAGTGAAATAACAGGTTTCCAATATGCTATTACCACTGTCCTCCAGTCTTGACCCAGAGAGAAGCCAACTTTGCTACTTAAGTTCCCACTAAAACAAGCATCATTCTTCACCACTCATTTCAGTGACCTTTCCATTCACAAGGAGTACAAGTGACAGAACTTGTGAATGCTCCACGGTCCACAGATGGATTACTCACAAATTAAATGACAAAGTACCCACATAGGCCACATTTTACCGGTGTTGCTGAATGGCACAGCTCTATCTTAAGGGATCTCTCTGATTTCAACCCTGTACAAGTGGGACAGTGACGCTAATATTCATTATTAGGAAAGACGAGATTTGAAAAATTTAAAATCACCTGCTCTTCGAGTTTGATAGGTTTTGGACCCATGAACAGTTCAACTTGGTAACAAAAAGGGACCTAAACCCACATTATTTCTGTAGGTCCAAATTCTCAACTGACTCAAGGAGCCACAACTGTGGTTTTTGCTGACTGCTGTTAGTTTCATGTGGCTCGTGCTCACATCTCTGCTTTAAAGTGACAGAGTTGTACTGACTTTATATAAAAAAAAGAGTCACGGCAACTTAGTAAGAAAGAATTTAACACCATAATCGTCAGAAACTTTCCAAATATTCTTCCCTGCATATTTATCACAAATAAAACACAATACCCCTCAGCAAAACTCAGACATGAGACGTAATGGATTTTTCACCTGAGGTAAAGTTCAGAGGGAGTGCAAAACCTTCCGTCTTGGTGTTAACAAGTAAAACTTCGCCACTTGTGAGATACGTAAGCTCTTCGTGTCCAAGACATGTTCCCCATACTGGGAAATAATCTCCTTTTTCGTTTGCCTTCAAAACAAAAAACAACATAATCACAAAAAAATATTAAAGATTTACAGAAAGAAGAGTAAAACGAACTTCCTACTCTTTCTGCTTTCTCTTGTGTAGATGAGAAGCAAACCTACTACAGCAGTACAAATTGCCACCAGAGGAATTGTAACAGTTCAATTACAACTGAAATAACCACTGATTCCCTTAGTTTTTCTCCTACAATATGATGGCTAGGGGATATACACGTGCCTACTAAAGCAGTAAACTCACCCTAATGTTGATATTAATTTGATTGTTCTGTTCTATCAATAAGTAATGTCGAGAGCAGCCTAAACAGAAACCACAAAACAACAGCGTTTTCTATAAAAAAGGCAATCATAAGAAGGGACATAAATCAATCTGTCACCGTTTTGAAAGTCTATTCATTACAATTCACACTTTTATTCGAAGCATGTTATGGTCCCACAGCAAGGGCCCTTTACAATGTCCGTATGCCTGTGCCCACCCATCTGTATTAAGACAACATAAATCCTGTTACTAGCATGGCTACGGCATTAAGTGACGTACTGATGTGCTTGTTTAACTAGCAGGTCTGGACCTGTGTTCCAGAAAGATAAATGTTGAGTTTAAACAACATAAAAAAAGTGATAATCATTTTCAAAAGAATAAAATTTGGCAGGTGAGTGCAAAAACGACAGAAGAAAGCAAAAGGGAGAAAAGGAAAGCAAGAAGAGCAATCAGCTTCTTGTCACTTAACAAAACACAGTGCATGCACACAGTAGAAATTTGCATTTTTGTTTGGTTTATTCCTGATAGTAAGGGTATGTTAGAGGCTGGAATGTTTCAGAACTCTTGTTTTGGTGAAATCTGAGTAGCCTTTCTTAACTTGTTTCCTAAACATTTTTAAATTATGCATACAACCCCACCCCACGCCCAGCCCCCAAAGAGCTGCTTCTCAAAAGTCATTTTTGAGAAAGCTGAAATTACAGGCTTGGAATAAAAATGTTACCCTACTGCATTACTGTGAAATGGTAATAAAAGACAATATAACCACTTCTTCTTGGAGCAAAACATGGAAGATTTGCAGAAAGAGGGCTAATAGTACTGCAGAGTCTTCATCACACCACATCACACATGGCTAGAGACACAGGACTTGCAACTCCACTGTCTTTCTTTTATGTAAGGGAGGAATAAAACCACTAGCGGCAAAAAAAAACGGACTACAGTTTAAGTACAATTACAACTAAACTGTAAATTTTTTGTGCCCCCACCCTTTTTTTTAAATAAATGTTAGCTTGGAGGCTAAGCGTATACTGAAAAACAGCCAAGACATCACATTTTAAAAACTAATTGAAATACTGTTTTTCAGCTTTTAAATGTAGGTTTTTGTGTAGCTAATAAATTTCTATTGACTTGGATTGGGATTAGCTTTTCACGTCTTCCACTGATGTTAAAGCAGGGCGAGACCAAGCCACTTCCCATTGTGAACATTTGAAAACGAAGAGAAAAGGAGCCCTCACACTCTTTAAAAAAAAAAATAAAAATTCAGTCAATTCTGTACCTGCTAATATAATCTTGACTGTTGTAGCTCACTTTATATTAGTAAAACTGCCAATATTTTATAGCGTTCATTAGGTCTCAAAAGGTGAAAATCAGAATACACAACCATCACAAACAACAGAAACAATTCCAGCTTATTATTATGGGTTACCTACGATGATCCCAAAAGTATTTTCTGCCTTTTACTCACCTGAAGTACACATACCACCTAAAAAACCTGTCTCTCCGATCATAAAATTATGACACAAGCAATTCAGTTGATCATTGTGAAACGTCAACAGAATTTCGCAATAGTTCTGCAAACCACAAGAAACCCTCCTCCCGACACCGAACAGCAAGACGCGGGCTGCACTTCACACAGTGAGCAGCTTCCAAGAGACAAAGGAGATGAATTGTCTTACATAAAAGTGAGAGAGTTCTTTTCCAGATTCAGGTTGAAGGCACAGACTTAACAATCACCACGAATAAAGACAAAGACAGACAAAAGAATAAACGACATCGGTGCCCTGGGGATTGAAGAGTAGGAAAGGTAATTACTGACTTGCAGCAGCTGACTGGTCCTGTGAATGCCACCGCCTGCGCCTTCCCTGCTGCTGGAAAGTCGGCAGCCAGGGCAGAAGAGGAATTCCTCACTGCCAAGGAGCGCTTCTACCATGGTAACACAGAACCATACAATGGTTCGGGTCAGAAGGCACCTTAAAGATCATCGAATCTTTAAGGTTTAACAGTTTAAGCACTACTTGTGACTGGCTCTAGAATTGGGCAAAGTTTTTCAAAAGTATGACTTCTGTGACAATTTTAATCAACACTAGCTGAAAGTAAAATAAATCAGTAGAGAGGAAAGAAAGGAAGAAAATTTACATTTTTATTCAACCTGAATACATAAGATCCTTAACAAATCTTAAGGATTGTATATAAAGCTCAGTGAATCTCCATTCCTTCCCACAATGCAAATTTTACTTCAAAATGTGTTGATTACTATCTGAAAAAAAAACACCTCTCTTGCTCTAAGAAAATTAAATCTTCAAGAAGGATTCAGAGCCTTCCTGGTGCTCTTGGAAAGAAATAGCCTTCCCATAAATTCAATTTTTTCTTAATAAAGCTAATGACCATATAAATGCTACAAAATAATTAATATAACCTTTCAAGTGTTCTTCCCACCTTCTTTCATGTCACAAATTAAGCTAGTGCTTACTTAAAAAATCTGCTCTATTTATAGTTACCAATGCAACGAAATAGGTAAAATGGTATAACATACTAATGTAGATCCCTTACCTGCACCTCCAAAGATACATTTAAATCTACTTACAGATAAGTGAGAATAAACGTTGTTTCACTAGCTGTAACATATATTTGAAGGGAGGCCTAAATGTCATATTATTGTGAATTGGTTTCTTTGAGAGTCTAGATCTCTCTAGAATTCCTTCTGAGTCTAAACTTTAGTCATGAGACTTCTACAAATGATCACATTTCTGTTATCTCTTTGTTCAACGTTTAATGGTAATGGACACTCTGGGCTTTTGGAAGGAATCTTTCTTACTTTATTGCAAGTCCCACAGCCACAAAGCTGTAGGTACAATGAATAAACGATGCTGTTCTCACCCCAAAGAACTTGGGAGTTTAAGACCATGACACAACATAGAACAGGAGAGGGTGTCAGAAGCCTGAATCTTAAGACAGGAAATGATTCTTTATCAGAAGTCAGCAATCAGCTACTTATTATCTGGCTCACACTTAACACACTGAATGGCAATGGAAAACTACGAAAATATGAGCCTCCCTGTCATTTTGATCTCTGAACAGTGACAATAACAAGAACAGACTGTTCCTTAGTAATTACCTCTAATGCCTTGTGGTAAAATATCTTAGCAACCCTGGAATATTCTGAAGTCTTAAGATCCACACCACCTCCTGGAAAAAGTACCCTGAAAGGCAACATCCAAGAATCTGATTAGCAACGGTGATCAAAGTGAAACCCGGACAATGTGCACAGAGAAAGGTGTGACAGTGGTTTTAAGGGTAGGATCCAGGTCTAGGTTAAGGCATCCACATTTCAGAAATCTACAGACAGGAATCTAAGCTTCCCTTATGGACAGCAGGGAGCTAGTCAGGAAAGTCATTGGAGACTCGAATAGGTTTTCTAGAGCGGACACCCACCTGGTCAGTAGGTTGAACAGCCCTGGAGGCTTCACCGGCTGTACTTATTAGCACTCCATTAATGATGTGAGTTTAGACAGCTATCGTGCATACAGACAGCTAAGTTTAGGTGTCTTAGTTTTTAACTGAATCGTATCCTAAATCTTCGCGTTCTTCTACTGAAGAATGGTCACTATCACAAAGTAGTTACTGAGCCTAGTGCAAGGTAAGGAGGGGGAGAGTAAACAGAAAATACACAAAACATACAGATTTCAGCTGGTATACAAAAGGGTCTGTCAAATCCTGCCCTGACTCTTAGCTGGCTCTCCCTACCCCTTTAAAGTCCTGGCCCCAATCTTAGTTTGTCCTGTTCCATTTCAGTAAAGAAGAATTGTGGCCCTGGCAGAGTGACCTCCTTATTGCAGACAACGCATATCAAAAAGTTCCTATTAAAAAGGAAAAAAAGTATGTTTGGCTGTAACCTTTGGTCTCACGGGATCTAATATAGCTGAAGAAGAAAAAGCAACCTCAGAGACAATTTCAAAGAATTTATGCTCGACTTTTATCCACCCCCCCCGGCAAAAGAAAAAAAAAACCAAAAAACCCAAAACACCAAATATCAGCAACAGCAATTCTCTGTAGCTCCCCAAACCCAAACACCACAACGCAGAGTCTAGCAGAGATTTCACACGTACAGGCAATGACATGGAAAGTAACCACGTCCCATCAGAGACAGTAACATGAAATAAAGGAAGTCTCTTTTGGCTGTAACTGGAACGGTACCCGCAGAACCAAATGTGTGAGCACTCCTTGACCCACTGCAGTAGAACCCCAACTAGATTTACTCAACCCACATCCATCAGTTGCTGATTTTTTACCAAAAAACTGATTTACTCTACATTTCTGTGCTCTGGAGATGGCAACCCGTATCAGTGAGATACTAACAAGCAGCTGGAAACAACTAACACCTCAAACGATCACAAGTATTTGCAGAGCACGTGTGTGCGTTTAAACCCTCCTGACCAGGTTTATTTTAAGGTGAATGATGCATAGGATCACACAAAAGCCACCAAATATTTAGGGGAAAAGTAGAGCAGTATTCACAAAAATAGAAATCTCTGCAGTGCCAATATAGAAAATGAAAATAGCTGAAGGTATTTTCAAAACAGGCCAGATTATAGATTTCTACAGAGATCTAGTTAGACAAATAAGGCGATCCTTATGTGGAAGTGGGAGAAAATTCACTTCACCTGTTCCTTTTGTTCAACCCCCAAAACGGCCAATATTAATTAGGAGAAATGACAATTGTTTTTCCTAATGCAAAAAGGAAATAACCCATTAAGTAGCAATGATAATGGCTTGACATTGTCCTACGCAGACTGAAATGCCCATATTCCAGTATCTCTGGTTAGAGCTGATAATGTTCACTGTGAATTTCAAAGGCTATACACTGCTGTATTCAGAAAATTCTGTCTCTGCTATAGTAAATTTCATGATTTCAAGAAGGTGGTCTTCAATGATAACTAATTTCCAACTGCAAAGAACCTGGAGCCAAGCTCTTACAACACGAAAGATCAATATATCTCTTTCTTATTCTAAGTTTCCTCAGAAGGAAAAGTCCTTCCCTCCAGAGATTTTACTTCTAGTTTACACACAGCTACACGGTGGTAGCCATCAGCCAGCAGGGCAACAAGAGGAAATACAGACCATCCTTAGTCACCTATGTAGCACAAACCCAGCTGCCAGTCACTGCAAATACAGAAGGATAAGCGAACTGGATCTACTTGCCTAACACCCTCTTCTGCTTTGAGGGAGAAAGAAATGGGAGACCCCATTGGTCTTCCGGCACCCAAAGAGAAGCTGGCAGCCACGAGAACGGGATGAAATAATTCATTTTGCCTCCAACATGAGAAGCCACATAAAGTGTCACCATCTTATCCTTGCTGATACCACAAGACTGTAGAGACTGATGTCTTAAGAGTACAGGGCGTGCCAAAGAGGTCAATGCTCTCCCCAGACACCCACAGGTCTAAATCTGCAAGCTCTACACCTGTTGATTAGCATTCTAGTATATGCATATGCTTAACAAAAATATTCATGGTTTAAGATGCTCATCTTGTGACTACAAGTAGTGCAATCACATGCTGTGGCTCACACACCATCAAACCTGTGAAGCGCAGCATCAGCTGATTTAACTCTTCTAAAGTGCGCCATAGCACAAGGCAAACATAAAAGGTTTCGACTTTCCTTAGTCCACAATTAAAATGCCTCAAATTAGATCACATTATCCCACATTTAAAATGTAGGAAGAACACGTGCGTGGGCAGTTGCCACAGGTCAGCTGAAAAGTTAGAAAGGCCCAAGCCACAGAATCCCAACAAGCAAGACGGGTCATTCAAGTCGCAAGAGAGAAAGCACGGAAAGAGAAAAGGGTAAAGAGATGGGAAATAGAAACTTTTATGATAGAGGAGAAACAGAAGGCTGGAACAGGGAAGAAAGGGTAGGAATAGTGATGAAACTCACAGCAAGTGCTATTAAGTATCAAAAATTAAGGTGATCACTCAAATGAGGAAGAGGAAACATTTAAAAAAGAGGAAGCAGGCTATTTCATTTGTAAAGCTGTTAACCGCTGTAATGCCGCTTCTGTGTGCCTGAAGACAAGCACAGGAGAATGCCGAGAGGAGCCTTGGCACTGTTACGGATTATCTCACACGTGCTCCTCCAGAAAGAAAAGGCAGCAGGCACACATCGCATGAAACAGTGCTCTCTGCCTTAGAGCCTATTTACGTGTCCGCAGTGCTCGGCACAACCTCTCAGGAGAGCAGAAAGACGGTGTACTCGATAATGTGACAGAGCTCAAAACCAGAACTATCATGTCTTTCGACAGAAAAATCAGTGCTGAAAACTTACCCATTAATAGAGTGGAATATTTTGTCATACTCTTCATCCGTAAGATTTAATCTGAAACACCAAGAAAATAGTTACAGAACACAGATGAAATAGGACATATTTAACCACACAAATGTCATCCTTATTGAATGGAAACACAGAAAACGTGTAGAAAGCATGCTTTAAACGGAGTAAAATAGTCCCAAATAAAATGAAACATTTCTGATGTACTCTGAGACCCCTCTGCAGACACTTGCTGAATTTAACATTTACATGAGTAGCGTGGTTAATATTTCCTGCGGACCGGCAACTCCGGTTTCCAGTTGACTCCAAGAAGGGCAGAGCTGCAAACAGCGGGTCACACCCATTCTCCAGAAAAGATATACTCAAGAGGTGGAAAGATGAAAAAGACCTCAGCACCAGCAAAACACCAGCAAACCAATATGATGGCCACACTCACACAGAACTGATAACACTGGTTGTGTTCAAAGTATCCAGCTTTGCTGCATTTAACTTAGTTGCCCGAATTAGAAGCCTTCGTTCATCTACAAAGCTTCTGGTCAGCAACCATTCTGAGAGCTCCACCAGCTACGTGAGGAACACCGGCTTCTAATTCAGGCACTTACCTGGACTATGTAGATACATCCCGTTGCGATTTTCTGCAGCAGCATTAGCATCGTTTTTAACTTCTGACAATTATCATTTTAACATCTGACTTCAGCACATTTGCTATTTTATAAACAACTGTTGGCTATGAAGCATTGTCAGTTGTGTTCCTTACTCTGCTACTTTTTACCCAGCAACCAAAACACAACGCCACATGGAGTTAGCGACCCACAGTTTGAGCAGAACTGGATTTTGATTTCTTCAAGAACTAGTGATGGCTTTCCTCCATTAACTGAATTCTGGGACTACAAAATGTGATAAAAGACAGTATGTGTATATATATCTAGATAACTATGTGTGCTTGGGGCCACTATTAATTAGATTGAATATAGCTAACTTCAAAAACCACAGATGCAAATTATGGAGTGTAATTTTACAGGTTATAACACAATATATATTTGAAGGTTATAAGAAGAAATATTAGAAATTTCATGTTCCAGTCTGCTTTTATTCTGATTTCTAAAACAGCTTGCAAATTGTGGAATCTTCAAGTAGTCTTTGAGGAGCTCTAAACACACAGAAAAGCAGCACAACTGCTTTCTGTGCCTCTACGATGATACCCTTATATCAAACCGTTATTACCCACTTGTAAGGATATAAAAAAATCTACCTTATTGGCACAACTCGGGCACCGGCAGATTCCAAAAACTTCACATACGAAGCTGCAATATAAGAACTTCCAAATCTGCGGAACTTCTCGAAGTGACATTCCTGCGACAATACCCCTGGCGGGTCCAAAAAAGAAAGTTAGCACTACACTATGAGCAAACGCTACACACCCAAAGGAAAATTCAACTCCCGTTTCCTATATGCCGGGTCACAGTGTCACCTTTACTGCCCGGCAGAATTACAAAAAATTGAGAAAAAACTGAGCCGATGCCCAGTGACACGGTAGCGAATACACACACACAATCAGTTGTGCTGACTCGATTTTCCCTGCTTTAACTATTTAGGAGTACGGCTTCTCTCAAGTAAATAGAGCGTAACACCGTTTATAAAAGCTTTAACCAACCCTACGCTGCAGGTGCCCTTTGGTTCCACACAGAAGCCGGCAGGGTGTCAGGTCGGAGCCGTTCCCTCCCTCAGTACAGCGAAGGCGGGCTGCGAGGCCGCCCTGGGCCGGCCGGTAACCCCCGGGCAGCGGCCACCGGCAGCAGAGGGACCGCCACCCTCCGGGCCCTCCCCACCGCCCCTTACCGATAATGGGTCTGTCGTTACGCTCCGCCGGGCGGCTCCGTAGGGAGGCTGCGACGGCGCCGCGGAGCAGGAGAAGAAGGAGGAGGAGGACGGCGGCGGCCGGGAAGGGAGGAAGCCCTGCGAGACGCCCCATGGCCACGTCGCTCGTCAGCACGGACCGCTCACCTCAGCGAGCGGCTCACCGCCCCCAACAAGGCCCGCCCGGCGCCGCGGGGCACGCTGGGAAATGTAGTTCCGGCGCCCTGCGGCCTGTGTGGGAAAATGGCGGCCTAAAGGCCCCGCTGAACACCCCCCCCGCAGAGGAACTGACAAACGAGGCTGGTTCAGCTCCAAGGTTTTATTAATATAATGATGTTAATACGTACAAAATTAAAAAAAAAAAAAACAAACAACATTATGCATTACATTGTGCTTACAGCCAGTAGTAAATTACATTTGCAACTTGCTTTTGTTTTTTTAGAGGCACTCCTGATGCTCTTAAAAGAATAATGGACTTAAAAAGTTTTACTTTTTTTTTTTTTGTTTTATTGACTCTGAACCCTCACAGGTGCCGCACTACCACCATTCGTACCAATACTTCTGCCATTCATTATGAAAATGTCATAATTAACTCATGTCCTTACCATTAGCAGCAGCAATTGTCCCTTGCATAGAGTTCCTGCCTTCTCTATAACATGTAAACATTAAAAAACATAATCACCAGTTCACAAAAAAGTAACTGCACTCAGTGCTCTAACTGTTGTCTTATGCAAACACCTTACCATTTAATAACAGACTCTGGATACTTCTGAAGACATTTAAGACTTTATATTCATAGAGCTGGTGTAGTCAAAATGAAGGTCTTTGTTTTTTAAAAGCAGCTAAATTTCGTCCATGTGCTTATAGATCTGCAATCAAACAAAGTCCCTGATACATAAAACAACAATGATTAGAGATTGCTTTCGTAGGAAAAGTTTGAATTTTCCTGTTCACTGAAACACAGTTCATTCCTTTACGCTGTTCACATTCGAGGATTAAAATTGAAGAGGCGTAAAATGAAGACAATAGCTTTAGTTCTCCAGTTCATAAATGATTTAGAAGTTGAGTTACACACTCGAAGAATTGCCAGATGCCTGACTACTTAGCTTATTTTCTTATAAAGAAGAATTAGCACTTCAATGAACTCCTCTATTTAAGGAGCTTTTATATCACAAAATAGTTCAATCTGAGAAAAAGAACGATGCATGAAATACATTTTCACATATTCATATATCTCAAAAATGATTATTTAAATTTAGGCTCAATATCAAAGATATCCTGAAAGAGAAGAATGAAAAAGGCAACTTGAGGAAATGAGGGAATCAGAATGAAAAAAAAAGATATTTTTAAAAAGCCCTTGTTGGTTTTGAAAGAATTTTGCACCTGGCATTGGCCTTACCATGGCAGAAGAACTACAGCCAACAAGTACTCTGTGGACCTGTCACAGATGTTCCTCTTGCTAATAAAGAAGACCTTCCAGTGGCTTTTGCATTAATGCAGTATTAATGATAATCTAAAAGAAGGCATTTCTGATTTAATAGGATAGTCTCATTTCTTCCTCCTAAGCATAAATATAACATCCCAATGTCCTAAAGATTTCAAAGTTAGCATTTTTAGCTACCTGAGAAACAAAATATTTGTTACAGGTTCATTTATATGAAGATTCATATGGAATGTTTAAATTCATAATGTTTCTGCAAAGACCCCCGGCTTATTATAAAAGAGAGTTAAAAACTGGGTAGATGAACTCTAGCAATTGGTGTAACTAACAGAGCTTTGAACAAAAAGCTGAGTGAAAAGTAGTGTTTTAGATTATTAAATAGTGGGGATTGCAACTGAAAGAGTGATAGGGCATTGGAACAGGCTGCCCAGGGAGGTGGTGGAGTCACCATCCCTGGCTGTGTTTAAGGGCCGTTTAGATGCAGTGTTAAGGGACATGGTGTAGGGGATGACTTTGTAGAGGAGGGTAGTTGGTTGGACTCGATGATCCCAAGGGTCTCTTCCAACCTAGACAATTCTATGATTCTATGATTCTATGCAATGTGAGTGATAGCTTTTACACGCATGCACTGTTCATACCTGAATCATGTGCCTTAAAAAACCTAAAAATCTGTTTTGATTAAGTACAGGGTTTGGTTTTTTTTTTATTACTCCTACAGAAATAAAGAAGAGGGCTCAATGGAAATTTAAAATTATATCCTCTGTTGGGCACTGGAAGAAATCAACTGGAGTGCTGCCAATTAACTTTTCTGAAAATAAAATGAAGATACCCAGCGTCTCCTACACTGAGGTCCAAAGTGACCCACAAGCAGCCTTAAACCACGCAACAAATACTTCTCGAGTTCAGATCCACCAAGGATAACATACTTGACCCTCTAGAACAGATAGATACTGTAAATAGCTAACAGCTCTTGACCTCTGTAGTGCTCTACAGTTGGAATTAAAGGTGATGATAATCTGGGCTGCTTATAGCTTGTGCATAGACAGTATCTCTGATGAAAGAAAATCCGAATTTTCAAGGTTGTTTTGACTGTTTTACCAGTTCCTCCTCCTGATTCATACTGTCCTTTGAAGAACAGGTACATGTTTTCCCTATCTCCCTCTATAAAATTGGACAATTACTGTGTCAATTAGCACAAAAAGGAAAGCTGCACAAGCAGCAAAGATTAACACAAATGTCTCATTATTGCTGACTAATTTTCCATTTGACACAAACTAACAAAACAGCACTTTTCCCTGTGAATCAATCCAAAAAGCAGCCTCTTTTCACTCTGTAGATTAGCCCTGTAGTCATACTTCCCCAACAAACCAGTCTACCCCACTCACGTCCTGTTGGCTTTTGTACCCTCTCATCCTGACAAGCCAGGATAAGAGAGTTAAGGACAAGGTTCTGGATTGCATTATTACGGATGAGTTGTCTCCCAAGGCTTAAGGGGAGCAGTATCGACCTCTGATATCCGATTCACTATTCAGCTTTTTTGCATAGAAGTTAATCCGTTACAAACAGTATTGCAAAGACGTAGAATTCATTAATCTCGTCAGACATAGGTACTGATAAACTCCAGTTAGTATAAAAGTGCGGTCAGTATAGTACCCAGTGCCCTGCGAAGACATACGGGTTTCATTTACAACCATTTCAAGTTTAAATGAAAGATTTCATATTAAACTTATTTCCATTTCCAGTGTTCAGGAATTGATATAATACTCCAGTGAGATTATTCCTGGGCAACCAGCGAAATGCTCTGAAGATAATCTGCAGATGCCATTATGAAGTCAGTCCATTCCTTGGCCAGCTCTTCGATAGAGGCTTCCTCCCCCCCGTATTCCTGTGGGAGAATGCTGACTGGGAAGTGTTCGGTCAGACTCTCCATGTAGTTATTTCCGTGCATATACACCTAAAAAAACCCATGAAAAGCATTTAGTTGGGTGTGAAAGCAAGACTACTGAGGCAGCAAAGAAACTCCGGGCAAGAACTGAAGCCACCAGCTCGGTTTGACTACGCAAGTTCATAACGAGCTCCTTCAATTAAGAAAGTAGCACCATGACCACGGACTGCAACCAGGGAACTGCATTTCATGCAGCTGCAAGCACAGGAGCCGAAACTGACTCCACGCTTGTTCCAGACTGGTTTAGTGACACCCATGAGGGTACACACCACGTTCCTACAGCTAAAGCGAGCTTTAGGGGGTAGGCAAGGCTGGGGTTTGGTCTTGTTGTGACAGGTAACTGTGTACTTGCTTTTCAGTCATTTCCAAGAAAAGGCCAGCGCTTGGCTCCTGGCCATTACTATCTGGTCCTGCCACATGTTTTTGAAAACAACATTATGCATTATGTGTGTAGGTTCAGACAGGTGCCAAGGAGGATATTCAGAAGAATCTAAATCTCAGTTCTTCTGTTTCAGTTCCAACTGAAATTAGATCCTGGACTACACCTCCACTTTCACCCTTGTAACACTGCAGGTTTGGTTCTTCTCTTCTTGCTTTATTGTAGCTATTTTGGAGCCTCGTTCATTACTTCAGGTCAGAAACTTCTTTAGGCCTCTTACTAACACTTGACAGGAATTGTCTGCAGCTATTATTACACAAAGACTACAAGAATATGCACTCAAAAGGTAGTTGGCTGCCTTTTATCCAACACTTCCTCCTCAGGAAATAAGATAATGAGTGAATAGTAATTATTCCTATGAAAGTATGGGGAACTGGCCCTTTTGAGTTTGGGATTTTTTTCAGATCATACCTGAAACTGTAAGCCAGAAGACAAGCCAATCTGCTTGTTTCATTACACAAACTGGGACATCTGGTTTGTTTCCTTTTAGACCTTTACTGTCCATCTACCCTCTTTTCTGCTTTTTGAGTTCTAGTCTGAGATATTCTGAGCTGGACCAGGTGATAGGTGCTTGTTTCACAGGTATTAAATGTGGGGAGAAGAAGGGCCACAGCATCAGGCTGCCCAAACATACTTTTTTAATCATCTTTTCAGAGTGAGGGACTGACTGCACAAGGCTGGCAGAAACAATCCTGCCTCTCTCCGATATCAAAACACACATGCAAGGAAAAGGGGACTGGCAAACAACAGCTAACAGTGACCAGGAAAATCTGGATCTACTGTCCTTCAGTGCAGCAGCTAATGAAAACGTGCAAGATCCATGTGCTGAGACAAGGAGGCTTCAGAGTGGGAATAAGAGTAGCCAGAGCTGCTTATTTTGTACCTTAGTCCTGCTGTTAACACTTCACAGTATTTCCTTCTCTGCCAGCTGAAACCTCCAATACTCATCCTATGCTACAAAACCCAGAATTCTTGGCATGTTTTTGCATCCAAACACAACAGGGTTTTGAGATTTAAAACTGCAAAACAATTTAAAACAACCAAGAAGCTATTTGGAAAGAAATTCTGAACTTAAGCCTGACCTATTTTTGATGCGTAAATGCCTCTGCAGGTCTTTCAGAACTAAGATGTTGTCGTCTATTAATTCTGCACAACTTGGAGCGGAACATCCCTGTTCAGTGACAATTTCTCACTGTCATTAATAGGCAGAGCATTGGGAAATGTGGGACCTATTTCTTCCTAGTCCTGCAGAAGAATTGCTGTGTGACCTCAAGCAAATCATTTAAGCTCCCTGTGTCACAGTGGTTTTTATCTTTAGAGTGGCGCTAACAGCAATCAGTTGCAACTCTCACGTTATTGATAACTGCAAATGCTTTCCAATTAGATTCCAGAGGCCTGTGTGGCACTAACACACAAAAATGATTTATGCTCTTCAGTGCTCAGGAGTAGCAGATCCTAAGGGAAGTGCTGGAGATTGTCATGTAGGGGTTTTGCGGCAGAAAGAAATATTTGTGTGCACTCACCCGTTCTTTTATTTTTTCAGTGAGAAAAGGCTTAATTAGAGCGAAGACTGGGTGGAAGAATAAAGGCTCATTAATCAAGTGGATACCTCGAACTTTTAGTGGAAAGGAATCCTGTGAACATAACATGAAAAACAGCATAAGAGAAAGAAAATATTATTGAAAATATTCTATTGTTAAGGACAAATCTGTGAAAAACTATCTAGTCCACAGGTTAGGGTATTCCTCCTGACCTTGCTAACAGCCACACTTTGGAGTGTTCTTAGTTTACACTGACCCAACAACGCTTAGAAAAACCACATCATGTTCCTCCTATTCGAAGGAACACCCCCCCCACAAAGCCCCCAAAAAACAGTATGAGGACAGGCTATTAAAAAAAACCAACCCACCAAATTACACATAAGTTATGTACACAAAGCTTGTGCTCAGCCTTTCCTCTGAGGTACAATTCTTCACAGCAGAAATTCTGCTGTTAATTTACCAAAAACCTCTCTAGCCACGTGCTTTCATTGGCAATTCACAGCCTGAAGGATTATATGTAAATATAGATAAATATAAATCATTGAAGCTACTAACTTGAAGTTGGATAACTTATAAATATAATTTAGAGACCTTATAAATATAATTTAGAGCCTTGAAATTACTGGGAATTTGCCCAAGCCAGAAGTTCAGCTTTACAAGATTACTGTTGTAATGAAAATTAAAAATTATATCTGCTATACAGCCTTTATAATATGAAATAAATCTATTTGCATTCACGACTCATTTAGAAGTCCCAGACCTTTGGAAGTTCAAAGAAAATATGGCAGTGCTCAAAGACAGCATGATGCAATGGGAAAAGCAGAGCTTCCATTTACATCCCAACTGATACTACCTCTGCAGCCAGAGGTTTTCTGCTTATAAATATGGTACTTCTCACAGCTCTCTCCCCTACACAGCAGCTCTTCTCACATTATTTCAAGCACTCTTCCGTGGATTAAAAAAAAAACAACAAACAAAACCCAAACACTACACATTTCTGAAGGGCAACTTATTTTAGATTTTAATGATAAAGACCTTAAAACTATTTGATTATAGGTTGATTGCATGTTATTATGTGTTATCATATACTTAAAGGCTATTATCATGTTTTTCAAAAAACAGTTTAGTTTTGCTTGGGGCATCAGATTTATTTAAGATGATGTCACTTACTAACGTTACTATGCCTTAGTACATATTTCCTTTCTATTAACTTATATTTCTTCATAAAGGATAGTAATTTGCAAGACACATTTTTTAAGAAAAACATAGGGTTGAAACTAAGGTTTCCTTAATTTTTACTTATAAGGATATTGAACAACACTAAGACAATCTCTGGGTGAAATATATGAGCTCAATTAAAGTGATGAAAGGAATCTGAAAAATAGAAAAGAGCTAAACTTACTTCTCAGGAAAAAAAAAGAACACTGGCAACATAAAATTATTTTCTGCCTTTTTTCAATAGCTATAATAAACATTTAGAAGCTTGAAAAACATGCAACAATGCTTAAACAGGACAAGATGGAAACATCACATTAAAATAATTTCCTGGTTCCAGATAATGGACTGAAGCCTTTAGATGCAATTGTAAATCCTATTCTGTCTCTTTCTGTTCTATTTCAAGGTTAAAAAAAATTACTAGCAACCCATTTACTACCTCAGAAATCGACTGAAACACTCTCACATGTCCTGTTCTCATGAGATCTGGCCCAGGATCATATGAACATCAATAGTTCTTACTCTAAACGTGAAAAGTTGGGAATAGCTGGTGGTTTCACTGAAGTTTTACAACTTTACAAAAAGGAAGAACAGCTGAAGTTCTGGTGATATTAGTTCAATGACTAAGCTTTGACTGAACCTCAGATATGAACCTTAGCATATCAGAGCAAGAGATTATCTCCCTGGCTCATTTCCACATCATAACAGTTTCATCACTACTGATTTTCAACCTAACTTCTGAAGGAAAATGTGATTATAGGACACACTGTAGCTTGCCTGTCAATTCTTTGTCCCCTTCTTTTTTCTTTTGTTCCCTCGCCCCTCCTCCCCCCCCAAATCCATTGGCAAAGTTTAACTGAATTTGACAGAAAGGAACAAGTCTTAAAGACAGTAAAGTCCCTAGAAGTTTTGTGAAAAACAGGAGGTGAGGTAGCAGTGAGTGGCACAATATAATGCTCATGTTAGAGGGCAAAAAGTAAGCAAAACATAAACATTATACATTGTATGGGTGGCAGCTGGATGGTTATGTAGCATCATCCATACTGGTAACAAGTTAGTACTGTCTTGCTCTTAACTACTCTTAACACGTGCTATTCCTCATCTTCTCTGAGTCTCAGGGAAAAAAAAGCTTTGAATGTTGAGTTAACACAAAAAAAATTGGAAGAGAAGAGATAAAACTGCAAGAACGTAGATTTAGATTAGATCTCAGGATGAAATTCTTTCCCGTGAGGGTGGTGAGGCACTGGAACAGGTTGCCCAGAGAAGCTGTGGATGTCCCATCCCTGGAGGTGTTGGAGTCTTATAAAATATCAGATGTTAAAGGACATTTACTGCTACACAAGAACATACTTTAAGTCAAATCAAGCACAACCTATGTCTGAACTATCTGACTTTTAATGGATTTAAGATTTTTTTTCTTTCAAGCCACATAGAGTCTCAGAATGGCTAAGGAAGGAAAATTCACCATAGCTTAGAACAGATGAAAAATAGGGAGTTCCAGCAATGAAGAAGCATAAAGCAGAATGTTATACTTACTGTGAGCACAGCAGCAATTTTCTTGGCCACTGCTGGACTGATTTGAAATGCATGAGCAAATCGCCAGCCTTGAAGATCAAAGATAGCCTTGACTCCATTCCGCTGAGTCTCAATCTCCTTTACAATGAGTTCAGATGTGATAAGACTTACACGGAACACATCGTATGCAGTAAATAACTTGGGATCCCATTGTCCTGAAGAGTAAACAGATTGCACTGCATTACCACAAGAATACCACATACACCTGTAATTTTGCTTGTTACTGCTTCTAACGCGCTTCTCATGAGCAAAAAGTAACCAGCAATATCAAACGTCCCAAAATAAACAGACTTGCCAGTAAATAAGTTATCTTGTGTGCCTGCTCTGTCACTCATCTTTTGAACTCTTTTTGTGGATGGTACCACCTAATGGTAGATGGTTGTAGATGCCACCTAAGGTAGTATGTTTCACCTATGGCCGTAGCCTCCAGTAGAAGGTTTTGACAGGAACAGCTTAATTCAGTAACAGTCATTTTAGCAGAAACCAAAGATCAGCAATCCAATCAATTCATATAATTTTTCTTCAGTGCAGTAATTCTGTCAAGATTCAGTTAATCTCGCCTGTTTTTCTGGCCTGAGCAAAGAACGACATGGGATGAGCCTTAACCCTGGATGAAAGCTTCAGAGAACACAACTTTTCAGAGATACATTATTTTCTACTAGACCAGCTGTTATTTAAATGATCCTTTAGAAGTTGTCAAAAATAATTTCTTTGTCCAAAACAAGCACAAATAAATATGTTAACACATGATCATTTAACTGTATCTTCTAAAAAGACTTTGGGGAGTGCATGAAACAAACCAAGGATATTCAGGGTGTTGTTAGATAGTGCTTTTTTCCTACATCTAAACAGTGAAAACCTCGTGAACTTCTCACCTTCATCTAAACTGAACATTGGGACATGAATAGGTGTACACCTTTTTTTTTTTCCCCTGTTCTCTCTCTCTGCTTTGTGCTGCACGTGCACCAGTACCACAGTCTTAGAATATGGCTTTGAAAATTTGCATGGAAACAAGCAATTGTTGCGACCCAAATAACCATGTATTCTTGCAGGTTTTAGGGTTTTAACCTTAAGACTTTTTCTGATGCAGACAAGAATTCCACTATAAAGAAAGTAAGATTGTACAGTTTTAGCCATATCAATATGTAAGTCAAATTATATATAACAGTTACAGGTCAATGAGCTTTATATTAATGTAAAGGTATTTCTAACAGGGAACATAAATATGCAACATTTCTAGTTAAGACATTCTGGTATGATCTAATTTTATCAATTCCTAGTGTTGCACCCATAAAATACTTTTATTTTGCTGCTCAAATTGTGATAATGAAAAGAAACCATAACCAACAAAACAACCATCAAAACACAACCAAACTGTCAATGCCAGAGCCAGGTGTGAATCAGGTCCAAGCAATTTTGTCACTCACCAATTCTGTATATTAGAACTTTGCTTCCATGTGGGTCCCTTGATCTCAGGACTCCATGATAGCCAGCATGCAAAAGACCAAGTATAGAAGATGGTCGTAAATCTGCACTTATTTCTGGGCATTCAACTCTCCACTTCTGGTAATTCTTCAATAACTGGAAAAAAAATAAATGTGGATGACGGATAGGTATCAGGTATTACATGAAGAGCACAGTTAAAAATGTGTTTTCAGTATGTGGTCACAGTCAGAGGTTCAAGTCACTAAATTAGCTGTCAGTTCATTGTGTATTTTAATCAAATCCCTCCTAGCAGTAGAAGGTTTCTATACTGGATCAAATAAGTGAGTTATGATGAATTTAGAATCTTGTCAACTTGTTAATGGACTGCAGTTATCATTTTGTGTCAGAGAAAATTGGAATATGGAGAAAAAGCCAGTAGGTCCCATGTAAAATACAGCTGAAAGCCAGTTTTCTTACTCAGATTTTCTTACTCAGATTTTGTTCTTACTCAGGGTTTGTTGAACTTAGATGTGCAAAATCTCAAGAGGAACATTCTCCCTCCACCATCCCACCGCACGCCCTACCCCTGCAAAGTATGAGCCCATTTTATACACACAGTCATTAATAACTTCAGCATACTATTTGAAACAGGTTTGATGATCGGCATATCTAAAGCACATTTTCAAAGTGCCTCCTACCCCTCTGAAATGGCAGAATATAACAATGTAGTAGGTCCGTTACTCATGAGACAATTTCTCTCGCCCAGAGTGGAAATGATGAGAACCTGTTTTGCTAAATTAGAGACCCTGTCCATTACTGGGGACGTGACCACCCTGGTCCCTAAGGCTGGAAGGCAGCACCATCACCAAGTGCATCTGAGGCACAGGAAGGGCTGTGTGTTGAAAGGCGAGGGCCCAACTCTAAGGAAGGATCAATTAAAGGCGTTTCTTTCTGAGCTAACATCTACGTAGGGGAATTACAGGGGATACTGTGAAAGGTCATCTTAGAGATGAATCACGAGAAATTAAATTGGTGATGCAGTAGTTCTAATTTCCAAGTCTAATTACTGTTTCCCCTTTAATGTTAATTAAGTGGGGGTGGAGAAAATGAACTGCTATGGCCTGCAACTAAAATTTATTTAAGCCATTTTGCATAGGTAAGCGGGAAGCTATGCACAACCATCTTCTAAAAACCTTCCTCTAAATTCATCAACTAAATTCTGCCTCTGCTGCATTACCCACCCATGCCAAGTTCTCTAGCTCTGAGTTTGGAGGGTAGAGGGATAGCTATGGCAAGTAATTTAGATTGCGTATTTAAATTTCCTAAACAGCTACAGTTTAGACTTCTAATCCGAGACCTTCAAAAGAGATAAAAGAATCAGAATTTTTCAGTACCTCATTTCAGAAACTGAAATATAGGTTTAAATCTTAAAGGCAGCATGCACAGGTTCAAATCATTACTGTATTTCAACAAACAGCAAAACCCAATCTGATCCTCAGCACAGTTTCACAAATCAGGTGTGTTCCCCACATCAAACAACAGTCTTTTATCTCTGTTAATTTGTACTAACAGAAATTTATTTTTATTCATTTCTCAACTATTTCATGTTTCACAGCAGGAACTGTCAGCTCCAACTAATAAAACATAACCGTAAATAAATTACAAACTTCTGGTATCTATGCAAGTATAATTTTCTTCACCATTTTCACAGAAAGGATGGTCAGAAGGAACCCCAGTGGACACTGAATTCATCCCTTGGAACATCACAGACTCATAGAGGGAGACCTAAGATTCACCATCCTTTACCTCACAGCATGCTTACAGTAGATAGTCTTTTTTCTTATACTTCCCTCTGCTTTCAAGTCTCTTGTATTGTTTTACATATACTTTTTCTTCAGCTTAAAGCTTTTCTGCTCAGATGAAGGTCTTGAACTATTTTGAAAGTCTCTCAAAAGAATTGTCATGAGGAAACTATTTATAAGGCATTACTGTTTGTCAGAAGAATTTATTTACAAATAGATGACAAACCGAACAGAAATTATCTATATCCTTCATGGAAATAGCATTTATAAATATGTATTTATAGGTACAAAAATGAAAAAGCTCATCTGCCACACTAAAATCCTATCTGATTTGGCAATGAGAAGTTGATAAAAGCTTCATTCTAAATCATACACCGTAGAAAGAAACATTTAACCATTAGGAGAATTTTACTCAAAGCTTTTTGACTGCATTAAATCTGTTCTAGCCTAGGCTAACTTAAAAACAAACAAACAAACAAGGTTGGGGGTGGGAGTGAGTAGGGAAAGTAAGTTAATTTGTGGAACAGTAATTCACTATAATTGCAAAGATGAGGTACTCTGATTATCTCACTCTGTTAGTGCTTGACTCTCTACAAAGGGCACTGTTTGAGCAATACCAGCCGCTTTGTGCCAACCAGACACCACTGTCAACATACTACGTTCTTTTCCTTGGTCTTTCCAATACAAACACTTAAACAGCAGCTAAATACAGAAACACCCTCAAAACAACTATGCAAACATCTGTAGCTTTGTCATTTCTCCCTTTTCTTCTAAAATCTTGTTGTACCACAACTTAACGAACCTAATCAACAATTACATAAATGTTTTAAACATCTCTTTGAAGAGCTATGTGCCAAAACCAAGATGAGAAAAAACCCCGATACACTCATTCAATACCCTAAATGATCCCATCTTGTCAGTACAGTCATTTTCTCATTTTCACAAATACTTTCCCAAGTGGTACATTTTTTAGACATATAACATGGCTAAGTTCCAAACATACTTCCCTTGGTCAGAAAACCATGAAGTGCTGAAGAGAGTTCAGATTTTGAAAACTTAATTTATTACCTGAAATGTTTTAGAGCTGAAGTAAAGGTTAGCGTTAGGTGATCTTCCACAGCATCTACAGCTAGTTTGGGGACATATTCTGTAACCTTTAAGCATATAATGGGATTCAAAAACTAGCAGTGAATACTTACAGTTTTACTTCATTTTGAAAATACCTAGTCTAACATTAATTAAGCACAGAAATTCACATGCAATTTTTAAAATGTGATTTACTTTTTAGTAAAGACAGCAAGGAAAAACATAAACATTATATATATAACAGTCTGGATCTAGAAGATGAAGCAACCTAATGTCAGGAAAAACAGGAGCATTTGTTAGTATAAAAAATGGCTCGTGTACTTACAACACAAGGAAAAACATCTCAATGTATAATTATCCCTGTTTACAAACTGAATAACCTACTTATCATCTGCTCAGCATCTGAAAATCGATGCAAGAAAACTTGACAAATGAGGAAAGCTGGATGAAAAACTCCAGTGTCTGCAGTTAAGCATTAATCAAGAGGTTTTGTCCTGAGGTCTCTTGGGGATAGTACCAGGTTTCTGAACATCGGAAATGATAAAGTTACTGATTAATCCAAGATTCATGTGCTACAAACCAAAGAAACGTGAACTTAGTACTCACTTAGAATTAAAAGAACTAGAAAACAATGCACTTGCTACAGAAACCAATATATCTGGATATGTAAATTATTTTTTCTTGATGAAGAAGTATTTATTCATATTAACAAAGATGCTAGACAGAATTAGGCCTCTACTGTGTCAGCAGATGCACACAGTATTTAGGGGAAAAAAAGTGTTTTCTGTTGGCAATCTTTGGAGGAGAAACCAACAGCTCAAACTTTAGAACATAAACATGTATATATATATACACATAAACACGTACATTTGTGCATATATATTTTCTGTGGTTTTTTTAATACGTGTGTATATAGTTACACAGAATTTAAACATATGATGTACGCGGACAAAGAATCTAAAGCATTTTTATAGAGACACAGAACTTTCCCAATTCCACATGTGTTACCTCTTTGCCAGTTGGGAGCAGACTGGCAGACGGGTAAGTTGGGACATTTGGCTTAGCACAAAGGGAGGACTGGCTGACTGACTTGTGTCTCCTCAGCTGGCCACAGAGTGTAAGAGGGGCTCTTCCATCCTTTTCGAGGAATCCCTCTGTATTGATGGAAGAAAAGCAGCCAAGTAATGGATTTAAACTTGGTATTTATATTTGAATGATGTGAAGATTCCCAGAGATAACACCTGAGATTCAGAAGTATGTCTGACACCACGGAAAACAATCTTTCTTGTGCATCATAGTTATTAAGAGTGTGGCCAGTAGGTCGAGGGAGGTCATCCTCCCCCTCTACTCTGCACTGGTGAGGCTGCATCCGGAGCACTGCATCCAGTTCTGGGCTCCCCAGTTCAAGACAGACAGGGAACTACTGGAGAGAGTCCAGAGCGGGGCAACAAAGATGATGGAGGGATTGGAGCATCTCCCTGATGAGGAAAGGCTGAGAGAGCTGGGACTCTTTAGCCTGGAGAAGAGAAGGCTGAGGGGAGACCTTATTAATGCTTATAAGTATCTAAAGGGCAGGTTGAAGGAGGAGGGAGCCAGACTCTTTTCAGTGGTTCCCAGTGACAGGACGAGGGGCAACGGGCACAAGCTGGGACATGGGAAGTTTCATTCAAATATGAGAAAAAACTTCTTTAGAGTGAGGGTGGCAGAGCCCTGGAAGAGGCTGCTCAGGGAGGGTGTGCAGTCCCCCTCTCCAGAGATCTTCAAGCCCCGCCAGGATGCAGTCCTGAGTGATGTGCTTTGGCATGGGAGTTGGACTAGATGATCTCTCTTCCACCTCCGACAGTTCCGTGAGTTCAAGCAACTTCTTTGCAGTACAACACACGAGGAAGTCTTGATTTCCTCCATAAGTCAAATACAGGGCAAAGACAAAATCTGACTGTACACCTTCATATCAACCAGAACTCCTAAAAGGGTCCTAGGTATTTAGACAGATTTGAGCACCATAAAAACTATCCTTACAAAAGTCTAAGTGTTATGTTAGGAAAACGTCCCTTGGCATAGGATTTCAATGTTGCATTTTTACTGAATTTATAGATTTTCATTCTTTTCCCCAGAGTATGATCTATTTCAAGTACAAAAAGACAGTATCCCCAAGTCACTGAGAACTAGCCTGATACAAGAGTTGTGGGATGTAATTCAAGGACATAAGAAAATGCACTAGCAGAAAGGATTTATGGAGGACAGGAGATGCTAGTTCTCCAGATTTCACATGTCACTGCTGAATCCAAGTGACAGTGTTTTGGATCACAACAATGAAATCAAACATATGCACAAAGCCGATACATTTAAAAAGGGATATATGAACCCTTTAGCACAGTTAATGGCGATCTATGGCCCTGCTTCTCAGTTTACAGCATACATAGTAGGAGATCCATCTGTACAAATTAATGAGCAAACAACATGCCCAGCTCAGGTACGAACTCATATCCAGATTAAAATCTTTCGCAGCCTTAACATCTGATCCCCACCTGTATCTCCCACAGGCATTACAAAGGCACAGAGTTGGCTGCAACAACATAACACTGTTCCTTCTGAGCGTTAATTTTTGGTAAGGTAAAGTATTGCCTAAAAGTCCCACAGGACAAGAAAAATTCTTATTTATCTATTGAAGGTTTGTTGTGGTGTTAGACAGTTACTGTTACATCTGTGTCAAAGGACTCTCTGCTCATTCCTAGAGACAAATACCTGCCAGTATTTCACGTAGACTGACTTAACACTTTCTTACCAATAACATTCATATATTTGAAATCCTTTCATCAAAGCTATCTGCTTAACTTCTCCTCTTCTTTGCTTTTACCTCACTTCACCTGTACTCAAGTCGTTCAAGGTCGTGGATACATCTCCAGCCACTTTCTAAGACAAAGCATTGGGCTAAGTTTAATCCTTCCTGTGATTCAAAGTGCAGAAAAATTATTCTATTCTATCTTGGGAACAGTCTGTTACTGAGCTTAATTGAATAATGACTGGCTTTAAAAAATACAAACAGTTCTAGTGCTTTTCCAAGTTCTTTACTTCCAGCTACCCGTTTCAGGGGTAGATTTTTCTTCTAGCATGATGTGTATCAATGGATCAGCACCTGAAAGCAAGTCTGGAATTGCCAGTGGAAAAACGTACAAGATTGCTGTTGGAATGAGTCATCATCAAAGATACAGAAATGAAATCTCTTGACACAATCTACCCCATCATTCTCTTCTGAAGCATTTCCAAATGTTGATAAACCGTAATCAGATAAATCTGTGTCAAATATTAACCAGGGATGCATCAATAAACAGCCTGGTCAAGCGCCAGACTCTTGATTCATATTTAAGCCTAAGTATGAGCCCACACTAAGAAAGATGCTTGGCAAGAGCTTGAAGACCTTTGGTGAAAAGCCCTGACAGAGCCACAAACTTTGATTATCCCTCAAAGGGTACTGTACAAGTACTTATGCAGGAGAACACAGCATCCCAGTGGGCAAAAAAAGGGACTGTATCAGCCTGAACTCCAAAGTGCCAGGCAACATCAAACCAGGGCGGCAGGGAGCAGCCACTGTCAGAACTGATGGCAGGAGGACTCTGTCTAGGATGATGTACTAACATAACCTCTGCATCAGGTCAAGCTTGGGTTAGATTATGACCACCCCAGATTTTTGCACATTAATTCTCTTGGACTTCAGTAAACCCAGTGCAGATAAAATTGCAGACATGCCTTTAAAAAACAAAGCAAACAAAAAAACCCCTCAAAACAAACAAACAAAAAAACCACAAACACCACCCCCCTCCCCCAAAATGCTTCTTTTCTTCTTCCCATGCTGTAACAGAAGTAACCTAGAAATTGGTGTCAGCTGGTATGTGGAAGATTAAATACAAGTAGCTACAGCATTTATACAGACCTGAAATTCTAGATAGAAAGATTAAACACAGGTGATTTTCGAACATCAAAATCTCTCAGTTCAAAGAAGGGTCCAAACAAGAAATTTAGAAACTTAGCAGCCTGTGGAGACTCAGAAATTCTGAAAAGATTCCAAAAAGACTCATTTTTTCCAAAACAGGTCCCCAACCCTAGAGGGCTGATTCTCCAGAAGAATATAGGAAATTTGCTACTTCTTAGACTCCATCTCTAAACCCAGCTTAGATTCTACACTCTTGGAGATTAGTCCTACCTACAAGACATCTCATAATTAATCACAAGAAAGTGCAGAAACATATGGGTCAAATTCTGAAATGCCACTGTCCTGTCTACAGGATTATCAGTAACAACCAATTGCAATGCAATTAGGAGTGCATATTTAGGAGCACATATTGTCTTCACTAAGCATTTTGGAACCAAGGAATATAGAAAAACAAAAATGGCTTTTGTTGGAAAAGCAAAAAAACAAGGCACGGTCCTACAGTTATTAGTGCACATCTGATATAAACAATCTCGCAAACTTCAAGCAAAAGCAAGATCCATAAATATTCAAAGGAACCTGATTTGACTTGCTAGTTCTGCTGAGGAAGAAAGGTTTAAAGCTATGATGCAAGTCTTATGAGCCAAATTAAAAAAACGCAACATATAGTTTTTAAAGTTATTTCTGATTAAGGGCTTAATTTAATTTCTCGTTTAGCTACCCTGATCCTGCAGTGTGTCCATATGCAATCAATCTTCTCTTATGGCAACTAAACTTGGAAAATCTACAGTTGTGGAGAAGTCAGAAACTAAAAGGTGAGCTCTGTTGGGCAATGCTGTGTACACCTCATCAAGTTCCACTAAAACACAGCTTCCAGTTGGCACAAGCGAATACATGCTTTTGCCCTGGGAAGATCTGGAAATACCTTCTGTTCAGAAGGGTTAGCGGTTGCCAACCTTTCTGTAAAAAAAGAAACAATTAATAACAATTTGTACCTCTGGGCATTAAAAATATATATGCCATTCTCTGTATGGCGAAGAGCCATACAAACAGCCAGGAAAGTACCAAAAACTTACCAAAGCCCCAAAGGAGTGTTGTAAACGACAAGACTCCAAGACAAAAGAAGTTTTTACTCATAGGCTCATAGCTTTACGCTAGAGTCACTATAAACCTGCAGTGAAACCGGTTAACGTTGCTAGTAACTAGTAATCTGAGCCTGATGAGTGCGATAAGGATATCCTTGAAAGGATATTGTTTCCCGACTGAAGTCGTGACCTTACCACGCTTACCCGTCACCTCTGCGTTAGGCGGCCACACCGCACTTACCATAACCTTGGCCTTACCTGAGGGGAAGCTGCACAAAGCCACCCGCCGCCTTGGCGGGGCCCCACGCGTGACAAGCAATTAGTTACACCCCGAAACTCCCCGCTCGGCCTCAGCCCACCCTGAGCATCGACAACACCCCGCCTGCTCCCCAAACCACCCCGGTGCCTCCCCACCACCC
>VXAK01015304.1:342840-369770 GCA_013399435.1 Arenaria interpres
GAAAGGGTGATCAGCCATTGGAATGGGCTGCCCGGGGAGGTGGTTGAGGCACCATCTCTGGAGGTCTTCAAAAGACGGGTTGATGTGGTGCTGGGAGATATGGTTTAGTGATGGTGTTGCTTTTTGTGTGTTGTGTGGGTGTTTATTTTTGTCAAAATTAGGTTGACGGTTGGACAAGATGATCTTTAAGGTCCCTTCCAACCTAGAAGATTCTGTGATTCATTAATGTGGAGATGTGCCGGTAGCAATAACATCCGTTCTGCCGGGAGAAAGGATGGGGGGAATCGAATCCAGCTTTAGTCCGGCTTTACTGCCCAGCAGTGAGTTCAATTATCAAAGGTGAAGAGTTCATTGCTGCTATTAGTATTTTTATTATAACCATTTCCTTTGATTAGGTTTCCTTTGAGATCTCTCTGGCCTACTTAGGCTAAAAGCCTCACTTCATTTACCGTGCAATTTATAAGCCATACTTAGGCCTATTAAAAGGTTTACAAAACTTTGTGCCAGATTATCTTCCCCTTCTCTGGTTTTCTACATGTACACTTAATATTCCCTTCTTGATGAGCCTTTCGGTTGTATCTAACCACTTCTTGGACTCTTGAACATACTGCTGAAACATCTGCAGGTATCCCCCTCAATTTGATGAATGAAAAAAAAAAATAGCCTAACAAAATGCATAAAGGTAAAGAGTGGGAGGAGTGCGAATAATCATGCCAAAAAAAGAGATTAAAACAGGAACTCAAGGGACTGAACCTGCAGGTGCATGAAGTGTTGAAGCGAAGGACAAAAATTGGGAAACAGATGGGTGTAGTTTATAGACGGGTCAAGAGTATATAGTGGTGGACATGTAGAATGGCAGGGAGGAGGAAGGTGTGAGGACGTATGGACCTGCCCTTGATCAAGAATTAAGAAACAAGCTGGAAATACAACAAGAAACAAGGAGAACAGAATGTGGAGAAGGCAGTAGCAGCAGATTGTGCTAAAGCTTTTGCTTCTGTACAGAGCTGCGCAGAGCCTCCATGGGAAAAGTGTCATGCAAACGTGTAACCCAACCACGGGTGGCAGGACAAACACAAAGGGATATCACAGTGAGGTCACACAATGCTTTTAAATGCCACTTCCTAATTTTTGAGCACTTAGTTTTGCCGTCTCAGTGTTATTACAGCTTAAAGTTTTGTCTGTAAAACATGAAGGGTGAGAAAACACAGATACCTTTTATTACCCCCTTCAGCTGAGCAACTCATAGCTTTTAGCTAGCTTTTCTACAAAATTCACATAGCAATTTTGGCTTCATATTTGACCAAAGTTAAAGTGATTTCCCTCAAGACTATTTAAAATAGACTTTAGGGTTCCGTTTCTCAGGAGCTGATTGTCCCCCTGTACTGGGCCCTGATGAGGCCCCACCTCGAGTGCTGTGTCCAATTTTGGGCCCCTCAACACAAAAAAGACATTGAGGTGCTGGAGCGGGTCCAGAGAAGGGCAACAAAGATGGTGAGGGGTCTGGAGCACAAGTCTCATGAGGAGCAGCTGAGGGAGATGGGGTTGTTCAGCCTGGAGAAAAGGAGGCTGAGGGGAGACCTTCTCGCTCTCTCCCACTCCCTGAAAGGAGGGTGTAGTGGGGGTTGGTCCCTTCTCCCAAGTCACAGGCGATAGGATAAGAGGAAACGGTCTCAAGTTGCACCCGGGGAGGTTCAGATTGGATATTAGGAAAAATTTTTACACGGAAAGGGTTATTAAGCCTTGGAATGGGCTGCCCAGGGAAGTGGTTGAGTCCCCATCCCTGGAGGTATTCAAAAGACAGGTTGACACAGTGCTTAATGACATGGTTTAGTGATGTTTTTTTGTCAGAGTTAGGTTGATGGTTGAACTAGATGATCTTAAAGGTCCCTTCCAACCTAGACAATTCTATGATTCTAAAAATTCCTCGAGTGGGACTGAATTTGTAATGCTAATGAGAGCTCCTGTCTCTGTCAGTGAAGATGTGATATCATCAGGGCTTCACATAAAGGAGCTGACGTATCAAATACCTGACCCTTCACCAGAGCAATTAAGACCTGTTGCAAGACAAGGCTTGTAGGTAAAGCTTTTGTTTTGTTTAATTACATGTGGAAAAGGGCTCAAGTGCCTGAAAGCTCTGTCTAAATAAAATATGCCTGTTTGTAAGCTTTGCCTTGTTTGTGTCCTTGGACTATAATGATTACCTGCTACAACAAAGACTTGAAATTGTGGCAACATCTCTTAGGTATTTTGTTCCAGTCAAAGACACGTGAAAATCATTTACACTGAGATTAGGTTTGTTCTTAGAGCTCAAAAATCACCTCTCCGATACACTGTATATAATAAGAAAATATGTGTAACTGTTATATTAGGGGATGTTTCAAAGGCATTAAAATGTATCTGTAAGTTAAAAATAGTCCTTTGGTTAAGTAAGCTGAAAACAGGGCACATGTCACAAGGATTCCAGCCTCATAATACACCGTGTATGGGTGAAATCCTGAAGCTACTGAAAGCAATCTGTTGTGTATTTCTGTAGCCCTCAGTGCAAGGGAATCCTAGCAGTCATCCTGGCTAAAGCATGGATGTGGCACCTAGGGACATGGTTTAGTGGTGGGCTCGATGGTCTTAAAGCTCTTTTCCAAACTAAATGATCCTATGATTGTATGATTCTAGGTTCAGAAAGGTCAGGGAGAAGGAGCTGCGAAAGTTAGTGGTCTATCTGTAGCAAAGGGTCTGAAGCGAATGGGAAAAGAAAGCTCAACACTGAAGTCTTTTCCTTAGGAAGCATGAGTCTCTGCTCCTTTTTTTTTACGGGACACTACAAAAAATCATAAAAGGTTTTTGAGTTTCAACCCTGAAGTAGTAGTTGTGTCATTTCTGTGAACGATACGGATAAATAGAAGGACCTCGTCTTTGACACACCCTCATTTAAGATCGCATTAGCACACAAATTTCAATTAGAATCAATAGTAAAAATTTGACTTTCATAGACGATGAACACAATGTCAGTCGGTGAGGATAGCAGGTAGTCAGCATTTCTATAAATTAAGTTCTAGCCTAAACTTGTGCAGAGGAAGCCATCATGCGATGTCTTATTTTCAGATCTCTGTTTTTTTATTAAGAATTTGCTTATTTCAAAAGTGTAAGTGCAGAGATGTGAGACAGGAAATCAAGAAAATAATTGGGAGAGTGGTTTTACAGGGTGCCAGATGGCTTGCTCTTTCCTCTTGCCTTTCTCCTCAAAGAAGCATCAACAGCTAAAACAAAATAACCCTACTCTACTAAAAAAAAAATTAAGTTTGAGTATTTCTTCTTCAAGCTTATCACATATTCCAGGGTGGATAGGCATTTGGGAGGAATTAGGTTACCATTTATTAACTAGAGAGACATGAAATTGCATGGCACATGGGAAAAACTATTATTTATCACTGGTATTTATTATGTACAGGTGAAAAAACCACCCAGTTCTGTACAAGTAAACTGTACAAATGCAAGCTTCCAGTGAAATCCAGACTAGACAGTCAGATCAGTGGGACCCCGAGTTTGTTATGGGACTCTGTTCCCATGAAGTACTTTGGAATATTACTGTGGAAGAAATAAATTTTTCAAGCTAAGCAGAATTGAGAACCTGTTACTGTACCGAAGGCTGACCACTTTGTACAGAAAAAAAAAAAAAAACCCACAAAAAAGAAGAAGTGTGTAGTAGTTGCCATCCTTCTCTGAATGAATACTGTAGGAACGCCTCAGTACGGGACGTATCAGAGCTGAAGGTGTCAGCCTTTCCATGAAACTTAAAGCCCAAGGTCTAGTAGGTCTGGTTATTGCAGATATAAATGCTTTTCTCAAAGAAATTTTCAGAAATTTGTCTGAATTTCACCATGATCCATCCTTCTCCTGGAGAAGAGAAGGCTCCGGGGAGACCTTAGANTTTGTCTGAGGGTGTCTAAAACCCACCTTTCGGTGGGTCCTTCAAAGTTTCATCTTGCTAATGAAGAACTGTGTACACGCCACAAATATTCTGCAAAGGCAGAACGTGATTTCTCTTCCATCTGAAATATCGATCGCATTTTAGCTGGGGAACACAAACCAGTATATCCCAAATACGCTTAAAATCTCGGAATCATTACCAATACAGCCAGTCTGCCATCTGTCTCACTTAATGAACAGAACGATCCTGATTGAGAGGAACCTGATCTGGTGGGAGGTGTCCCTGCCCAGGGCAGGGGGGTTGGAACTCGATGATCTTTAAGGTCCCTTCCAACTCCAGCCATTCTATGATTCTTGTCTCTCTGCTCACTGGTGCTGATAGCATCGCTCATAACTTTGGCAAACCTTTCCCTATTTCACTAGACCTTAAGGTTTATAATATACTGTCTAGCAGGGTTGCCTGGTGACTCAGCAACTTAGCAATAGCCTTTAAAAGTCTTGCTCTATAATATAATACAATTCAGCAATCTCAGCAGACAGTTGATGGTAGGTACACTGGCAGAGAACTTGTCTTTCCTTGTACAGCACCGTAGATTATTTCGTGTAAGCTTCCAGTTAAATTACATCCAGTTTATTCTGCTCTGTAAGACACTGCAATCCGTGGTGTGTGGAGAGATGATGAAAAACACCCGTGATCGGGAACTGGCAGGGTAACTCAAGGACTGAGTGAGTGATGAAGGGGAAAGACTTTTATCCTGCTGTCTTGCTGTCGCAAGAGTATGAATCACCTGCAGCAAACCATTTGCAGAAGTGACAGTTTATTTACTGTCAGATTTACGGGCATCCCCCCGAGGCCTGGGCATGTTACAGAAGCAAAAAAGGGCTGGCTGGACCCAGCCCTGTCAGGTGGCTGGGAGAATATGCATCATATATGTATGTTTAAAGAGAGGAAAGACTTGTTTAGGTTCCTTAACCCTTGTCTCTTTTTTCTTTCAAATAAAACTGTGCCCACACCTATGGGGAAGGATTTACCCATCGGCTGTATATTTAATTAAATAATTCAGGCTTTAATTTCACCTTTTGCAGTTTTCCACTTATCACTGATTTTTAGTTGAAACTGACCTGACCAATTTCTCTGTGTTTTCATTGAAGACCTTCTGTAAAGTGCTGGTGAGGAGACAAGAAAAAAAAAAAAAAAAAGTAAACAACAGCTCTTCAGCAAACTTCTTGTTATTCCCTGCATCTGCCTGTTTCACAACTTCTGTCTGTGACCGTGAGTTTGGTCTGGCTGGCTGTAGCGTCCCTCCCTGGGACCTCTGCTCACAATTTTTTTGCTGCTTTTGCAGCTTGTCAACATTTCCACTGTATAAGAATGCGAGCGATAAAAAGATGCTAACTCAGGTTGCTGGGGCTGACAGCCCCTGGAAAGCTGCGAGCAAAATCAACAAGCAGAATCGATAGAGTGAATATTTGTGCATTCACGTGCCCCGTGATGAAGGGAATGGAGCATCTCCCTGATGAGGAAAGGCTGAGAGACCTGGGGCTGTTTAGCCTGGAGAAGAAAAGATTGAGAGGGGACCTCATCAAGGCTTATCAATATCTAGAGGGCGGGTGTCAAGAGGATTGGGTCAGGCTCTTCTCAGTGGTGCCCAGCAACAGGACAAAGGGCAATGGGCACAAGCTGGAACACAGAAAGTTCTGTCTGAACATGTGGAAAAGTTCTCTGCTTTGAGGATGGCAGAGCCCTGGAAGAGGTTGTCCAGAGAGGTGGTGGAGTCTCCTTCTCTGGAGATACTCAAAACCAGCCTGGATACGTTCCTGTCCAACCTGCTCTGGGAGGGAGTTTGGACTAGGTGATCTCCAGAGGTCCCTCCAGCCCCACATCATTCTGTGACTCCGTGATTCCTGCCTGCGTCCCAGCATATGATCACCACCTGCAGTATAGCTCCAGCAGCAGCCGCCCATGGATTACGATCTGCTGTTCCCCTTTCCTTTACCTTTAATGCTGAGTACTCAATCAAAGCACGCTGCTGTTCCAAGGTGTGGTTCTTTGCTGCCTTGTATTAAAATTTATTGCACTCTGCAACTGTCAGCTTTTTAGTCCTGTTTATGGTACACAGGGTAATAAATACCTGGTGTAGTGGGAGGTGTCCCTGCCCATGGCAGAGGGGTTGGAACTCGATGATCTTTAAGGTCCCTTCCAACCCAAACCATGCAATGATTCTATGAAATACAAGCCCTGGCACAGAAGCAGCATCCAATGTCCTGACTTAACAAATATCTGCCTGGGAAGGTAACTCTAAATGGAATTTTACTAGCCAGGGAGTTAGATGCTGACTCTGCGGTCTCAAAATGGGACCATCTTGAAGTCCTGTGCTGGAATTCTGCACTGAAATATGTCAAGAAGAAAAAAAAAAAAAAACAAACAAGGAAATCAATTTCTGTCATGAAAACATAGTCACTGGAGAACAGGACGTGTTGTTTCATATTAATGCCAACTTGACGGTTACAACATTTGCCAGTACTGTAAAACTTCCAGGTTTGATTCCTCCCTCTGTTTCCAAATCCTTGTCTCAAAAAAATGCCTTTAATGCTGTAAAAGAATACTAGGAGAACACTCTGTCCTTCAGCTATAGTACATATTGTTCATTAGGATTATTTGGGGTTTAGGGCAAAATAAGATGAACCTTACAAGGGAGCATAGCAATCAGAGGACTAAATAGCATAAATGAGTAGGAACTTACGTTCAGGATCCCGCTCCAAGAAGTGTTTATGTATTTCACAAGTCACACACAAAGATATCCAGGAGGAGGGACTGCCAAACTCTTCTCCATGTCGGCGAATAAATGTTGCTGTTGTGTGGGAAGCCTGCAGGAGGGATGGAAATCTCAAAGGCACAGAATAATATTATTTTTGTCTTTCAAAAAGGGGACATTTTGGGGAAAATAAAACATCCATAGTAGTTATGTGCAGCAGTCGTTGGCAAACTATTACTTTAGAAATAAGAAATGCATTAAATATAATTTAATACATAGAAACTACTGAGATATACGTACTAAATAAGTTCACTTTGGAATTAAATCCCTGTATTCTATCTAAAGACAGAAGTGTACTTTCCACAAAGGTCTTTGTCTCTGAAAAAATTAGGAAGAAAATAAGGTTTTTGTCTGAAAAAATTAATAGGAAAATAACAATGAGAGAACATCAGTGCTCTTGTTGACAGTAAACATAGACGGAGATTACAACCAATGAAGCTCAGCAGTGATTTATAACTAGAGATCTAATGTTATTATACAGATTCTATAATGTTATAATACAAACTTAAGTTATTCCAGTTCCAATTAAGTTATTTCTAGAGGAAAAGCTCGAAAAATGAGCATGATCTCAATGTATTAGAAGCAGCCTCTAGAAGTTACATAGAGACCATATAATCCTATAGTATGCAAGAATCCTAATTGCCTAAACCCACAAGATTTTAAATATTGTAATTAAATATACATAGAAAGCATTTTTAAAATTGAAGTGCAGTCAAACCTTGATCTTAAAGTTACTATTCATTTTTTTACTGCGAGCAAAAATATTTCATATAGAAGCTTCTGAAATTGTTGCCATTTATAAATCTGACCTTATAAAGATGGAGAAAATAGCACAAAGAAAGAAAATGCCTTAAACGTTTCTGGGGGTTCCTTCCTTTTTTCCTCTTGCTCTTTTTCTTTTTCCTCTCCATAGCTTTAGCAGATTAGCCTCCTGAACAAAAAGCTTATTTTTGAACCTGTTTTTGGACCCAACTGGGGTTTCTATATGAGGTACGTACTAATTTACTTAGGACTGAAGTCTGGGCATCCATTAAATGCAGGACCTGCAGCCAGGTTCAGCAGCTCACAGAAGCAGCTCCAAGACCTAGCTACCGGGATCCAAATACCTAAAGGCAACCTAATTCTTAGCTAAGGCACCTGAAGTTTTTCACTGATTTGGTCATGAAATACTGCACTTCATAATTCTCGAACACGAGGGTGCAATTCTGCTCACGCTGTAATAAAATGGAACAGGGAACAATAACCCCAGAAAAAAATAACAGTTAATTTTAGATCCTCGATAGGTCTGCATTTTCTCTGGTGACCAATGAATATTATTGATTACGAGGCTGTGGAACTAAGGATGACATTGATGAGATTTGCATTGATGTGATTATCATTGCTCTGATCTATTTGTAAACAGAGTTACAGAAAAAAAAAAAAAAAAAAGTAACATTTTTTGGCAAATAAGATAGCACTGCAAAGACTACTAAACACAATTTCCAGGGAATTAATTGGTACACGGTAAAGTTTGTTCAGTGGAGGTTGTGAAGCTTTGAAGACATTCACCATGCTCAGAAATCTGTGAAGTTTAAAGATTCTGAGTGGCAGAGTCAGGCCAACTGTGTGCTTTTCACGTGAGCATATATAGTACTGCTCCTCTGAGATGCTGGGAAAACCCATTTGCAAGCTGAAGCCTGTAAATAAAAACTTAACATTGAAAAGGGCACCTGGAAATGCTGCAAAAAACTATCCAGGTGCACCATGAGCACATTTGTGCTCGCAGAAATACAGAAGGTAAGCACGCACCATTACCTTTCACTTCCATAACAGATCATCTGATGCATTGTCCTGTCCTCCTTTTAGTTTTGTATCTATTATAATATTCTGTACCTCAGCAAACTAAATGCAAACTTTTCTTTGGGTCTTGCATTTTATTAGGGTTTAGGTTTTTATTTTGCCTATGCTTGAAAATAAATCATGTCTCCTGATGAATTTATGCAGTTATCATTCTGATTCTAAACAGGAGAGAATCCAGTATATCACACTGTAAAAGAATGAGAGACACACAACACAGTTATTCTTCCTAAGTTATATGGAAGGGAGAGATGACGTTTCTTCTGGAAAACACTGAGATGTGTATTAAGCTATGGTCTGCTGCTACTGATATTGTTGTTTTATACAAAAATATTCCTGCACAGATAAATTCTTACAATAAACAGACATTCTGCTGTTTCTAAAATTATAACAATTCCTTTTACAATGAAGAAAATGCAGTAATGCAATTTCTTTTTTTCTTTTTACTTTTTTGAAAAAATATATTTAGAAGTATTTTCTCTTGTGAAGCCCAGATTTATTTATTTTTTAAATCATGCTGTTAATCACTTCTGTTAGAAGATATTTTAACAAGCAGTTCTAGGATACATCAAGCCAATCAGATGTAACCAAACCACCATCCAATTTGAAAAAATGGGCATCTTCTCACCTAGACAAGCTTTGGACCACCAAAACATATGTGCTATGACCAGAATCAGGGCACTAGACCAAACTGCTATGTAGAGCCAGGACTGAATCCATAACTTAAGCCCTCAACATCTCTCTATGTACTAAGCATCAATGAAGCAGGTATTTCCCAGGCCTTGTTCCTACTGCTAAACAGGTTTGTGAGGTGAAGAAGAATATATTGCACTATTGCCTTTTCCTCCAAGTTAATAAAAATAATTTACCCTGTCATGATTTAGATACTTTGATAAAAATCAGGTGCTCTGTCTTTACTGGAAAAAAAAAAAACTGGTTGATTCCAGATAGGTACAGCGGTGGTTTAATTCTCCAAAAATACTCTTTACAAATACTCTTTTGAGTAGGTGAGAAAAACAGCTAGCCCTTTATCCTGATTTTCCTACCACATACTATATTAAAAACTGGTCTATGCTGCCTCCAAATGGTACTGTCCCAAAAAAAAGAAATCTTTAAGATGAGCCATTGACAACCTAATTTCATTTAACACCAGCTTCTCTGTTTCCAGCTGAAGGTCGATCGTTTCTACTGACTTTTGGAATGTACTTTCATTGAGTGTGTAATAACATTGTCCACTGCCTTGATGACATAAGGCTTCATGGGCCTCAGCATTAATATTTTATTTACAGAAGAGCCCACGTGTGAGAAGTCAACTTAGAGCCACGGCCTCTGGACAGGTTTCCATTCCTTCCTCCCAACATAGTACCTGTCCTGCTGGCTGAACACCTGGGATCAAGAAAAGGTACACCTGGGGCATGAGAAATACCATCCAGTGTGAACCAAGACTAGATGACAGTGCATCTCCTGCTGGTGGCACGGTGTAGAGCAATCTAGATTGGAGAACCTTCTACAAAATAGGCACTCAAAGTCAGCTCTTCAGTACAGTTGCTCCCACTGGGACATGTCACTTTTATTTTTCCCCTTTGCAAGACAACAAAATTGTGGAAGTCCGAAGAACAACTAGTTTTAAAGAAATTCTGTTGTTCTTCTTTCAGAGAAAATATGTGGGATTCAGAGCATTTTTCCAGAAACTGTGTTGAGAATTTACTCTTCAGTGTTGGCTCTTGGAAGTTAGGAAGTGACTGGTTTCAGATGATAAACCCAATGTGGCCTGTTTTCCAGCAGACTTGTGTTTCATGTTCCTCCACCATCCCCAGCAGAGCAGTGGCAGGTGCCTTCTCTGTGCGGTTTGCTCCTGGGGGCAAGGTCAGACCCTCCATCTGGCAGAGATGGTGGTGCTGTGCTGGCTGTCACACACACGTATGCTGACCGGTGAACCTGACTGGACAAGAGAGAAGTGAGGACAGCTGAGCTCCAGCTGCGGCTCTCAAGAGGCGGGAGAAGGTTGCCTCTGCCCTTTCTCCGGTCCTTATACTTTGTAAGGACCTTTAGGGCTTTCCCTTTCTGCCAAATATAGTCAGCGTTATCTGTCAGGTTCAAAAATTTTGAGGGGGAGAGACAGATCAGAGACTGACTGATGGACAGACAGATGGGCAGGCAATGGGATCCCATTTATTTCCTCAGGAAATCAGGTCTGTAAGTCATATACAAAACGGTGGATCGTATGTTGGTGGGTGGTATTTTCAAAAGCTCATAAGACCCGGAGCAGCAAATTTATTCATGCACCTCGTCATGACTTGGATAAAAGGAGAATTAAATACCTAAGTAACATTAAAAGTCTAATCTAAATGACTTTAATAGGATTTGCTGTATCACTTGAGTAGCCGTAATCCCACTTACTGTATTTAAAATGGTAAATGATAGGAGTTTTGGCACTGATTTAAGAGTCTATCATTTTATCAAGCTTACAAAAAAGCAATGATAATGCCTGAAAATATTGAAAATTTTAAAGTTACAACATAAGACGCCCGAATTCACACACATTGGCTTAATGGTAAAATCTAACAAAGCCGGAGGTTGGTGCCAAACAGTCAAGTTGAGGCATTGTTCCTACAAGTTTTTACATTGACCCACATGAATAAAAAAATATATTGGGTAAGAGATCTCCCATTTTCTATAACCAGTTAAAACATATGGTGTGTCAGAGAAGATGAAAAACTGCAAAGGTACAGTCAAAGCAATTCTTCATTTGGGTTTGCGTTACTTTGACATGGGAGTTGTGTCACAAAGAACCATATGCCGTGGGAGATAAGGTGTACTGATGCTGTCAAGACCTGCGAGCAAATTCTGGCTGGTAAGTATCTGCAGGAAGGATTGCAGAGGAAAGTGGGCAGGGTAACTACAGATGTGAGTGTCATATAGACATCTATAGTATCTATTACTATAGATGTGATACCTGTGTCTTCTTGTGAAACTAATACTGGTATGCACCACTATCAAAATTAATTTCTTCTAGTCAAATGGAATGCAGATTCCATCAGTAGGTCAAACATCTTGCCCTCAGTATTTGTTTTTCCCAGTAAAGTTTTAAATTGTTATTTTTTAAAACTGAGAACAAGGGCTTTTTATATGTTTTTCCAAATAACCAGTTTAAGCTAGGAATGAAAATAAATCCATCCATTTATTGCATTCCAAGATTATGAAATTTGCTTTCATTTTAAACTGTAAAGCCCAACACCTATGAGAGCATACTGTGTCAATATATTTGGCTTTGGATTTCAAATGTCAGATGTGTAGTTAGATATCACACTTGCAGTGACTAGATAGTCAACATGGGACACTTCAGGAAAAAACTCAATCCAGATTGGTAGATCTGTGTGAAAGCTTTGAGTTTAAATAGGAGTTATCTTCTGAAAAGTGGTTCTGAGTAGTTTTACTGCAAAACCTAAACGAATGGCTTGGTTTTCAAAAGTACTTAAACGGGTACAAAGAGCCAAAAAGAGAGTAAAGGACTTCCAAAAATTATTATGTTTATTGACAAGCTTATCTCTAGGATCTTATAAAGAAGTTGGGCAGAGACTAAGCAGTGCAAATACTTTGACCCATTTAAATTCTAAGCATTAGGGCATTATTTGCCCATCTCCCTGACAGTAAAACCAAAGCTAATAAATAACCACATTGCATCATCTTTCCTTGCTACCTTCACGGAAATCCTGTTTACTTAGATCCTTGCTGGCCAAGTGAAACAATATTTGAGTTCTTGAATGACATATGAACTTTAATCCAGGTTGGCAATCACTGGCTATTCACTGACTCAGCTGAGTTAATAAATGAATTAGGTATTTTTTATTCTTGATTCTTTTATTGGTTCTTCAGTGAATTCAACTAAATAGAATGATGGTGCTGTCTGTATTGCCTATACTAATCCTATTCAGAGTCTCTATAGTGGCATCATTACAGGAAATATCCTACAGCCATTTCTATCTTCCGTCAATGTTTTCCTTTCTTTTAGTGCATGAAGGTAGCCAGAGGACAGAATTATCCTTAGATATTGAAATAGTCCTCCCCTGTGATGTCCTTTCAGCTGTCCAGGCAGGGGAACTTGGTATCATAGTGAAATTAAATAAAAGGCATAAGTACAGAAGGACTGAGAAGGTAGTTTCACAATGTGGTTAACCCAAAAAGATGTCTGTGATTCCTAAAAAACATGTAAGATGAATAATATTATGAATGGACTGATGGTACTATGATGTTACTGCATTACCCAGTTCCCTTAGGTTCTGTGCAGACAGAGAAGTAGGTCCCTGGCCGCAGGCAGTTTGTATCTACATATAAGAAAGACACAAAAGCACACAGGCAGAGAATAAGACAACAGAGAAACCATACTGGTCAAAACAGTAAGCCTAAATTATCACACGTCTGCAACCTAGGTCTTCAGAAACCTGGAAATGTCCCAGACAAGAGCTTCAAGGAGGGACTGAAAGGATAAAACTCCTTTTGTGGAGCTTTTCCTGATGGTGAGGGCAAAAGGGGGCCTGCACCTAATTCTAACTCACTGGTAAAGAACAGCTGGTGCCATAGGTTAGACAGCAACAGTAAGAAGTGCTTTGATTTGAAGATAAGCATCTTAGGTTTGATGTGACAGAGAAACGGGAGTATAAGGATGCACACAGAGAGCTGGCACTTTCAGACGTGCACAGAAAGCAGTCTTTACAGCAGCCTCATGGGTAGGTGTGAGCAAGGCAAGACTGATTTTGACAAGACCAGAGAAAGGTCTCAATAAATGACACAGCCATAACAAACGAGAAGTTCAGTTTTGCGAGTAGACACAGAGAATTATATCCTGGACAAGTTATACAGAGGGAATTAGTTAAAAAAGAGGTATGAACTTGGGAGGAAGATATAGAGGAGCCTGAGTTCAGGTATAGCCAAAATGACAGGCAGAGAGATGCCATCTGCCACGGCATCAGAGGAGGCAAAGAAGGGTTGAGCTGCAAGGGAGAGACTGTTGGCTAATCATCCATGAGAGGAAGCCAGGAAGACATACAGATATTTTAGTTGCCAGTGATAAATGTTTTGGAGGTGAGAAGTGGATGTGACAATCCTAAATGAGTATGACCAATTGCACAGGAAAAAACAGTATTTGGTATGTATCTGAGAAGCCAATAAAACCACAAAACAGAGCACATACTGTACTCTATCTCAGAATATTTATTAGTCAACTCTGTCTTCTTGCAAAGGAGTAAGAGATCTCATCTTTGATTTCTCGCAGTTATTTCCACCTGGTATTAGCCTATTTTTAGACTAAGTGGGTAAAAGGTTCTGCTTCCAAACAAAAACAATACGGACTTAATGCAGATTGCCGCGATGGCCTGTAACTAACCTTCTGTTTGGAGAAACAGCCATTCACTCTAGCTTTTTGTTTGATCTTTTCCTCACATCCTCAATGTTTAATTCATAGCAAACCCCATGCTTATTCATCCTCTTTAATCATCTTCATTCTGTGAGAGAGCCTGTTGAAAAATGACAGAAACTATGTTTTTAAGACATCTTTACCTGCTATCTCACTAGCTTTTAAAAAGCCTGCAAAGCAAAGCACTTTTCTTCCCGTTGATAACAGCTGTGTTGTTTTCTATCAAGGTATACTTTTGCAGTTCAGTTCTCAGGCTGACTTCTCTCTGAACTTTCTACTTTCTGACTTACAGCTCGCCCCAGAAAATCTTTCTAAACCACTGACGTTGCTCAGGTATGTGGAGCTGCACCAAAATCGAATTTGGCCTAGTTTAAAACCAACAGTAATTTCAGAACATGGCAGGGGAAAAAATCTCCTTACTTAAGCTAAACATTTTTCTCATTAGTTTGCATTGGAAAATTTACAAACTTAAGGAATAAAACATCATTTGCCCTACCTTAGCATTAAATATTTAAAAAAAGCCATATTTTCTTCTTTTGATCTTGAAACTTAGTTATTGCTTTTGCTTGTTTTTACAATAAATTATTACAAACTAACTACACCAGCTGTTTAATCAATTAAAAATTTACATAACCTTATGCCAATTAAAATAGAAATTAACTCTTTCCTATTCCCAGCTGAGGTCCTACCAAGGTGAATATGATCCATTCAGGTGCTTTTTCAGCTCTTGAACCTGAATTCTCTCTCTTCAAATCATATTACAGCTGGTAAGTGCAGTGTTAAGGCTCAGACATCAGAGTTTGTTCCTTCTGCATCTGGATTTGGAGATGCTCTATCCTGAGCCTGGCAGAGGCAGCTGCTCCCTCCCTCTTCGAGGAGTCACAGATCCAAGGGCTTCTTTCTTGGCTCTCTGCTGAGACGGCCGCCTCCAGTTCTGGCCCTGCCTCTGCACCAGACTCACATCGCTGGGTCTTCTGGTGATTCTGCCGCTTCTGGTGATGCTGCCATCCGAGCATCAGTCTCCTCTTTAGCCATGAAAATGAAACAGAGGTGGTAAAATAAGAATCAGGTTGTTAAACCCTCCTCCCCGTTTGATAAATACGTAAACTAATTGAAGAATAAAATCCACTAACCCGATCACCCCAATTGTGACTTCTGTTTTTAAAAAAAACACACTTAAATTTTGCCATAGACATATTGAAAAATTAAGATGCTCAGATACAAAAATAAAACTGGTGTTAAACTTTAGCAGCAACAACAAACTGAAGAAAGAAAACAGTATATATATATAACTTGTGTATCCATTTCAGAACTACAATAACAAAGAGAAAGAAGAGGAAGCCGGATCAACTTGATATTAATTGAAGGTTGCACTAACATTTTCTAATCTGAATATTTCAGATTACTGACATCAGCATTATTCCAAAATGCATTGCAGATAATTAAGCCTATTTTTTCATGTCCTATAAATCATCCTCGCACAAAGTGCTGAGTTTATGATTAATTTCTTCTCTATATCTTTCCAGTGACCTAAATCCTACTTCTTTTTTTTTTTTTTTTTTCCTGAGAGATCAATATCCTCAGACTGTTTCTTCACAGACTATGTTTTAAACATGAAAAATACCAGACGTGATGTAGGCATACTAAGGGTGAAAGATTAGCTTCCCATGTACATCACCCTGGTTTATGTATCTTACTCTGCTTCCCGCTCTTGTGGTGGAAAGAGCCTTTGTGCTTTGGCCATGAGCAAACCAGACTTTTCCTGACACCTCAGCGACACATTACATTTGACTGGGCCTGGATTCTCTGGGTTCACATGTGCACCCTTTAGGGACTTTTATAATAGAGCATCTAGGGTCCCTGCCACTGGCAATTCACACATGTTTTTCCTTCATATCCTGCCCCAACATTAATTTAAAACATTTTTTCTATGAATAACAGAAACCTGGCTTACTCTAAATTTGTCCTGTATCTCTTAAACTGTTCCAACTGTGATTACTTCCAATTTCTTAATCCTCAATACCTACTAGTGCAACACCTCTGATTCCTCCCCAGCCCTCAGTATTGCCTTCGCTTTCCCACCAGGCTCCTCCACTTCAGCTCTCCAGCTCCCTCACCCCAGAGCTGAAGACCTCCTAGACCTGCCCTGGCCACCAAAGCCCTCTCATGGGTCTCACCTTTGCTGGCCTGCTTCTCGGGCAAGACTTTCAGGGGCTGTGGCTGTGCTAGCCACCTGCCTGCCACCGTTGGCAAGTGAAAATGACAGGAACACGTTCATGTTGTTTCCTCCTCTCCTTCTCTGTCTATTCCCCATTTGTGATATGGGTTAGAGGAGTTTGCTCTCCTACCAGAAAAATGCCTTTTAAGGGACACTTTCCTCAAAACCACATGCCAAGTGAAGCCTGGAATTTCACCTTCAAGGCAGAGGGAGAGGACATGGTAGCGGCCTGAGGGCTGAAGGTGTCACAGCTTCTCCTGGCACCTGGAGGGGCTCTGGAGCTCCCACCAGGGCACCAGGCAGGTGTTTGACAGAGAAACAATGTCAGGAACAAACAATTATGCTAGAAGCTTGTACTGTCAGATTGAACAGCAGGGGAATTACCTGGCTGAGAAGTCTGTAGCCGCGGCGCTTTGTTCAAAGCTCTGAGGAAGCTGATTGACGTTAGGAAGAGCGTGTGCACAGAAAATGGCTAAAGAATAACCTGGAAAAACAAGCCTTGGTCTCCACAAGGAGTTTGGCACAGTGTCCAGATTCACTGCAAAACTGGCCACACGTGCCTTCCTGCCCCTTCCCCTGGCCATGTGCAGTAACACCACAACAGTCTTCTTTTGTTTCTTATTCTTTCAGGATTGATGAGGCACTTGGGTAATGCCAACCTTCATCTTTATTTAATATATTTAAAGAACTACTTATCCAAATCACTTTGAGTCTGGCCATAAACTTCTTCTTCAAATGCCAAAAATACTAATGGGAAATGATCTATTTTGAGAGTACCAGACATGAAGAAACATTGAAATTTATAATGGAGAGCAGTACATCTCCATAATGGTGAACACCTTGTTTTACTTCTGAAACAGAAAACTTGATTTTAGAAAAGGAGGAACCCAAACACTCGGAGAGCAATCTTATTCCTCTTGCAAGAATATTCCTGTTGGGGTTTTGACTCAGGAATTATAGTTTAACATTTCACAGCCATGACAATTTCCAGTTGCCCCAAGATTTCCGAGATGGGCTTGGCAACCCTGAGCAGCGAGTCGCAGCGGGGTGGCTTATTTCAAGCACCACCTAGTGGATCTATTTAAAAGACACTCACCAAAAAAAAACCAAACCCAAAAAATTAACTTCTGCTTTTTAATGAAAACAAGTGAGAGAGAAAGACTGAGATGTCATTATTTTAATAATGGAAAATAATTAACCAAAGAAAGTAGTACTTTCTATATTTCTGATCTTGTTCACTGGTCAGTAAAATGTGGCTATATATTTACACAAGTAAATAATTTTTAAAATTTAGTATATTATGCTTAGAGACACTTGATAGGCCTAGTATCTGAGCAATTTCTTAAAAAAAGAATAATATAACATGATCCAATACAGGAAGTTTATTAATGCTTTTACTGGTTTTGTTGATTTAATTTATGTATGGAGGGATAGTTACTTATTTTAAATTCTATGTTTGATCTGAGCATCACATCATAGTGTACATAATTCATACATTAAATATTGCCCATTAAGAGCATTTTTCAGCAATACTTCAGATTTGTTGTTGCAAGAAATTGAGATTTGAATGAAAATATTAAAATACGGACATGGGTTGTCAGCCTAAAGTTAACTGAATTTGCCCTGACTCAGGACTGGGACCAAACCTTGAGCACTTGAGTATTTGTGCCTTGTCTAATTAGGGGGCTGGCCAGTGCAGACCTTGCAGTTAAGGTTAGGCAATAGAGATGGCCATTATCAGGCAACTAAAATACAAAATAGAAAGAATACTGTGAAGTGTCAACAATAAGAGAAAGTCCTGTCATGCCAGAATCAGCATAACAATTTATGAGATAAAATTATTGATGGCTGAAAGATCAAACCAGTGGCAAAGAGAAATTAGTGAAAGAATTAAAAGCAGACACCAATGCTCAGAAAAAATAATCCTGAACTCTCTGCCCTGGAGACACTTTTGAGTGGACTAGAATTAATGGTGTTGATCCAGCAGCTGATCAGACATTTGATTATGTAGGCTAATGAAAAGCCTTAAAAAATGGACAGCTTCTGTGTCTGGAATAAAACATAAGGATGTGGAAAGGACTGTATATCTGTCCTTGATGAGGTTGTTAAAATAAAAACAGATTTACAATAGCCAGTGGGCTACGAGTCCCATCATGTAATTAGTTGTCAGCTGTATTTGATATTTAGTTATTCAATTAATCTATATTTAGAAAAAGAAAAAAAAGCTCGTAGTTCTAACTTGGGTATATTTAAAGTATTTTTCACCCATTTTACATTAAACTCACAGTCCAGATTTAACTTGCTCTTTTACAGTAAGACATGACTGAAAATAAATCAATTCTGTAAGGAATACAGAGCTACAAGTAGTGAAAAGAACAGACATTTGTCATTAATGAGGAAACATTGTTACTTTTAGTTGACTGAATGGAAATGATCAAAGTACTATGCACTAATTTTATCTTTATTTGAAATTACCTAAATTGTTTTGCTCTGTATGTGGTACGTTACAAGTTATCTCTGCTTTGAATCAGAATTTAAGTTGCACTCTTCCTACAAATAACAATGGGGGAATCACACTTTGGTACCTATTTGTTCATGGTCTTCTTTTGTAAATATTTGGATATTAAAAAATATAAACAAACTATATTTATTTTGTGCCTAATTATATAAATACCTTTATCCTGGGGATGCTGAGTGGCTGTGCTGACAAAGTAGGTGTAGGGCTTACGTATTTCAAAGAAGACAAAACTTTCTCCTTCTCCAGATTTGTATTAAATATTTTAAAGTGACATGGTTAAAAAATATCAAATGTTCTGATTCATAGGTCTCCTTCTCCCACATACTGTGGTCAAGGAAGTAGTCAAACAGAGAAATGAACTAAATTCTATCAGCCTTTGGTGATTAATTCTTTTTATTATCATACTGATAAAAGGGTGGGTGGCTGGATTTTGTGCCCACAAAGGTAAATTGTAATAATGGTTTAGCGATGCAGAACTAATACATAATAAAAATCATAAAGCTGCCCTCTGTGGGTTCTATATTTTTGAGGGTCAAATTTGTCAATGGACAAAATTCCACTGACACTGTACGCTGATACTAGGGCTGAATTTATCCTCTTCCATTGCTCAGGGAAAATGGATGTATATCTTTTTCCTGGTTTTTTTTTTTGTTCATGGGACTCAAAGAACACAAACAGCAGCCATTCTGGTCAGTCAGAACCGTGCTTCGGAAACGCTGGCTTGTGTCCAGAGCAGGATTTATGAGCGGGACTTCAGCATCCCAGAAGGTAAATGCTTTCAAGGAGACATGTGCAGTATGTTATCCAAGGACAAAGAAAGTTATCACAGTTCATTGTAAAAAAGTTTGATTCTAAAAAGGTGATTCTGAACATTAGAATGTTTCTTAAATAAAAAAAAAAAAGGTGGCAATATAATTTACACAAAATTGTGCATAATGTGATGATATCAAGTGATACATATAAAGTTAGCGTATAGCTTAGCAGAGGAACATGATACAGATGCAAAAAAAAAAAGATACTTATTGTAGATATCTTTAAGGCAAATGTCTTTCAGGAACACAATTCCTTACTTACTGCTTTATTGCACCCATATTTGGTGGGGGTTTGTTTGACTTTCTTGGGAAAAAAGAAGTGTGGAGAAATCATAGAATCATAGAATGGTTAAGAGTTGAAAGGGACCTTAAAGATCGTCGAGTTCCAACCCCCTGCCATGGGCAGGGACACCCCCCACCAGACCAAGTTGCTCAAAGCCCCATCCAGCCTGGCCTTGAACACTTCCAGGGATGGGGCAGCCACAGCTTCTCTGGGTTATAACCCAAAATATAAAAGTATGGCCTGGAAGATACTGCTTCTGATAGGAAGCGTACCATACTGTTTTAAATTTAAGTAAATTTTATGGAGCACAATGGAGATTTCGGTAGGTGTTGTAACACTCACATAAGTAATTAATTTTGACAACATCCTATAATTATAGAAGAACATTCAGCGAGGACTCATCCCGCATAGACATACCTGTACAGATCGCAAGGTCTAGACACAGGTACAGGGATTACTTTCTCAGGATCTGTCAGAGCAGGCTTGGAGCTAGCACTGGAAATATCCTCCACGTTCCTCCTCTTCTGGTCGGCAGCAAGTATCGGCTTCAGCATTATGCTATACAGCTTTGGAATCTAACGACTTAGAAACCGCATACCAAAAAGTATCTAGAGGAAAAAAAAAAAAGCATCATTGACAGTAGGATTTTAGAAAGTTTTGTAAGGTTATAAAACTGATAAAAATATTCCAAGTTTAGAAATCAGATTAATGGAATGAGATGTGGAATGGATGCTGGGAGCCGAGCCAAATCCCTCATTCTCCCAAAGAGCAAACTTGCAGGACTTCTTGAGCAAGAATGGAAAACACAGAATCCTGTGAAAAAGACATGAGAGCTTCTCCCACTTCCAGAAAAAAATAAAAAAAAAGTAAAAGCTTTAGGGAGAAAAAGAAAAATAGGACACTCCTGTGACTTGACAAGAGCCGGGCAGTAAAAATATTTCATTTATCTAGCGAAATAGTCAAAGAGTGCAGGAGTCAAAATGCTGCAGTGACATGCAGAACATGACTTCAGAAAGGTTTACAGCTATTTTCCACCAGGCTGAACAGGAAAATATTAATAAGGTGGTAGAATAGTGTATCCTTTCCATAATCTATTTAATCCTTGTTTTCCAAAATAAGTGCAAAGTAAATTTCTGGAATGGGTGACTGTCTCAGCAAATGCACATCATGTCTCTGATATGGTAAACTTTAACTACAAAGATATTCTTGAATCTAATGTCAGAGGCGGGAATCGCACAGTGTGTCTTCGAAATTATCATGGCATTCAGTTCATGACAATTTTTGTTAAACACTGGGAAAAATATAAACATAAACTGACATTAAAGAATAGCATTCAGTCTATATTCTCATCAAGCAGGTTACCACGTGAGGCTTAGCACCTATAATGCTGCCTTTATGTATATTTACCTACAGCTCATCAAAGCCAGATCTTGAAACAGGAATGAAACACGTAAGCAGGTGTGCTGGAGTACAAATGTCACAGGCCAAATGGAACCAAAAGCTGCTCAGCTTTTCTTACTACAGGTCACCTAAAAATATTTGGACAAACAGCAGAGTATCTGTGACACGGTCTGTACAATAGTTCCATGCTTTTTCTGGTCTGGCGTATGAAATAACTTTAAACAGGGTGGAAACAGGTCGTGGGCTGCTCTCCACAGTGCACTTTAAGAGGGTTGCTACTTGCAGTTTGCTAAGGAACTGGGGAAAGTATGGTCTTAAAAGCACTACGATGTGGGCAAGAAGTACTCCAGCTACACAAACTATGGCTATTAGTGGTCTTCTCTGGCACAGCGGTTGGCTGTTAGGCTTCCCCGGGCTGTAGTCAGGATGAGGGCATTGCCCAGCTTCAAACAGGCGGTTACAGTGAGTAACGCTGTAGGCCAAAAGGGAGATCGATTGCTCTGCGTGATCAGGAGCAAAGGCAGCAAGAGACATTCCTCTTACACAAAATATGAGTGAAATTTAGATTTAAAAACCAGGCTGATGGACACAGAGGGTTTCAAGGAAAGAATGTGTAGAAATAAAGGAGATTTTTTTCTTTTTTTAAAGACTGTCTTTCATAAGAAGAACTAATGACAGAAGATCTGTCAGCACCTAATCACTGTTGTGGACCCAGCCTGCTGTGATATGGGACTACACGCTCCCTTAAGGCAAATAGTTCTCAAACACTGTTATCAAATATATTACTACTTTACACTGGTATATAACTGAAAAAGAACTTGCCAGTGTGGAAAGCTCCTGTCTTACCTCACGCTCCCAGATAGCAAAGCCTACAAAAAATAACACACTGGATAAAAAAGGAAATAAAATCAAAGCATCTAGGAGGTTAAATCGTTGTTTAAACACCAGAATCTCTCTTTTAAAGACAGCATATACTAATTTAGCTGCACCATTACCTATTACATTCTAAGAGTCTATCAATTATAATTTTATTCTAAGATGAATTATAGTCCTTTCACACAATTTTGCAGTCCTTTCCTACATTTTCCTCCAAACTCTTCCCTAAATGCAGGCCTACACTTCCTCATTCCCAAGAAGTGCATCAACACCACTAACGTACCGTACAACTTGATCACACTTTTGTGGTCAGTGTATTTTCCAGAACGCCTGTTGCATAATTTGAAATTCCTCATTCCATAGATGCTATTGAACTATTCGAAACTACTCAAACCTCAGACAAGAATGCTTGCTGGAATCTGCGACCTGCTGTGGTCTTCAGCACAGGTCTGATTTTCACACGGGGTGCAGAGCATGTAGTTGTTTAATGACCACTGACATATACAATAAAGACTTTATAATACTCCTACTTTTGATAGCTCAGAACTCTTAAATCTTATACACACAGAGGGAAGTTGTTTATCTGCAATTGAGCTGTTTTTCACTCATTTGTCACTGCGTTATGAAGACTTTCACCAACGCGATGTTCCTTCATGCCAGATGAAGTTGGGTGGCCCAGTCTCTTGACCCCAGAGCCAGGGAGCTGAAGTGCAATCCCTAGGGGCAGCCAGAGGTGTGCTAATAACTGGGACACTCTGGAAGGCAAGTTCCTCAGCAGTGACCTACACCTGAGCTTTGACTTTTTTTCATGGCCCATCCACAGACTCTCTCAATTCCAGATGATCATTACAATGTTGGTTGGTGGAGGCCACCTAGTCCAGTTTACTGCTTGGAGAAGGTCTTTCACCAACAATGAGGCAGTAAATAATATATTTTTGGAGGCAGTAAAAACAGAAGAACACTAGTAGCAGGTATCTTCTACTTATTTAGTGAGTATTTTCATAATCTCATAATATTTTTGAGCCGTTAGGCTACACTGAGAAACATAGACATCACGCTACTTACAGTTTGTCTGTTGTCTGCTATTAATTTGTAAGAGTCTTGGGGCCACTCTCTGTCTGTAGCCAAGACTTGACAAAGCACCTGTTTTACTGTCCAGGGAAAGCCTCTGAGATGTATGAGAAAATAACGGTTATTTGGACTTGGTCTTTTTTTCATTTAATTGCCTAAGAAAAGAATCTTCGCTACATTTTCTGAGCACTAAAGAACTTGTGTCTTAAATCTCAGTCATTTTCAAAGAAGTTACTAACATTAAGGCTTCCTAATTTTTAAATTACATATATTCTGTTGGGTTTTTCCAATGAAGCTAAAGGGAAAAATGTATCTCAAAGGGTCATCCTTTTGCCCTTTAAGTTTGAGTTGGCACGATCACTAGTCTGAAAGCAGTAATGGAAAATCCAAAAGGTTTTGTTGAATGTAACAGGGAAGGCTGATAAGGACCTGCTGATTTCATGGTTAAACAATGGCAGTTGTCCTCCTCCTGAGCTCTGTTGTAGTCTAGAGCTACATTTCTAGAAGGGCTCCAAGACCTTTTCAGGGTCATGAGCATGCATCCGTTTGGTACACATTTCAAAAAACCACGAGGAAGTGGAGTCCTGAAGAAAATGTTTGGCATTTGTTTGAAGAAAACGGTTGGCACTCCCTCTCCAGTTAAGTCCAGTTGAACTGCTGGCACGGTGGCTTAGACTCTGCAACTCATGTACATGGATGATGCAAATCTTCAACAGGATAATCTGATGGCAAAGGGTGGTGGAATCAAACTGTCATAGTTGAGATCATCAAAGGTTTTCCTGAATGTAACTGTTAGACAATGGAAAATTACGGGGAGGGGGGAAAAGAGGCCCTAAAAGCATTTTGTAAAATGAACCACATATATTTCCAAAGTCTCTAGGGCCACATAAAGTCAGAACTTGAACTATAATATTACAGAACTAATTGCCACAGAGCATTCCAGCAAGTCCTCAGAGGCTTGCATTATTCCCCATCAAAAAGGTTCATTTGAGCCTAAGACTTTGTCAAGCTTACAATGCAGACTGGAATCCTGCTGAACTTGCACTCTCTTTAAGGATAATTTTCACTCTACCACATTCCTAATGGTATAGATAAGGAGGAAAAATGTAGAATCCCTTCCCAGCACAGACACCAACATTATCAAAAACTGGAAATATGTGCAGCACAGTGAATTTTTGTCACACAAATCACAGCAACCATTATAAACTGATTTCAAAATTCCTACTGCTTTTATTTATTCCACTATTACACTGCATATTCAACTGAATAGATACCACTAAGTCACTAGGGGCCAGCACTTTCTCAAAGGCAATGCAGTACTCTATACTTCTATAAAAGGAGCAACGTTTAAAACCTTGAACATTCAAAACCAACTGTCAGCCTGACAAAAATTAATGGCATTGGGTTGTAACCAATGAGATCTTAAACAAATGATAAATTTGAATTCTCCTTTCCTGATGCCTGTTTTCAAAGTTCTTGGCTGCTTACTTTCAAGACTTCTTTGCCTAATCAGGAAAGCTGAACCCATTTAAAAAACGGCACTTTAATGTCATTTTATGATTCCAAAGACAGGGGGTTAAAAACCCCTCTTCCTAAGTCTCAGGATAAAATCCTGAGAACTGGCAAGGTACGATGAAACAGATGGTTTAAAGCCCGTTGTTTCATTGGCCTAGATTCCTTAGTGGACTTATGTGGCAGATTCTTATCAAGTGTTCCTGATGTCAAGCTTAGATCTTTCAAGATCAAAACTGGAATTTTCAATGCCATATTTAACATGTAACTTTGTGGGACTTACCCATGGCCAGTAGTCCCCATGACGCCGTGAAATGTTGAGATCTGAATTCTCTCCTTAGTGGGAAAAGAACCCACATTTCTCACGGCAGTATTCTCATCACCACACCAAAAAGTATTCTGGGGTTGAAGTTATTTCATTGTGATTAAATGAAATAAAGATAGAAGATGCTAGGAAAACAAACAAACCCCTCAACAAACCACAGGTAGAAATGAATGTCTAGTTTATTGGTAAGAATAATATCCAATGTGGGCACTCTTTCCACCTAAGTGCCCGTGCTCTGTTTGACTTTGCCTCCTCAGTCTTTGCTTTTTGTACGTAAACTAGAACCACTTCACCAGGAAGTGAGAATCCCCTCATGCCATAGGTGCCTACGGAGTAGGAAAATGGGAAAAAAAAGGAAAGAAATATGATTTGAGAGACTGAATCTAAGGGTCCCATCTGCTTTTTAACTGTGGTGCCACAGAGGTGGGGGGTGCAGTCTTACTTGCTTTGATAGTGTTTTAAAGGAGTCCTATCCAAAGTTAAGTCTGCAGATCTACTAAAGGTCAAGTTCATCCAGGTGTCATAAAAGATCAAGTTTAACCTTGCCAGCTGCAGTTTAAATCCATGGTATTTTGTGCTGTTTGAAAGAATGCAGACAGAAATTATCACTTATGCATAAAAATACTTGACGACTTTCTTTCAAGAAATTTCATTCTTCTTCTATTCCAACCAAAGCCATTTCTTTCAATCTTCTTTTAGAACCTATTTTTCAGACCTTTCATCATCCTTGTTGCTTCCTTCCGGACTCTAGCATATATTTTTTGATGGGTGGTTGTCAGAATTACAGGCTGCACTACAACAATATAAATGAGCACTCTTCAAGTCCTACCTATACCAATTTTTGGTAACTTCCAGTATAACATTCACTCTTTGGCACTAGTAAGAAATTATTATCCACTATAAACTCTTTCATCCAAAACTGCTACTTAGTTATATACCAGGATCACTTTGTGCAATTGTTTTAAAAAAAAAAAAAAAATCCTTTGTGAAGAAAAAACACATGCATTGAGTATCAGAAGGAACTCAAGACTGAAAGTCTTGAGGCATGTACCTTCCCATTGCCCTGACAGGTACGTTTGTATCACAGATGTTATTGGATTTACTGAATTTCACTGAACTTTTTTGGAGTTGGAAGGGACCATAGAGATCACCTAGTCCAACTCCCCTGCCGAAGCAGGATTGCCCAGTGGGTCTTGAAAATCTCCAAGGAAGGGGACTCCACGACCTCCCTGGGCAGCCTGTTCCAGGGCTCTGTCACCCTCACTGTGAAGAAGTTTTTCCTCATGTTTGAGTGGAATATCTTATGTTCCAAATTATGCCCATTACCCCTCGTCCTGTCACTGGCAACCACTGAAAAGTCTGGCTCCCTCCTCCTTCAAACCACCCTTTAGATACTTGCAAGCATTGATAAGGTCTCCCCTCAGCCTTCTCTTCTCCAGACTAAACAGCCCCAGTTCTCTCAGTCTTTCTTCATAAGGGAGATGCTCCAAACCTTGAATCATCTTAAGTCATTCTCTCCCCAAAACTCCAAGCAGCATACTAACCACCATGCTTTTAAGAGTCAAGCTTATAAATGCTGAATTCTCCCCTGAGGCACTGCTGCAGTGATCTTGGCTTTTATTAATGGCTGCTATAAGAAGCCCCTAAGCAGTCGCTGAGCTTGTGTTTACACAGACTTAAGGCTTGTGCGCTTCACTAGTGAGGGTGAAAGCGGCCACGTACGCAAAAACGCATCTGACAAAACGTCGCTCCTTCTCCCGACAAACCTGTACCAAAGACTTCCAAGCGACAGGAGCGACGGGGGGGGAGGCTAGGCGGTAAACGTTACAAGCAGGTAACCCCCGCCATCTACGGGGCAACGACTCTCCCGAGGCCTCCGCCTCACCACACCGACTGGAGCTGCTGCCGCCGCCGCGGAGGAGGCC